>CM041296.1:116060405-116185405 GCA_023052935.1 Piezodorus guildinii | reverse complement strand
TCACAAATCCGTGTAAGCCTACCCTACATTATCCTAACCATGTACCACTTATCCCACTCTGACAGATCTTGCTAGGACGCCATTTTGATCAGCGTCTTACATAAACTCCTCAAATAAGACTCAAAAGACATGAAACTACCCATTGCTATCGACTACAACAGTGCTTATTTAATGAACGATCAATCCTTGCAATTTTATACTTATTTTAATACCAAAAACGTTGTCCATTAAGACCTAAATTTCCCATATGTTTCAAATTTATACCGGAATAGATCTATATCCTTTAACTCCAAACTTCTTGCACACATAAACCTACTTATTATTAACCGTTCTTTCTTTGTATATATATCGGGTATACACATTAATGCACTAGTTTCTACTAACAGAAAAAAACATAACATTCTTAAATTGAATTATCTTGTGTTTAAAAACAGTATTATCGTGATTTTTTCAAACAAAACATAAATCCTTTAGGGCACATTAAAAACAATGATTTTAACCTTGTGAAACAAAATTGTATGAATTATTATGTTTTTACCATTTGGCAAAGTTTTCTGAACCAATTATGTATTTGATTAAGAAACAAAGAACCCCTCGGAACTGAAAAAAATCAACATATTATTTTCATTTGAAGCTCAGTACATTGTCTTTAGTTTATCCATTTTCGACATTTTTGTAGTAATTAGCAAGACATGTCTTCCGTCTTCGAGGTTAATGTAAATAAGACGATGTAGTTAAGAACTAATAACTTTAAGAATATATCGAAGTGCTACCAATGGGTAGTTTACTAAGCTTCATAATGTTTTTTATTGTACACGTTTGCTAATTGTATCATTGTTATACGACTATGAATTTAAATAAAAAATATTTAAAAACATACAATTGTCGATAAAGTAACAATTACGTAAGTGCTTGGAAGTAAAAACTAAGTATTTTTTTGTAGTTTTCAGTAAAATCTTTGGGAGTGGTAGGGCCGAGCCAGTTAACGCACGTTGGCATGCAAATTGAGAGTTCGCGTCTCGGCTCCTGTGGCATTTACTCTGGCCTAAATCCTCCACCTTAATCTTCTGGTACTAACAAAAGCTCTGTATAGCCTAAAAGGTGTGGTAAGGGTTAACAATAAAAACATATATAAATAAAAATAAAGAAAGGTGTTTTTACTTTCAAGCTCGTACCTAATTTTCGAAATCATATGCAAAAACACAGTGATTGGAAAAATCAAATCATATTTTCAACCCACTTTGCTCTGCTAGCGAAAATCCTGCTATCTGCCTTGCTATATCATAAATGTTTCGTCAATACGGGCAACACCAGGAACGTAAAGTATGGAACCAGGTTTATGCAAGATAGGAATGATATGGATCACAGTTTAAAAAAAAAAAAAAATTTAAGTCCAAATGATTGTTTATTTTCGAACTGCCTGCTAGGGGTGGTTATAATGGTCGATGATATAAATAATCGAATGATTTCATAATGGAATGATTGAATGATTAATATGCATTCTGAGAGAAATTTATGCGATGATCAAAATAAAAAAAATAAAAAAAAAAAATAAAAAAAAAAAACGTCCTTCGACTATCCGAGCTCCTTATAATCATTCGATTATCGTTAAACAATTCAGTTCGAATGTTCATTCGTTACTCCAAACCGATTAATCCGATAATCGATTAATTCGAATGATTGAAATAATCCGATAATCATCATTCGATTATGCCCACCCATACTGCCCGCTTCTAGCCCACTTCCTTACATCCTTGCACTTGTAATAAGGTTGATATTAACGGTAAACTATATATATATTTGTGTGTAAGACTATAAAGTGAAGATAATTGTTATGAATCAAGCACTGTAGCCATTAGTCAGCTAGTAAAGTGATATATAATATCAGTAATTGCTTACAATATAGTAATAAGTGAGAAATTACTAGCTCCAGCTGTAGCATTACTACTATAGTAGAGCTGGAAAAGTGGTGGGGGAGGACTATAGAGCCCCTGAGTGATGCCCTCCCCCCTGGATGATTTTTCCCTAAGTACGTGAGGAGACTTCTCAACGCCCGACCTCTCTCCTCCCTACACTCTATCCCCAAAACACCAAAATATTTAATAAAACCTTCTCCCTTTTTTGTTTAAACTTCAGCCAGCAATGGAATCCTTATAATTTATTAATAAATATTATTTTATATGGCGTTTTATTATTATTACTTTCACTTACATATATATGAAATATATAGTAAGGGAAAGTATTGGGATCGTGAAAATTTTTGAATTCCATTTATCGACGGAAATACACCTTCTGCTCTCCTCTCGTCTTCTGAGCCCAAATAACCAAGTTCCGAAAAAAGGTCTGTGTGTGTGTCCAGCGCAATAACGATAAGTCGTACGAAATTGAAATTTCATATTTAGGACAACTATACGCCTGAGATGCTACAGCAACTTTTTCATCAAAATCAGCTAACCAGAAGAGCCACATTATACCATGCATTTTGAACCTTATTATGATTTTCTCAAAAACGGCTCTAACAATTTTGATTAAACTCGCTATATTAATGTAAAATTTATCGGGCTTTAACATCATGTAAGTTTTATTCTGATTGAAATAGTCTTACAGGACTTAAATGCCGATATTTTAAATTTTCTTCCCCTAAGTAGTTTTTATAAAACTGACCATATCATTTGATTAGCATAGCTGAAAAAACAGGTGAATATATGGAAGGCATTAGATAGAGACCAGTTGAGATCACATTCAAATGCACAGTACATATTGATATATGTGATATTGAAGTATCAGGATTTAATGTTGTGATTTAAATTTATTTTAATGACCTATATTGTATAAAAATATGGTAATAGATATAATATCTGAAGATGAGGCAAGTGAAGCCTCGAAACGTTATAAAGTTTAACATGTGTTAATAAATGGATACATATGAACCAAATAAGGAAGAGATCGTTTCCAATTGATATGATCATATGATATACTCTTCTATAATAGTGAATGATATAATATAGGTGAATATATAAGTTGAACGAATTCGATACCCAACTAAGATAACTGTAAAAATATTTTTTTTAATGCATTTTTTGTTTTTGAACTTAAGAACAGTAATATACTGTATGATATACTGTTGGAATGCTAAAGATTTTAGAAGAAATCTAATCTTATAAATACTATTGTAAAAGTTAAAAGAGAGTGATGAAATCCGATAAAACAAACAAAATTATCGTAGATAATAATTTAATAGATTATTTAATAAAACACATGTTTCTATTAAAAAACCAATGTACATAATTCTTTAACGATTTATTTTCGTTCCGACATATAGTTAATAAGCGTTATTTATGCGGTCACTAATTCTCTAGATTTGCATGTACAAGCTCTTTCTTATTCGAATAATCAATTTAACAGGGCAAAAACAAAATTGTCGTATCGATACATCTGGGAAAGGTCTGCTTACTCTTCTCCTAGTATTAGTTAATTTTCTGACAAGGGCCCAGCATTCTCTCCTCTTTCCAACTGCTCTTCTGTGGTCTTCTTACTGGTAAGTGGCTTTGGGAACATTCCCTTTCGGAGGACTTGCTGGAACAGCAGTCGACCTTCGTTTTTATTCAGTGGGATCCCTAGTTGTTCCAAATCTGATTTCACCGTTGTGATCCACTTGTTCTTGGAGGCCTCACATCTACCTGCCACTATGAAGATCCTGTAGATTAGTCTTTTGGGATTCATGCGGGCCACGTGACCATAAAAGGCCAATCGTCTCTTCCTCACATGTGTCACAAATACCCTCCTAGAGAGTGTATATATATATATATATATATATATATATATATATATATATATATATAATGTTATTTGAAATTATTCGGGTTTTAGGTTTCGATCCTCCGTCACAAACATAGGATCCTTTTCAACACTGTAAGTATACATAATTGGTTACATTTTGGTAGTATTTTGGAAAAATTCTTTGGTAAGATTTTTTATTATATCTGGCTATAGATAGATAGTTTATAAAAATATAACCAATATACTACCAAGGAAGACTTCAGTAAAGGTGGTGAAAGATTCCTGAATTACGGTAATCTGTTCGACCGAATGAAATTTAAGGCGCAAGTACATATTTTATCTAATTTATTTACACCATCTTAATCTTTATTTATAGTTTTAATTTCCTGAGTTAGTGTAGAGCTACCACTACGACTTTTCTTCACTCTGCTATTTACAACAAATAATTTCCTGCAAATTCACATCATTTTTATAGGAATGTTTCTTACAGTGGTTGAATAACTTTAATAAATCCTAATCAAGTCAAGGAAGAGCTAAGAGAAAACAAATCCTAAAAAAAGTCTCTTAAGAAAGAAGGAGGATATGAATGACATAATCGCAGCCGACTAATCAGGACGTATGTAGATAGCAAAGATAATAATTAAGACAAATCAGATAATTAACGATATCCTCTTCATACAACATTTCTTCCCGATGATAGCTTATAAGAAGGATGTAAGGGAAAACTAATGGATAAGGGATATCTATAAATAAGCGATAGGAGTGACAATACAAGGCAGCGGGCCGGGTCCAAATGTGGCCAATTATCCAAAAAGGAGCCTCCCACATCCTCAACCTCCGCTCATTTTATTGGCTCTCGCTGGAATTAATCTATCGCTACCGATAACATATGTTAATGAGCCTGTCCATGCTATATCCTCTCTCTCACTCCATCCCCTGACTGCTCTACTGCTCACTGTCGGACGTCGGTGTAACAACTACATCCTTTCTTTGCTCTGTCATATCGTACCCTGAAATTAAGCGTCGTAGCGAACGTAGTATTGACACTGGGATATCTTAATTTAACAATAAAAATTATCATCTACAACAAAATACTCAGTTTTGTACGATTTTCATCACACTCCATTACCTTATATAACCTAGTATATAAGATAGCTTGTTTTCTAAAATCTCTACCTCTTCAAACGGTATATTGTACAAATACTTTGCTCTTTTTCCTTTTCTTGTTTATCAAATTCGTTCAAATTGTATATATACCCGTTCTTTATTAACGCTAATAAGATGTCACTAATAAGAAGAAGTCCAATTTGATCTACAAAATCAAAAGCACTTTAAAAATAGAATATTTAAAATATCGGCATCTTCGCCGAGTCAGACTAATTTCATTAGAATGAATGGTACACGATATTAAAGTCCATCAAATATTACATCGATATAGCTAGTTTAATAAAAGTTGTCAGGTCCGTTTTAGTAAAATGTGTGATAACTGTATGGTATGAAGTGGCACTTCTGTATCCCTAATTTTGTTGAAAAAGTTGCTGTAAAATCTCAGACATATAAGCTTCTAAAATATGAGAAATTTCAGTTTTGTTTAACCTATCGTTATTGAACTAGACTTATTACATACACACATACCTTTTTGCGGGATTAGGTAATTTGGACCCGGTGAAAACTGGAATTCGAAAATTTTCACGATAAAAAAATTTCCCATACCAAATTTGGGGTCTTATGTGGTGTAGTGGCTAATATTTTAATAGCTTTCTAAATTAAATATTGCGAGTTCAAACACGGTAAATATCCAAAGGATTTTTTAATGGGAGTAAAAATTCCTTGGTTATGCCGTCCTTCTGAGGAGGCGTTAAATGATGGCCCCGAGTTTGTGAGTTTCAGATAATCGTTGAAGATCCCTATTATTATTAAACCTGAATATGGAAAATTTAGTATTCCCAGTGTAGCATTGTGTGATTGCCACAAATAGTGACGTTAAATAAATAAACAAGCAAATAATTCACAGCATATATTGATACTGAGGGAAAATAAATTGGAGTGGAGTCATGAAAACACTTTATTAGGTAAAACTTAATTTATTGTGTCAACGTTTCGGCCTAAATTTTAGCCTATCTTAAGGTAGATTGTTAGGCCAGAGTTCACAATGATTATCTATGGTTGATAATATTGTGTTCTCTAGTCTCGATGACTGTACCTACAATTAACTTCTCCTCAAAATCTATATATAGTAAACTATTCATATACGTCAGTATATATTTATACATTTTTTTTTTATACTTGATTAACATTGAATAGAAGTTACTTAATAGGAATATTTTATTTCGGAATTTAAGCTTATTCACATCCGTGGCACTTATGGTAAGTTGATCTAGGTAAATAGTTTACTACATACAATTTCAGTTTAATTTAGCGCTGAAACGTTCGAAGGATCATAAAACGTGTAGTATCCATTCAGAATTGTATTTCTAAAATTATCTAGATCAAAATACCTTCATTATTATCTATCTAATTATATACCCTCTTACTTGCCACCGTCCTACTTGATTTTTTAACCACGAAGTACCATCGTGATTCATAGAATAACAATGAAGAACGTATGTCTGAGACGTACCACATAGTTTTGCTCATCGGTAATGAACCATCGGTATGAAATACCGACCAATCGGGAGGATTCCTTTCCCATAGCCAGAACCGCGTGGGCGTAGACTGCGTACTCCCAAGGCCTCATCCTCCGTGATTCACTAATTACCGCCTCATCCTCACCTTTATCCAGGCCCTTGAACTGCTGAGCGATGTGGATACCACAATCTGTCAATTAGCTAATAGCAAACACATAAATTAAATAATTACTGCCATATTTCCGCGGTTTTGTTAAATTACAATAATTATTATCATATGATTCTCTGCGGTTCGCGAAGAGAGCAATTAGTATACAACCTATCAGAGCGGATAATTTGCAACTAAATTCATATTTTATATAATTACTACGTTTCTTTCTTAAACTCAATTATTTATTTTACATATTATATATATATATATATATATATATATATATATATATATATATTATATATATATATATGTAGGTAAGTGAAAGTGAAAATACACGTTTAAGAATTCTGAATCCCAATGAAAAAATTCGGCATATTGGTCTATGCGGATGTAAGTATCTGTGTGTTACATGTCCTAGCTCTGAAACCAGAAACAGTATAAAACTGAAATGCAATTTTTTCAACAAAATCAGCAAACCAAAAGAGCCACTTTATACCATGTACTTTGCCCATTTTCTCAAAAACTGCTCTAACGATTTTTATTAAAATCGCTATATCAATGTAAAATTGAATGAGCCTTAATATCATATAGGTTTATTTCTGATTGAAATAGCCTGACAGGTTTTAAATGCCGATATTTTAAATTTTCTTCCTCTAAAGATAAAAATAACCACATCAACTTCTTAGTATTGCTAAAAAACGAATAAATATACAAGTTGAACGGTGGGGGTCACCCATAGCGTAGTTGCTAGCATAACAGCTTCCTATGCCAAAGGTCGCGGGTTTAAACCTGCGGGTGGCCCTAGGATTTTTTAATGGGAGTAAAAAATCCTTAGTTATGCCGAGGGGTTGCTAAAAGGTGGTCCCGAGCCTGTGCGAGTCAAGTACTCGTTAAAGATCCCTATCCTAATAAAACCTGGATAGGCAAAATATAGGACTCCCACTGCAGCATCGTCCGATTGGCCATAGTAGCATAAAGTGACGTTAAACGAATAAACAAACAACCAAACAAGTTGAACGAATTTAATAACCAACTAAAGAATAGAAGAGCAAAAATATTTTGATATTTTGAAAATAAGAAGAGTGATATACATGTATAATATACCGTTGGAAAGCTAAAGGTTTTAGAAAAAATATTATCTTATACACAAGCTTGTAAAAATTAATAAATAGTGATGAAAACCCGATAAAAATAACTGTTTGATTTAGATAATAATAATATTATAATATATTTTTTAATAAAACACATGTTTCTATAGAAATTCAATTTTATTAATTATTTTTTAGTTTCACTCATTTTTATCTCTCATTATATTTGGAATTCTTAAACTGATTTGTACAACGGCGCTAAGTGAAAGTCTTGAATACCCCGCACAAGAATTTTTATATATAGGTGAGTGTTGCGATAATGAAAATTTTCGAATGCGAGTATGCACCAGAAATACACGTTTTTGGATCACCTCAGTCCCAATTATAAAGTTCGGCATATTGCTCTATCTGTATGTAAGTATCAGTGTGTCATATGTCTAGTCTGAAACCATAAGCGGTATAAAACTGAAATTTCATATTTAGAAGTCCATATGCCTGAGATGTTAAATGCAATTTTGTAATAACCTGAGTAATTGATTTTTTTCTACTTCCAGCACTAAAGATAAATCATATTTTACTGCACATAGACTCCGCAAATAATTCGTAGTTGTCCGGTCTATGGAAAAAACAATCTATAAGTAGACTTGGAATATTCCGCGTATCAGCTTGATAACTCTCGGGAGATGTTAAACCCAAAAAAAAAATAAAATAATCCTCTAGTATTTCTCCCTGACTGGGAAAAAAGTAAGAGATCATGAATATGTCTATTATATTCTACAACTTTTACTAGTCAGGGAGAAATTGAGATTGTGGAAGGGCGAATGGATTGATTTAAAATAGAAGGTAAAAATAGAAAGAAATAATCTAATGACGAAAAATATGCAACACTAAGTAAAATATAACAGTAAAACTATCGTTTCTATATTTCATATACTTATATATGGAATATATAGTGAAGGGAAAGTATTGCGATCGTGAAAGTTTTTAACGGAAATAGACTTTTTAGAGTTTAAATGGCCAAGTTCCGCAAGAAAGTCAGTGTGGTAACTCCCGGGCGAAAACGAAAAGTCCTATGAAACTGAAATTTCATTTTTAAGACAATCATACTCCCGAGATGTTAGAGAAACGTTTATATCAAAATCAGCTGACCAGAAGAGCCACTTTATACCATGCATTTTGCACCTTTTTATGATTTTCTCAAAAACGGCACTAACGATTTTGATTAAACTCTATATATCGATATCAAATTTGATGGGCTTTACTATGATGTAGGTTTCATTCTGATTGAAATATTCTGACAGGGCTTGAAAGCTACGAACTCGTCTACAAAAAATAGAAACAATAAATTAAATTGATTAAATAAAAATTATTAAGTAATAAAACGGATATATAATTGAAAATTATCGTCATAGTTTTACGTCGCATCCGACTAACCTTTTGTTATTGATATAATGGACTTAACGAATTAGTGATCGAATTGAAATAAATTGTTAAAGATAGTTCATGTCCAAGTTGGTACACGAAAGGTCGAGATTCTGTTAACCGACTACAACCTACAAAACTATTAGTAATCTGGCGCAATTTGACGTAAAAGTGATTTTTGTATCAAGCTTTGCATATGTTGACATCTAGTTAATTTGACATTATCATCCAATGAACTCCCGTGGTTAAAGATATGTAGCAGACAACATGTTGAGAATCTACATGGATTGGAGATACATCTGTATGGTTTCGAATAGAACATATATACCTGGGTTTAGTGTTGAAGGGACCTAATATACCTCGGTATGGCGTTGAAGAGACCCAGATAGAGACGAAAGACGACCTTGGCGGCCGTCATATTGTCGCCTTGTCATTACAGAGGCTGCCCCGTCATTAGCTCTAACCACAGGTTATATCTGGTCCCACGTCCCACGGGTTCTACGCCCCACGCTTCCTCCTTCATGTCAGTTGCCGTTCTGCCTTGCGGGTGGATCGTAAAGATATGCGATCTGCCAACAGGTTTACGAATCTTTAAACAGTGCTTATTCACGCTTTTATTCACTGCTTTTCTTTACCAATATACAATACTGGGAAAGTATTGCGATCATTAAAAATCTGGTGCGTGCAACACACAACTTTCAATTACCTCGGTTGGTAATATCAATTTAAGAGCCTTAAAATAAATTTAGGGTTAAAAATAATTCCATTCTATGTTTTAGATTAAACAATATGACAGTATAAAAATCTTAGGTACAACAATCACTTCTGTTTCTGCCACATTAGTCACATACCATTACTTTAAACAACTTTGAATATAAGACAACATTTTCCTGCTACATTTAGCTTTCTAACAGTACATTGTACATCTATGACTACCTACAAAAAAATACGTTTGCTCTTTTTTTCCTTTAGTTAGTAATCAGATTCGTTCAAATTTTATATTTAGCCATTTTTTATCAATTTTTACTTTCACTTACTATATATAGAAAGGGAAAGTATTGCGATCGTGAAAATGTTCGAAATCCAGTTTTCAACGGAAATACAGATTTTAGGATCCTCTGAGTCCAAATAACCAAGTCCCGCAAAAAGGTCTGTGTGTGTGTGTGGTAACTCCCGGGCGGAAACGGTAAGTCCTATGAAACTGAAATTTCACATTTAAGAAAAATATACGCCCGAGACGTTAAAAAATCTTTTTCATCAAAATGACCTTACCAGAAGAGCCACTTTATACCATGCTTCTTTCACCTTTTTTCGATTTTCTCGAAAACGGTTTCGACGATTTTGATTAAACTCGCTATATCGATGTAAAATTTAATGGGCTTCAATCTCATTTAGGTTTCATTCGGATTAAAATGGTCTGACAGTTCTTAAATACCGATATTTTAAATTTTCTTTCTCTAAAGTACCTTTAATTTTGTTGATTCTATAAAAATAACCAAATTATCTTGTTATAACAGCTAAATATGTAAGTTGTGTGAATTTAAAAAACAACTAAATGAGAAAACTGAAAAAAAAAGTTTAATACAAATTTTTGTTTTTGAACATAAGAGCTGTAATATACATGTATGATATACCGTTGGAAATCTAAAGATTTTAGAAAAAATATTATCTCATACACAAGCTTTTAAAAGTTAATAGAGTGTGATGAAAAGCCGATAAAACTAAGTGATTATTTTAGATAATAATATACAGATATTTTAATAAAACACATGTATCTATAGAAATTCCATTTAATTAAATCTTTAATGGTTTCACTTATTTTTAACATATATTATTGTTATTTTTAGATTCTATTTAATTAAAGGTACATTAGGGATTATGTTTTCAGTTTTCTCCTTTAGTTGTTTATCAAATTCGCTCAACTTCCATATTTATATGTTAATTATCAATGCTAACAGATAATATAGTTATTTTACAGAATCTACAAAATTAAAGGTACTTAAGAGGAAGAAAATTGGATATATCAGCGTTTAAGCGCTATCTGACTATTTAATTCAGAATCAAACCTACATCAAATTAAAACCTATTAAATATTACATTGATGTAGCTAGTTTAATCAAAATCGTTCGTGCCGTTTTTTAGAAAACCGTAAAAATATTAGTTAAATGAGATCTTTCTTCTGTGAAACCTCCTTGGATATATTTGTTAACTCCTAAAAATGTCTTAAAATTAAAAAATTACATCAACAAACGAACGTTCTAAACATTAAATAATACTTACTTTCATTTTGAATTATAAAATTGTAGAATTCTAAATAATCGTAAAGTAGTAAACATACTTATTATATATATATATATATATATATATATATATATATATATATATATATATATATATATTTTTTTTTTTTTTTTTTTTTTTATAGATATAAAACTTTTATTACGTATCGTAATTATAAAATAAAAAAATGTTTATTGTAATGTTATATAAAAAAAAAAAAAAGATTAATTCATTCATAGTTTGTAAAAAAAAAATTGCTGATGGAATAAAAATTAAGAAGCTCCTTTAATGACTTGAATTATAAGGGGTCACCTGTCGTAAAGTAGCTATCATATCTTCCATGCCCATGTTCGCAGATCAAACCCAGCATATGGGCTTAGGATTTTCAAAAGAAGTAAACAAATCTCTGGTTACGCCCTTCTTCAGAGCCTACGTGAGATGGTGATCCGAATATGTGCAATGTTAGGTACTCGTTAAACATCCTTATCCTAATTAAATGGGAGTAAATACCGTCCTTCGAAGGGGAGGTAAAAAAGATGGTCCAAGCCTGTGCGATGTCATGGACTCGTTAAAGATCCCTATACTAATTAATTTAGGACTCCCACAGTAGCATGCATTATAGAATAAAGTACGTTAAATAAATATACAAATAATTTCACAACTATATAAACATATAGAGTAATATTGAAAACCCCAACAGAGGAAAAGCGGAGGTTTTCCAGAAGAGATAGTGGTTCGTTAACATTGTATACAAGACGAGGCTATCAGCATCTCATTGTTTCCTCAACAAGCAATATCGCGCGGGGGGCACATAACAATATGGCAGGTATCGGAACGGGTATAGGAATGTGTTGCTTAGCCCTAACTTAACATACTAGGGCTATGTATAGCTAAAGGGACAAGATAGGGATCCTAAAGGGATCAATAGCAGATTAGGCTTCGAGGAGTCAGCTTTTAGGGGAGTTGATTCAATTCCGTTCGCTTCTTGTCGCGTTCTAGTACAGCCTAGTCTACTCGTACGTACCTGCAACACACAGAAAAGTCGCTGTCAGCTTACATAAAAATTGAACATAAAAAGGCATAAAAATTGGATTGTAAAATAATTTCGAGCGATTTTCAATATTTCAATTTAATACTTCTATTGACAAAAAGGATCCTTAAGGTGCTTTCAAGCACCAGTTTCAACCGAGATTCCTTATCTTTAAGTGGTATTTTGCTGCTCAAAAGGAAGAGAAACAACAATTCATTTTGGTCATTTATGATTCTTTATTTCCGAATAGGGAAAGCCTCTGTACAGACAAACAAATTTGCAGGAACTGCGATGATGAATTAGAAGCAAAAACCATTCGAAAGTGGTCTGTTCGGTTAAGAACCGGAAATTTTGATTTGTAGACGCAAAGGTAGTCGTCATTTAACTGTTATATGACCGAATTCAAAACATTACCATCGCCCTAAAACATTTACCAACCCAAAACATTGCCTAAAGATAACAACAGTAATAGATCAAAATGGGTTTTATATAAATAATTAAAAATATTAACAGAATCTGAAGTTATTATTATAAAACTTTTCACCATAGTAAAAACATAATTTTTTAATTATCAGATAAAGGTATTCTTACAACCATTATCACACATTTATAAAAAAATAATGTTTATTAAATTTATTGAGAAAAAAAACCCTCTACCTCCATAACTATTTAGGGTCTTGTACTGCCAGCGAACGTGAGAAAATTGTGATGAGACCCATTTTATAGAGGACGGGTGTGCCCAGGTGGATCACTCAACATCAACACCTCTGGGTCACTCCACTGTTTTTTCAACCGAATGAAAGAATTCTGTATTTGTCAGTCGAGACCCGAAGAACAGTAGACCAGTGCTCTATCCACTAGGCCACGCCGCTCCCTATGAATTTAATGAACATTAAATAAATCCTGGATTCGAAAAAACACATCTATAACATGGTGAATTTATGTTAAAATGTTCTATTTTAAAGGATGTGTAAAAGTATTAAAAATTAATACCAATAACCCACGGCTTCACGCGTGCAATATTGCATTTTGTGTTAATTTATGTTAAGAGTATAATATTAAGTTACCTATGGTGTAGTAACTAGCTAACAGCCTTCTATGCCCAAAGTCCTAGATTCAAATCTGGTTGGGGTCTCCAGAAGTTTTTAACGGAATTAACAAATCCTTAGTTATGTGTCCTTCGAAGAGGACGGAAAAGAGCGATTTAAATCATAATATTAGAAAAATATGGTCTAAAAAGAATCTTGTTAATATATGAAAATTTATTGTTACTCTGGTTGTTTCTATGTTTCTAGCTATATATTTTGTTAGAGGACGCTCTAGCCCCAAAATCTTTCCACTAGTACTCTTATCTTCTTCATGGTTTTATTTCGAGTAAATTTTCCGATTGTCAGAATATTTCTGCAACTGAGGTAAATAGCTGTTGAATAAAAAAGCTCCCACGGCAACCTCAGTTTACGACGACGAAACCCGCACGAGACGGGATGCGAATTAAAATAATATAAAAACAGGGTTCATAAGTCGAGATTTATCGAGCGGAGGCAACTGGTTTACGATTCTAAATAACCATCGTAATTCGATTAAATACCCTGACCTTTATATCTGAGTTAGGATCATTAAATTTGAAACGAGATCCGGGCATACCGATAAGCATGCTCCGTGCAATTTTAGTAACTTTACGACGGAATTCAGTGACTGCCATCGTGGCTATAAAATCACGAAGCTGTTCGATATCACAAGTTCTTCAACCTGTGTCTATTGAGCTTTAATTGAATACCTCACTACTGCATGATGATTTATTACTATAAAATATCTCATAATTAGATCTCTTTGTTTGATCTTTTACTTGCACTTAGCTATAAATGAAATTTATAGTAAGGGAAAGTATTCCGATCATATTATATTGCAACTAATTATTCATCAAAATCAGTATACCGGAAACGCTACTTTATACCTTACATTTTGCACCTTTTAATGATTTTCTCAAAAACGGCTTAAACCAAAATGATAAAACTCGTTGTATCAATGTAAAATTGAATAGACTCTAATATCATGTAGGTTTTAATATTGTTCGAATAGCCTGGCAGTGCTAAATGCCGATATTTTAAATTACTTTTCTCTGAAGTACCTTTGATTTTGTATAATTTAAAAAGTTAATCATGTAAGTAAAATAATTCAAAAGTTCCATATTTCAAATTGATTAGTTAGTTTGTTGAGAAAATGTCTTTTTTTTTATTCTTCTAATTATTAATTTATCGATGCCCCATATTATGTCACCAAGTAAACCTTACACCATGACCTGAATATCCCATTTGTCCTTGATCTCATCCCAACCAAATTCACAATCTTCCATCAGAAGTTTATTCACCTTCCTAATCCCTTGGCACACTTCCTATCTAGTTCCAAATATCCCTATAACCCTTCTCGTATGCTGAAGCAGTGGCCCTGTAATAGCAGAGATCTCTTGTAAATATGTCATTGGAGTGCTGGCAATGGCTTCTCCACTCATGCCTTGTGTGTATGTGGCTCTAGCGCCCTAGCTCAGCCTCCACTGACTCTCAAGACTGTAAATAGGTATGAATGTGTTCAAGCTTTTTATTATTATTTTCTTTATAACTGTTCATTTAATTTTGTGTGTGTATATATATATATATATATATATATATATATATATATATTTTTTTTTTTCTTTCTTCTTTGTTTAATCTTTATTAACTATTTATTTTTATTTTATTTACAATGTACATATGGAATGAATGATTTCTTATATCTGTAATACTCATTGCCCCATAAAGTGGCAAATTGTATTATCTTATTAAATGAAAAAATAAAATTATTAATTTATTATGTGTAAATCACTAAATAAAAAAATTTAGGAACAATATTTTCATAACGTAATAGTTCTTTGTTTTTTTAATTGATAAAATATTTTAAATTTCTCTATCAAAATATATATTAAAATTCACTGTCATTAATTTGACTATTTTATGTCTTTCACGTAGCGGGTTATCTCAGAGGCTAGAGCAGAAGGAAACTAATGAATAGATGCCGGGTTTGATCCCTTGTGTGAGGGTGTAATTATTGATTCGATTATTTTAGCCGTGGGTCGACTCTGGAATGAGAATGCCCTTTTGGACCTAACCCACCCTCTATAAACTGGGTACCTAAAAACCCCTTAGTGTGATGGCTTAATTATCTCCTTTAACAGCCTTTAGCTATAAAACAATATGTACCTTTACTAGGTACTGAACATAAGACTCTCATTGGTGGTAAAATATTTACTGTACATTAATCACAACAGACAAATCCTCCCTTAGCCCTTTTCTATGCCATGCCTCCCCTACATTTTTATCTATCCTTTTCTAACTGTTCCGCTGCCTTTTCATAAGTAAGATAATGGTAAATATCTTAAACATTTAATCCATTAGGGTTTATTGAGTAAGCGTTTCAATCTTTTAGTGTATCCTAGAAACCGAACATTCGGCTCAGTATATTGAATGGATACACATGCACATTCATCTTTAAAGAAGCGCCATAAATTATGAATTAAACCTCCCCCCTAGCACGCACCCTATCCGTGGTTTCTGCAAACCCCAACCTCCCGCGGGACAAGGCTCCTTTTGATTTTCTTACATTTTTAGGGTGTAAAAGGTAGTATAAAGCTCAGAAAAAGAGGGTCTGAGGACTCCCCTTACTCAGAATCCCAAGACAGCGAAATTTGAATGAGAATTGGATATAAATAATAATGTGTATCAGAAAGTGATATGAGTTATGAGGTGGGTCTTATGCTTCATTTTTTATGAGGTTGGGGGCAGAGCTTGAAACATTACTCAATACAGAAACCTTTGTATTAGTGCACATGGCTAAGGTTTTCAGAATCTGATAAAAAAAGCTATAAATATTTAATTTACATGTTTATTAATGGTTTTCCCATTTTTATCATTCATTAAAAAAAGTTACTTGAGTGTTTCATTTCATTATGGAAAATCTGGAGCACGCATGGAAGACTTTTAGAATATAATAGAAAAGAAACTTTATTCTGAGACAATGTCCCTTAAGAATAACATTAATGAACAAAAAAAAATTATATCTGGCCAAAAACAATATATAACTAAATTACAACATTACAAACATTTAAATAGCAAAAGAAAGGAGAAAAAAAATTAAATAAATGATCATAGTGACATATTCTAGAAATGAATAAATAAGAATTAACGTAAAATATATCTTTTACATCTCATTAAAGTAGATAAATTGGCATAGTAAAAATTAGTTTACATCGGACTGGAGAGAACGGAAGTTTTGAAAGAGGAGGGATTTAAACGATGATAGGGAAGGAGCATGTCGGATGTTTGAAGGGAGAGTATTCCATAAGGCAGTGGAACGGGCTTAAAAGGAGCAATCATATTTTTTGGTTTTATTGTGACATGGTTTTATGGTTTAAGGTCCAGGTCCTTCATTATAAATAAAATTATTCAAGATGCTATACTTTATTTTCTTCAACAAGCATACGGCATACATATAATACGGTAGAAAATTCTATCATTACACCAACTAAAATTAATAAATAGTAATAAGTTTTAAAATTAAAAAAAGAAAGAAAATAATATCGAATAATCTTTAAAGTAAAATCTACAGAGAATGCTTACCGCTGGCTATAAAATAATATAACGAAAAAAAATTAAATAAGAGTAGCCTCAACTGCTTCTGGTTATTTCGGTACTCGATACTTCCATCCATTTAATATATTACCGTCATATATCAACTCATAATTGTTAATATTTAAAATTTTAATTGTTCACATATTTTTCCTTTATCATTTTTTTTTTTTTTTTTTTAATTTACTGAGTCTCTATTTATATATTCTCATTACAATATTATCATCTCAATTATGTCTACTTCCATACTTTATAACTATCATCTTAATTTTGTTTATTTCCATACTTTATAACTGTCACCTTATTTCCATACTTTATAATTGTCATCTTATTATCATTTTACATTTAATATTATTTATGTTCCCATAATTTATTACTGTCATATTATTATTATATACCTAACGCATTATTAAGTCTAATTACATTGGTTGTTATCTTGTTTCTTTTAGCCCTGATGAAGGCCCACATTGTAGGCCGAAACGTCGGCACATAATAAAAATAACTCTTATTTTTAATTGTGTGGTTTTAATTTATGACCGCACCCCCAACCATCTTCCTCATCTAATTTCTCTACGGTCAACAAAACTCCATCATTATGGATACTTCCATCCATGTATTCGGGAAGTGGCTTCCTACGGGAATGGCTTAAAATTGGAGGGTTCCTCTATCTCATCGGTACTTATCATAGGCAGGGACACTGTACGTTCACTTATATAGGATTAAGTTCAAGACACCGGGCGGACGAAAACCTAGCGGGAAAATTAAAAACTTGTTACACTATGGAAAGGAGTTTGGAGGTCGGACAGACGGGATCTTGTTTCCTGTTGATGGGCTAAGGATTTAAATACCAGAAGACTGTAAACATTACATGGGTGGTGGTGGGAGTTAATGATTTTAAAGATAATGATCCAAGGGAATAAGGAAATATTGTCTTCGAAAGTTGGGGGATAACCACTTACATAACCACTTACATACCGGTCTGATACATGTGACCGTCTCGAAGTACCCAACACAAATCTTAAACAACAATTCATTATTCTTTTTACTTACCTCCGTTGCTAAAAGCCTACTTTAGTTGGTTATCAAATTTGTATATTTAGCCGTTCTTTATTAACGCTAATAGAATGATAAGGTTGATTTTTTTTTAATCTACCAAATAAAAGATACTTTAGAAGAATAAAACACCAAAATTCGGCATTTAAGCTCTGTCATACAATTTCAATCAGAATCAGACCTATACGATATTAAAGCCCATTAAATTTTACAATAATGTGACGAGTTTAATCAAAATGGTTTAGTTGTTTTTTTTTAGAAAAAGCCTAAAAAGGAGCAATGCAAAAGTTTGTCCATTTTAATGAAAAGTTACAGTAACATCTTAGGCTACACTCTTTCCAAACATGAAATTTCAGTTTTAAACAGCTTATCGTTTTCAAGCTAGACTTACCACATAAACACAGACACAAACACACACTTGTGGGACTTTAAACGTGTATTTCCTTTGAAAACTCATATTCAAAAATTTTCACGAACATAATTCTTTCACTTACTATATATTCCACATCTAGGTCAGTTAAAGCAGTAAGTTCTAATAAGTTTATTAGCGACAATTCAATATCAGATATCAGAAATTCGAAAGGATATAAATCCGTGCGTTATAATATCTTGTATTATTAATGTTTTCATTCTGTTTAGGATTCATTTTCATTAGACACATGCATATACATATGCTCCCAAAACATTCTAAATTCAATCTATATGTATTATAATCGTTTTCGAGCTAAACACATACAAACACGCAGTCCTTTTGAGCGGAGTTGAATATTTGGACTCAGAGGGCCACGCACAAGAGTGTATTTCTGGTTAAAGCTAAAATAAAACCAAATTTCACGATAGCAATACTTTTCCTTGCTATATATTTCATTTTGGAAATCAGTTATTGGAATTTCATTTTCACCGAAAATACAAGTTTTAGGGTTCCTCGAGTCCAAATGACCAATTCCTGCGAAAAGGTCTGTATGTGGTAAGTCTAGCTAAAAAACTACAAGTTACATAAAACTCATATCTTAAAAAAATTCATATTTAAGATATAAATATGTCTGGTATACAACAGCAACTTTTTACCAAACCTGTCGAACTGGAAGTCGTTAATCGGTGCTCGACTCAGTAGATATACAGAAACATGACTCGCACAACCTTGTGTACTATCAATGCTTTTCTGGACCAGTTGATATACATTCTATTCATCCTATTATTTCCCTCTGAAAAATGGATTCATGATTGCAAAACATTCCATTGCATGATGATATTGAGGACCGCTATAAGAAAATATTTCTCACTGGCGGTGGGAACCGATGATCCAGATCACGACGGGCACCTCGGACTGAGTACCCTTTAGCGTACCCCCAGTCGGGAGTTTATTGTATTCCCACAGGAGACTGGAGGAATTGAATTCCGATTGGAGGATGGCTGCGGGTCGTGAGCCGAACCTTTGATGTATGTAATTGACCGCTACTTACAGGCCTGCCAACCTCCACGGTAATACCCACCTTACACAGGATTGCCAACACCACGCCAGTTTTCATCTTCTTTCTTACTGATAGATCTTCCTTCCGATTCTTGCTAAGCCTTACTTCATTTCTTTTCAAGTACGCATTGCTGTGGATAGATTTTTTTTTTCAAATTTATCTGTTATACTCCTTTTATTTAATTATTTCTCCATAATTAAATACAGAATATAATAATAAACGAACATCTTGAGATCGTTAAAACTTTAGAATCCTCCAAGAGCGTAGGAGGGAGACAATCCGAGTGGAAATCGTAAAAGGGGGTTGGTTTGATTATTATTTTTTTTAATTCTGTCTGCTTTTATATAAATTTGAAAATCAACTACGAGCTTAGAAGTAAGTCGTTCAGTAGTTTTCAGAAAAACCTTCGAGGGCCGGGAGGCCGAGTGGATTAAAGCGAATTGCCCAGAAGACTTGCAATAAAATAATTCGCTTCTCGATGACGGGAGGCTCTTAACTCTGGCGTAAATCTCCCGCCCTCTCTCTCTCTCTCTAATCCGAGAAAACCCCCGTTCAGCCTAAAGGTGGGCTAGGTAGGGGTGGAAAAACAAACTATAACCACATTTTTTTTATTCTATTACCTTATTTTAATATAATATTCCAGTTATCATGATGTTTATATGTGTTTAGATTATTTGGCTCCGCCTCCTTCCCTGCTCGATTCAGCTTACACCAGTTGAATCCAAGTTACTATTTAAATCATATACCTTTTAAGGTCTTCCCTTCTTCTAAAGTAACTTTAATTTTGATTAAAAAAAAATTAAAAAAAAAAAAATCATAATTTTTTTTTAAATTGACTTTAACAACGGTGGTAAAGTTAAGTCGTGTGTTGTGAGATATTTTACAATTTATATTAGATAATTATGTATAACCATTATAAGACCTATTTGAACATATGGTATTGAGCTATGGGGATCTACAAGGCCATCGAATTCCTCCCGCATCCAAAATCCTCTGAATCATCTTAAATGCGCAATATTTTGCCACAAATAAAACTACCCATAAAGACCTGAATATCCTATTAGTTGCAGACTTAGCCAGAATTAGATATACCTCCTTTAATTCCAAACTACCATCCCACTTAAACCCGCTTGTCTCATCTCCATCTATTCCCGATAATCCTCTGAGGCACCTGAAAAGACGGTGTTTTCGAGGCCTTCTAATGAAATAAACATTGAAGTGCTACCGATGGGTAACTTCTTCACAAGACTTTATCAAGCCAATTGTAACTTTTTTTCGCATTTACTTGTTGTATTTGTTTTAGTTGTAAATATCATTAAATAAATAAAAATAATTATGTTATGGATAGCAAGAGAACACATTTAAGTACTAAGAATTATTTGATGAAACCCACAAGCCAAACTTAGGTGATTGATTTTTACCACTTGCTGGATAAAGGAATACAATGCTCCCCTCTATTCATTTTAGTAAGAAGCGGACAATTGGGTTGCTACTGCCGCGGAGGCATACCCTCCTAAGACTGCTATGGATCGGAGCAAACATTTGTATGTATGAAGGAGCTAAGAGGCGCTAAAATATGAAGTGGGGTTGTTTGGCGGCGAGTGGAGGAGGCGCGCTGGATTTGGGGGCACATCATGGGGATTTAGCAAAGTGCCTTCGGGGCAGGGAGATCTATCCAACCGATCCAAATCCCTAGGTTTCCAGTCAGCAAAACACACCTCGCTCCGATCTATATCTGTTGCACACCCTCATTCCAATCATGAGCTGTTCATTGTTTTGTTTTTTAATTATTATTTGTTGAAATTTACAAATGTATTCGTTAGTACATCAAGAAAATTAGCTAAAAGAAAAAATACATGGAAACGATATGAAGAGAAAATGTCCATTGGCAGCACTCCACTGGGTAATCTAAATTAGAAGGTCTCGAGGCCATTTTTCTTTTTAGATGCCTTGGAAGTTTGTCAGGAATGGAAGAGGAAGCAAGGATTGAAACTAGTGGGTTAAAGTAGGAATGGAGTTTGTCATGGAAGGATTGATACCTGATTCGGCCCAAATTAGCAACATATGGGATATTAAGGTCTTTATAGATGAGTTTATTCGTGACAAAGTAAGGAGCGTTGAGGATTTTTCGAAGGATTTTGGATTGCAAGGATTGGATAAGGGAAGAATTTGATGGTTTAGTAGAGCCCCAGAGCTCAACTCATTAAGTCCAGATAGGCCTTATGATGGTGATATAGATGAGCTTTTTGTAGATTAGTAGAAGGTTAGAGCGTCTGTCCAGTAAGTGTTGAAGTAAGCGAAAGCGACGGGCAGTTTCTTGTCGTTTCAGTCTTGTGTGTGGATTTTATGTTAGACATTTGTCAAGTAGGAGTTCTGGATAGCAAATCTATTAATTAACAAATAACCGAGACAAGCGGAATATTATTAAAAGACACTGTGGGACAGGATATAATAGGTTTATGACGAAGGGTAAAAGTGATTTATTGAGATTTTTTGGAATTCTACCCCACCTTGAGGTATGTCTCTAATGTGGGAAAGAAGAGTTTGAAAGGCAATAGTAGGTCTTTATTGACTGATAGCACTCAAGTGTCATCAGCATAGGTGAAAAGTGAAAAGTTGGTATATCAGCTGTATAAAATGTGTAAAGGATGGGTTCTAAGATACTACCTTGAGAAACACCAGCAGACTGAGTAAAAAGGAATGAATAAGAACTATTGTGGTATATATTGAAGGATCTTATAGGACTGAATGATGAGGTAGTATGTAGGAGGAAGGAATTTGCGGATTTTGTAAAGTAGTCCTGGGTTCCAAACATGGTCAAAGGCTGTTCATTGTGAAACCTCAAAAATCAAAAATCAATACAGGATCTCGTTATTATATTTATTTACTACTTCCGTAACTGAATAACGTGAATTCAAAGTCGTTTCTGCAAACAAAATGCTATATAATGTATCAACTTTTTTCTTAAGATTAAGTTGGAAAAATCTAAAGACAAACCTAGAATATCTATAATAATAGTTGACTATAACTGACCAGTTGTCATTATGCCAATACAGGAATTATAGACATGCAGTCAAAATCACATTTCAACAGATGTGCTGTGAGCAAAGGAGTGAGATAACAAACACACAGCTGGGTGTGTGAAATGGATTTTTCACTTTTTAAAACATTAAAAATCTCCTTGAACATAAAAATCAGGTGCGCAAAAAACACGACTTTGACTTAACCCCGTTGTAAAAATATATCAAAGAAAATTTGTTATACCAGCCACTATGCTATAATATATAATTAACTATTATTAACTCTACATTATCTTTTAGAAACTTGTGTATAAGATATAATTCTTTTTAAAATCTTATCTTTCCAACGGTATATTATACATCAATATTACTGTAATTATGTTCAAAATAAAAATAAAACACATAAACAACTCTTTTGGTTCTTTTCTCATTTAGTCGGTTATCAAATTAGTTCAACATATATATTAACCTGGTTTTTATTAACGCTAATAAGTTGATATGTTCTTAAAATACAAAATTAAATGTAATTTAGAAGAAGAAAGTTTAAAATTTCGATATTTAAGCCCGGTCAGACTAGTTCATTTACAATAAAACCTAGTCTATATTAAAGTCTAGTAAATTTACATCAATTTAGCGGGTTTATGGTTTGCCGATTTTGTTGAAAAGTTCCTAAACACCTCAGGAATATACGCTTTTAAAATATGAAATTTTAGTTTAGTTTTATTAAGAGAGCCAGTGGCTCTAGCGCCCTCTCTCAGTCTCCACTGGCTTATTCAGACCGGTGATGTGACTGACTGAGAGGCGCTGGGATCTCCTGGCGTCGGAGTTTGATTCGGAGATCCCAGGGGCAGTATGTAAATATTGTATATATATGTATGAATGTGGCCAAGATTATTATTATTTATTTATTTTCTTCTTATCTTTATTTATTCTTCTTTGAATTTTTATTTTATTTTATTTTTATCTATTGTACATAAGGAATGAATGATTTCTTATAGCATTAATACTCATTTCCCAACATTGTGGCAGATTGTATTATTTCTAAAAAAAAAAAAAAAAAAAAGTTTTATCAAATCGTTTTTGAGCTAGACTTACCACACACATAGAACTTTTTGAGGGTAAATATAAAAAGCATATACTATATAAACGTATCATCACCGTAACGCGTTTCCGTCAAAGAAGGAGCATCCAGCATCAACGCGCTTAAAGAAGTTTTACTTCAAAAATATAAAGATCGATTACAAATTGCGAAGCATAGATATCAGACTAATTGAGATATTTCACGGAGCAGGTGATGAAGCAGCGATCCGAAGAAGCAGCATTAGGATGAACACAATCTCGCTCGCTATGTGACAAATTGGAAGAGCGATTATGCCTGAACACAAAGTGGCCCACAGCGGCGGGCGACGTGAGGCTATGCAGGACCGGCCTCCGACGTGCCGTCCACGCATCGTCTAAACCGGAGCGGACCACGGCGGGGAAAAAACCGTTAGCTCTGTGTAGCCATCCTCTTCCTAGCCAGGATTAGCTCTTTGTCGGCTCGCGAAGATTGTCCGCGAGGTGATAACTGGACTAAGGGGTCTTCAGCCAAGCGGGCTCGGGCTTAGTTCTTGCTTTAGGTGCAATCAACCAACCTTGTTACGTCAACGTTAACTTTATGTTTACAAATATGTATGTTTTGCATGTTCCAATACTTGCGATGTATTAAAGGCTGTTCTATCAAGGAAGCATAAAAAATCCATACTGAGGTGATATAACCAAGTGTACCAGCAACAACTCAGCAAGTGTTTGGAGCAGGAACTGTTTGAATCCATATTGTTAAGTTTTACCTTAATCTCATCTCGGACCCATGTAATAAATATCGAACTTTCTATTTTGTTTAGTAACTCTAAGGAAAATCTGTCCTGCAAAATAGCCGACATTCATGTTGATTCTTTTGTCAGATTAGCAAATCACTCTTCATATCACTCTGATCAGTAACTATCATTGTACAATTTGATCAAATAATACTTGTTTTTCATGTTTTTGTGTTTACATTTTCATTCTCCTATTACATCTTTACCTACTTACGTATGAAATATTTAGAGTGAGAAATGATAGCTCTCTTGAAATTTTTGTAACCTTATTAAAGTCCTTATGTGACCGAAGTGTTGTTTTTTGCAATCACTTTAGCTTCAAAACAAAACGTAGTGTGAAACCGAAATTATATATTATAAGCTTGCCGTATGCTTGGAATGTTAGAGCTATTTTTTCCGCCTAAATCATAGCATAATATCATGACTATAAATCATTGGTAATACAGATTTTTTTTTTCTAAAAAAATATGCTTTTTAAACTGTTATAAAAGTCATTATATCATTGGATAATTACATTCCTTCAACATATTAAAATATGATCTATACAGCTTAGATTTCCATGATGTATTTTATTTTATTTTGTTTGTTTTTTCATATTATTAACAATCCTATTTTAATTATTATTAAAAAAAAAGTTGGAACGTGACCGTGACCATTAATTAGCTAAAGCTTTTTCCTATATGTTCCCCTTATATTATTTTCGTATTTTCTCATTTTTAAACAATTTTCTGGAAATATCATGTATGGAAGTAATCATGTATGTTTGAACAACATATCATCGGAAAGCTCACATCTTTACATAAATCAAGTCATAGAGATGATTGGAGGATGACGAAAAACAAATATGCCGTTGAAAAGCTAAATAAAATTTCAAGATAAACTGTGGTGTAGTGGCTAGCATAACAACCTTCCATGTCCTGGTTGCTTGCTCAAACCTAACAATTTGATCCTAGAGTTTTTGAATGGGAGTAAAAAATCCTTGGTTATGCCTTTCTTTGGAGGAGACGTAAAATGGTGGTCCCGAACCAGTACAATAGTCGTTAAATATTCCTATTCTAATAAAGCCAGGATAGGCAAAATTTAGGACTCCCGCGGTAGTAATGTCCGATTATTACATTAGTGTAAAGTGACGTTAAATGAATAAAAAAAACAACAGACAAATTCGTCTTAAAAAAAAATATTCGAATATCAAGGAAAACTATATGTTATTTTGTAATTTTTATATATGTTTTAGTCTTGAAAAAATACGTTGTTAGTAACCGCTAAATTCGGTCTTAAATTGCAAACTTCAGAGAATAAAAGAAGTATTTATTAGTTATAAAAACAAAGAAAAAATATCCTCCCTGAAATTTAAGTGGATTCCATATAAATTTATGCTAATTAAAGTTGAGCCTACAAGGTGTAAAGTAATGAATGATTATTCCATAGGACGATACATTGTATTAATAAGACATATTATATTATATAGAGTAGGACTGAGAGGAGGATTTATATTATTGTGAGGTAGTTATTCGCCACCCACTTTCCGGAGAGCCTATTACCATACTACAACCTCTATTACTGCCCTCGATATCTGTCCGCTATTTAGGGGCTACTGATAGCGTACTCATCCCCGTGTAGCAGCCTGCTTTAGTGTCTTCAATCTCCATCTTTATTTTACGGTCCGGAAAATAAAGGAGTTATGTTGTCATTTAAGGTGACTCGAAAAAATGCGAATTAATTCAACGAGGTTTATCCACTAGCAAGTAGAATATTTTAGTAAGGTAAAAATTTACAAACATATTTTTTAGCAATTTAAAACTCGTTAACTGAAAAAATATAACCTAAATGCTTACTAAAATATAATTTATCCAATATAAAAATAATATATTTAATGAACTGACTACTGAGGCCAGTGGTTTTCTCCAAAGACTTTCTCGCGAAGAATGACTAGATATCCCAAAGATTTGTGGAAGACAATTAGGTTTCGCAAATGTCGATATAAAACAAATGAAATATTGTAATCTACTTCTATTTACAATTCACATGTAGTTGCCTCAACTCCATAAAAAAAGGTACTTTGGTCAGCGGTAGACAAGGTTCCTCTCATTTTAAAAATGACGATTTCTAAGGTAATTTATTAATTTAGCAAATTATCCTCACACAAGACTGAAACGACAAGAAACTGCTCGAAGATATCGATCACTACAACACTTAATAGACAAACGTTCAAAACTTCCAGTATATTACAAAAGACTCATTTACATCACTATTATCAGACCTATTTGGACGTATGGAATCGAGCTTTGGGGCTCTACGAAATCATCTAATTCCTCCCGCATCCAGTCCTCACAATCCAAAATCCTTCGCAAAATCCTGAATGCTCCTTATTTTGTTACAAATCAACTCCTTCATAATGACCTTAACATCCCATTTGTTGCAGACATAGCCCGTGATAGATACTCCTCTTTTCATTCCAAACTCCCTGCCCATACAAATCCACTTGTCCGTAATTTATCTTCCTTAGATATCCCTGATAACCCCCCAAGACGACTGAAAAGAAGGTGGTCTCGGGACCTACTGAGTTAAAATAGTTAGTGAAGTGCTACCACTGGGTAGTTCTTTCTAAAGACATTTTCATTCCTCATATTTACTTATTGTGTTCTTTAATACAGTTATAAATAAATAAAAAAAATAGCAAATTATTGTATATAGGTATGAATATGGCCAACGTTGTTGTTATCATTTTTTCTTTACCTTGTATATAATTATTCATTTTAATATTGTTCACTCTGTACATATAGGATGAATGATTGGACAGTACGCATTGCCCCAGAGTGTGACAAATTGTATTATTTCTAAATAAATTAATTATTTATATTTAAAAAAATAATAGCTGAATAGTGGTTTTATATACATATATATGAGTAATCTACTAATTAGAATGGGCGAACTTTATACAAAAAAACAACCTTCTTATTTATCCAGATTTAATAAAATGGTATATTTTACAAAACTATTATAATAATACTAATAGCAGTATTCCATCTTCTTTTTAATATTAATTGCCCAAAATCACGAATTCAAATCCAGCAGATAGCCTCAGGATTTTTTAAATGAAGTAAAAAATCCTTGGTTATACTGTCCTTCAAAGAAAATGACGATCCCGAGCATATGCGATGTCGAGTACTCGTTAAAGACGCCTATTATAATTTATCCTGGATAGAAAAAATTTAGAACCACTGGTGCATAAACTGACGTTAAATGAATAAAACATGCAATTTATAGAGCTATTTTTAATATTTTGTTTTGGAATGCTCGTAATTTTTTCTCTTTAAATATAAATTTTAAAAGTGAAATGATACTAAAATAGAGATGAAGAAGAGCGGGATAGAAAGAAGAGCGGAGAGGGAAGGTAGTGGGGAGATATTATTAAATTAGACGAAGCTGATGGGAGCGCTGATTGGCCAGCCAGGGCCTCTAATTATGACAGCCTCTTCAAGGGGCCAATCCCAGCTAATGACCACGATAGTCCCGCGGTACTGCTCTCAGGCAATACAATAATACCTTCCTCCAGTTCCTCTTCCAGTTTGGTTCAGCGCGAGATCCAAGGGTAGTTTTTGGTGGATCGAGGCTATTTTGGGATTTTGGGACTAGTTGTTAAGCTGTTTAACGTCCTTCCGAACCGAAGGAGGGGCTATTCCGCAGAGTACACTTGTATCTTGTTAAATTATTAAATCAACTCACCAATACTTACTAGTTTCCACTTAATAATCGATACCGATACCACAAAATGTTGGCTGCACATATTCGTTCAATGATCACCGTTTAAGTCCAAGACTCCGAAATCAGACTTAAAACAATTCTCCCATCGACGCTTTGGCCTACCAATCGGTCTAACGTATACTAACGATTTTGGAATTCACTGAGCTCAACAACTTTACATGCCCATTTGAGTCGCCTCGATGCTATTAACTTAATTATATTGACAGGATACAAATTCAGAGTTTTTTAACCTGAATTCCCCAGTGGCCTTATTTCTCTTAACGTATAAGCTTGTTCTCGAAAAAGTAGTGATATAATAATAATTATTATTTATAATAGTTATAGTCTAGTGTTATTATTTGAGACGCTAAAAGCACACGCAGTGCATCTTGGGGATCTTACATGCTAAAATGCGCTTGGAAAATGTATATATTAGAATGTGTATTATGTATATACAATATTTTTCTTTGTGTATTGTATTTTTTTTTTTTTGACAAATAAACAGATGATAAAAAAAAAAAAAAAAAAAAAATATGTATATATATATATATATATATATATATATATATATATATATATATATATATATATATATACATTTGATTAAGAGATTTGAGGACTTTTTGAAAAAGGCCTGGGAATGTTAAGTGAATATAAAGTTTGTTTATTTTTTTAATGTCAAATAAATAATGTAAGAAAAAAATTATTTGAGAACATTTCATCTTTTTCCCCACATTTGGATCCGTCATTAGTTTGGTCATCTAGAAAAACAATCTATAAACTCGTACTAGTTTTAATTTGGGCGTACAACTAATAATATTGCTTTATAATAATACAATATGCCCCTACTTTGAGCAATAAGTATTAGAGCTAAAAGAAGTCATTCATTCTATAATTTAAAAAAATAAAATAAGTAAACTTAAATAACAAATGCAAATAAAAATAAAATAAAGTAAATAAAATCTTGACCACATTCATACCTATATATAATATGATTTGAGAGTACAGGGTATATATGAGTACACTTTGTAGAATTTAGCCTATTTTTTTTTTTTTTTTTTTTTTCCTTGCCAATTGGACTCAGCACGTAAGAAATTTAAAGATTCAAGCTATAAGCAAATATTAATATTACTAGAAACTTGTATGCTACTGTTGCTAATCGGACGATGCAACAGTGGATGTCTTAAGTTTATCCAGGTTTTATTAGAATACGGATCTTTTTACGTCTCCCCCAAAGGAGGTGATTACCAACAGTATTACCAAGGATTTTTTACTCCCATTCAAAAATCCTAGGGTTGTCTGCTAGGTTCAAACCTGCGATCTTGGGCAAAGATAGATGTAATGCTAGTCACTATACAACAGATGACCCCCAAAATGTTGTAATATTATAGAAATTATATATTTTCTTTATATCTTCGCTAATGATAAGGTTTTGATCGTCTCAAGATTCTAAAAGTGATTTCAGGTTTGAGAACCGATAAAAAGTCCTTAATGGTAGGTCGTTTTACCATAACAATAAAATGCACTCCTGCAGCCGTGGCCTTTCCAAGTTACCTTGCTGAGGATACGAGAGTTAATTAATCTGGAGCGGTTAATTAGCTGGAAATGGATAACTGGAGGATGGGTGCGAGACAGATCATCGACACTGGAAGGACGGCCCGGCTATTAGAGAGGAGATGAGGGGTAATGGCCTAATTGCGGGCCCCCGATCTAGCCTCCAATTTCATAGGACAAATTGCTCTCGCTATATCTCTCCCCCACACCTGCCCGCCGCTTGGGGAATCTTCTGGGGTATAGAGATCGGGCGAATCCTAACCCGGAATATCACGGCGGGCTAGGAGTTTGTATATTTCAATCTTTCAGAAACGTTAACGGATCTGAAAGCCAGGCTATTACTTCTATATCGTCCAGCCTCCATGTAAGCTTTGATCGAAAAAAGTGAGAGTTTCAGTTAATCAGAATATGGCTACTCCAAAAGACAAAGGATAACATGGAGGTCAAAGTCAGGACTTTAACACTTTCACGCCGGGGCGACCCTCCGGTGGGTCATACTTAACTATCCCTTGGGGCGACGTGCATCACAGGTGAGTCACTTGTTTTCAGAAAATAAGTTTATTTTATTTTTTCTCAACATTAAATGTTGGAATTTCGATTCAAACTAACTGACGACAAAATCTGTAAGTGTGACGGTAAAAGCGAACAGACATACGACCATCTTTTATTCGATTGCAGTAAACTGGACAAACATAGACACAAACTGATCTCAACAGTCCTACTTAACGGAGACCAATGGCCACCTTCGAAGTGTGACCTTCTTACAAAATATTTTTCAAAATTTGATGAATTTGTGGACCGTGTGGACTATGCAGAATTAGAGAAATAGCAACAGGCAATAACTCGTTATTAATTTTATTTCATTTACTTTCACTGTTACTAATACTAGTCAATTGGTTAGTTAGTTTGTATTATTTCGTTAAGTAGTTATAACAAATGAATTATTTATTATTTGTTACTCGTTTCTTTGTTTAGTCAATTAGTTAGTATTATTTTCTTAATTCGTTATAACAATTGATTAATTTATCAGTTTATATTGATTAGTTTTATTTAACTTATTTTATTTTTTATGCAACTTAATGTTCTGTAACATAATTTATATTATGTAATAAAAATACGCGTTGTATCGCAAGATGGTACGCGTAGAAATAAATGCACCCATTGCAGGGTTACTTTAATGAGGAAAACCGTAAATGTTGTTGGAATTGACTAGTATACTGGTTTATTTATTAAATATTTTATAACATTCAACATGCTCCCTCAAAGGACTCATCGGTTAATTTCATTTGATTACTCTTGTTAAAGCATTTTATTTAGCTGTGCGTGATTTCGTTTCATACTTTTATCTCCATAAATAATAAATTTTCATTTTTTTAAATTTTTCAAAAATAAGTAAATATGTGTACTCGAGAACGGATGTTGCAAAAAGGTGTGTATAACAGCATTGTGCTGCCCTCTCTGGAAAATACTGTCAACCAGCAGAAGCAGGTAATTCGTAACAGTCCATTCTTTAGTCGCGGTCCAGGTAGGGATGAGATCTGTGGTATCACATGTCAGTAAGGGCGTAGCTATGGGAGAGGCTGGAGGGGTGCGTAGCCTTCTCAAACAAAAGTTGAGAGATTAAAGGTTTTGAGCACTTATTCCGAATAGCGAAAATCCCTTGACCTGTTGCAAAAACTTTAAATCATTACAAATAAATTTTGGATTTTCATGTCTCATAAATGTTTGGGACAACTAAAATAAACTATTAGGTAAGATTAAAGTTGTGGTTACAGACGTTTTTTATTTCCAAACTCGTACATGATTTTAAAATTTATGTGCGTATGATGTATAGATTAGTGTTTAGAAAATCAATCTCATATTTTCAACACACTCAGAACCTATATTAATGGGTAATTTTATTGTTTAGTTGACTCATAGTATAAAGCTTAATCACTTAGTAAGGTAAATAAGCATTTTTTAGATGCTTCAAAATATTAATAAAAATTATAAGAATGTTTTTTTCTCTTAAAAATTACTGTTACGATCTTATATTTTACGTTTGGATATAGATAGCTTCGGGATGTTCTTAAAAACTCGGAGCTACGTCTCAAAATTGTTGAGACATGAAAGAATCATACGTCTATTGTACCAGTAATTTTAAAATGCAATATGTTATATTTTGTCTTACCTAAATATGATATGTATAATAAGGGGAAGTATTGGGATCTTGAAAACGTTCTAATTCAAGTGAGATTGTACAGAGAAAGATTATTAAGGTAATTTAGGGTATCAATAAAAGACCCCATCAATTAATATATTCTCGGACCTTACATTAATTAATTAATTACAGACATTACATCAAATTATTACTACAATGTTAAAATATGGGCGAAATCACTCAGTGAAGAAAAATTGCTGAATTATTGAATCCAAATTACTCATCGCTATAGACATGTCGTCAATGCCAGCCTGCGTCACTCATTCTGATATTTATCCTGTATACAAGTATATGTGTTCTTTATTGCTTTTGGTTTTGTCAATTTCTTACTGTGCACTATGTTATGTTTCTTTATATTGCTTATCATGTAATTCAATCTTGTATTTACTTGCCTTAATTTTATATCTTGTACATATGAATTTGTATTCTTTATTGCTTTTGGTTTAGTCAACTACTGTTTATTTCGGCGTACTGTTACTTATAATTGTTTTTTGTATTATATAATTCAATTTTATATTTACATGCCTTAATTTTAAATCTTGTATATATGTATATGTATTCCTTATATCTTTTAAGCTTAGTCAATTACTGCTTCATACTGTGTACTGTGTTACTTTTTCTTTTTAATTGTATTTTATATTCCTTACGTATTATATTGTTTTTGCTGTGTAGTGTGTTACTGTTTCTTTATAAAATTGTGTTATATTATTTAAGTATTGTATCGTATCATACTGTATACTGTTACTGTTTGTTATTGTACTTTATTGAATTGCTGCAGGTGAACTCCTTTCCCACACACGGGCTCGCCTCAGTGGGGTAGTGACTTCTATTTGCACTGTAATATGTCTGTATTTAGATTTAAATAAAGAAGTTTTAAAAAAAAAAGTTCACACCGGAAATACACGTTTTAGAGTCCATTAAGTCTAAATGATGAATTATAAATCGAAAACAAATTGAAATTTTATAATTAAGAAGCTCATATGCCAGAGACGTCACAGAAACATTTTCTACAAAATCATAGAAGCGGGTTAGCCAATTTTTACGATTTTCTGAAAAAGGCTCAAACGATTTAGGTTGAACTCGCTTTACCGGCGTAAAATTTAATGAGCTTTAATATTAACAATATATATTTTTAATTCTGATTGAAGTAGTCTGAAAAAGCTCAAATACCGAAGTTTTTTTTACATTTTCTTCCCGTAAAGTATCTATAATTTTGTAGATTCCAAGAAATTAACCATATTACTATTGTTAATATTGATAAAAAAAAACTGAATATATAAGTTGAACGAATTTGATAACCAACAAAAGGAGAAAAGAGGAAACTTTTTTTTTTAATGTAATAAATAATATACCATTGGAAAGATTTTTTTTAAAATGTTATCTTATATAAGAAAATGTAAAAGATAATGAAAAGTTAAAAAAAAAAAAAGAAGCTGAAAGAGATTGTTGTAGATAACAACTTATATTGTTAATTTATTTAATTTGAAGTATAAGTTCCTATGGAACTTGTTTGAACTCTTCAAAAGTATTATATAAATGTATTATGTGATGCGTGCACCAGATTTTTGTTGTTGAAATTATACAATTGCTGAAAGAAAAATCAGATTGATTCCAAGTTTTTTTTAAGTTGGAAGAATTCCAATTTGGAAATACACAGCTGTAACACTAACATTTCTATATATATATATATATATTTTTTTTATTATTATTATCGATTAATTAAATAGTCATGTTAACAGATACCAAACTCACAAACAGCTATGACTTATTTCTACCTTACTGTACAGCCGTATTTCAAATATACGTGATAGCATCAAGAAGTAAACATTAATTAAGAAATCTGTAAATATTGTATTTGAATTGAATTTTTATTTTTTATTCGATAATTACACGGCTGGAGACAGTAACTAATACGTTAGGTCTAATAGCTTCGATTGTGTTGATATGAATCTCTCTGTGTGCTCTTCAGCATGTGTGATTTGAATACTTAATACCTCTAGCCAAAGCTTACCGGTTCGTCGGGTATTCGTGTTTGTAGGCAATGCCTTTTTGAATAACGGTTTCCAATTATTTTTTTATTAAAAAAATATCGAAAATAAATTTTTTGAATACATTTCCAAACAGTAAAGACCTTTAAACATCTAGAAACGTGATAAATTACTATATAGAAGGTTTGTAATTTAATAAAAACATACAGAAGCGAAAGATTGTAAAATTAAAATTAAAAGAGTTATTGAAAAAAAAAACGGTGCACGCAACACATCGCTGTCACTTCATCCGTTGTTAAATTTAATTTAATAACTTTTATATGAAGTTAGATATGAAAGAAAAGTATTACATTGAATTTCGATAGAAACGTGTGTTTCGTTAACTTATCTATTTTAGTATTATCAGTTAGTTTTGTAAGCTTTTAATCAATCTCCATTAGTTTTTTAAAATTTTGTTTAGAAGATAATATTATTTTCTAAAATCTTTAGCTTTCCAAACGTATATTGCTAACATATATTACCATATTTGTGTCCTGACAAACAAGGAAATCATAAAATATTTTTGCACTTTTCTTCTTTAATTGGTTATCAAATTGATTCAATGCGTATTTTAATCCCATCTTTATCAGTACTAATAAGAATATATGTTTACTTTTTTCGAGCCTACAATAAAATAAAGGTAGTTTAAAGGGAGAAAATTTACAACATCGGCATTTAAGCCCTGTCAGACCGTTTTAATCAGAATGAAACCAACGTTATATTAAATCCCATTAAATTCTACATTGATATGGCGAGTTTAATCAAAATTGTTATAACTGTTATAAGAAAATCGTAAAAAAGTGCAAATTGCATGATATAAAGAGGCCGATATACATAGTCACACTGACCTTTTTGCGAGATCTGTTTATTTGTATTGGGTTGTGTCACATGAAATGTCCGTTTTCAAGGTAAAGGATTTTTATTAAAAATACGATATGAAAACAAGATAATTTTATTCGAAGTATTTACCTTCTTTTGCTACACATTTTTTCCAACGTGACACTAACTTTTTTATCCCCGAACTGAAAAACTCTGAGCTTTGAAGTGAAACAAAATCTGAAAACGCACTTTTCACTTGATCATCATTTTCAAAAAGTTTTCCTTTGACGAAGTTGTATAAATTCCTGAACAGGTGGGAATCTGTTGGAGACAAGTCGGGAGAATATGGTGGGTGCGGAAGAACTTCGTAGCCCAGTTCTTTTAATTTTTGCACGGTATGTTTTGAAACTGGGGTCTTGCTGCCCGCTCAGTGAGAACATGAGGTACCCATGTATCGAGCTTTTTTACTTTCCCAATATACTTTAAATGTCTGGAAACGATAGATTCACTTGCATTTAGTTGTGCTGAGAGTCCTTTAAATGTTTGGTACGGGTTTCCTTCTACTGTATGTTTGAGGACATCGTTGTCTATTACGGAGGGAGGTCTCCTCGGGGCAAGTTTTCCAAGTCGGTATCCCCAACTGAAAACTTAGCAAACCAACGGCGAATGGTCCGTTCATTAACACTCCCTTCCCCAAACGCCTTGGAAATATTTCTAGCGGCCTCAGTTGCTGAATGGCCGAGTTTAATCTCGTACAAAAATATTACTCGAAAATCGGGTGTTTCCATGTTCATATTTGGAGGTATACTAAAAAGTTGGTAATTGATTGAGAAGCTAATGTTTATAATACAAGGGTAGAGGATTAGTAACTGCTCACTTTAAATATGTAAACATTCGGAAGAAAACAAGAGAGACCTGCAAAATCCTTTATGTATTTCAGAAACCATAAAAACGGACATTTCATGTGAAACGACCCAATACTAAGGTCACCCTAAAACGTGTAATTCCAGTTAAAACTCGAATACGAAAATTTTCGTGATCGCGATTCTTTCCCTTACTATAAATTTTATATTATATCCGCCCTACTCTCCCCTACTCTCCCCTACTCTCCCCTACTCTCCCCTACTCTCCCCTACTCTCCCCTACTCTCCCCTACTCTCCCCTACTCTCCCCTACTCTCCCCTACTCTCCCCTACTCTCCCCTACTCTCCCCTACTCTCCCCTACTCTCCCCTACTCTCCCCTACTCTCCCCTACTCTCCCCTACTCTCCCCTACTCTCCCCTACTCTCCCCTACTCTCCCCTACTCTCCCCTACTCTCCCCTACTCTCCCCTACTCTCCCCTACTCTCCCCTACTCTCCCCTACTCTCCCCTACTCTCCCCTACTCTCCCCTACTCTCCCCTACTCTCCCCTACTTCTACTTCCCCTACTCTCCCCTACTCTCCCCTACTCTCCCCTACTCTCCCCTACTCTCCCCTACTCTCCCCTACTCTCCCCTACTCTCCCCTACTCTCCCCTACTCTCCCCTACTCTCCCCTACTCTCCCCTACTCTCCCCTACTCTCCCCTACTCTCCCCTACTCTCCCCTACTCTCCCCTACTCTCCCCTACTCTCCCCTACTCTCCCCTACTCTCCCCTACTCTCCCCTACTCTCCCCTACTCTCCCTACTCTCCCCTACTCTCCCCTACTCTCCCCTACTCTCCCCTACTCCCCTACTCTCCCCTACTCTCCCCTACTCTCCCCTACTCTCCCCTACTCTCCCCTACTCTCCCCTACTCTCCCCTACTCTCCCCTACTCTCCCCTACTCTCCCCTACTCTCCCCTACTCTCCCCTACTCTCCCCTACTCTCCCCTACTCTCCCCTACTCTCCCCTACTCTCCCCTACTCTCCCCTACTCTCCCCTACTCTCCCCTACTCTCCCCTACTCTCCCCTACTCTCCCCTACTCTCCCCTACTCTCCCCTACTCTCCCCTACTCTCCCCTACTCCTACTCCCCTACTCTCCCCTACTCTCCCCTACTCTCCCCTACTCTCCCCTACTCTCCCCTACTCTCCCCTACTCTCCCCTACTCTCCCCTACTCTCCCCTACTCAACACAAGATTCCAGCCCTTCAACTTACTTATTCCTTCTCCCAGAACTACTTTCTTTAAGACCACCTTCATCATTCGCGCTACTTAAATGTGGAACTCCTTACATTGTCTATTCGTACATCCTAATCCTTAGCTTCCTTTAAGCATCTACTATGTATTTATCTCCTTAAAATCAAAATATCATGCCTGTATAAGGTTTTTACCTCATAATTTTTCATTTTTTATGTTTCACTGTTTTGAATAGGTTTTGTTATTTCTAATTCTTTAAAGTAGCAATGTTACCTTTGTTCATGTATATAAATTCATAATATGTTATATAATATGCATATTATGTATATAATATTATAATTTTTATATAGAAAGAAGATGAATCTTAAATTATACATTTATATTATCCTTAGGGAACTTGCTGTCCCAGAATAAAAATTCTATCTCATTCATTCATTCATTCAAAGAAAGTTCTTTCATTAGACATTTTCACGACTTGTATTCTTACTACTCATTTACTTAATGTCTTTGTTCAATACATTTGTAGATTAAATGACAGAATAAAAACATTCCTATTCAAAGTTTTCGAACCGATAAGTAGATTTTCAGACACTGTAAATAATACCATGTTTTCCATATTTGTGATATAGAATCCATTTGCTTATTGTATATATTTTACATATACGAATAAAGTTATTAAGTTAAAAAAAAAAAAAAAAAAAAAAAAAGGAGTAGATTTTCAAAACTTACAAGACCCTGATGATGTAAGGAGCTATATTTGGAAGACAACGTATAAGATATCCTGGATCTCAGGGGCGGTCCGATAAGAAAGGAGATAAGGATATATTAGAGCGGCCATCTTGTTAGATAAACAAAGGACTATATTATAAAATCATACATATATAATTAGTATCCTGTGTGGCCCGCCATTGCCTATGTATTATCGCTTTGAATCCATAATTAGCCCCTAAGCATTGTCCTGTCCCCTTCTCGGGAATTAATTTCTCTTCGGTGTGGTTTTTTAAAAAATTTCTATAATGTCATGAATATGAAATGGTGGGAAAGTTGGGTCGAGTACAGCCTTCGCCCTTTTAGGCTTCGAGATGGTGAGCGTATATTTTTGCATCGGTCGTTAATTGAGAAGAATTTTTACCGTAAACATGTCCGCCAGCCACTGTCATCGCTCCCATCTTTACAATGCCTTCTCCTATTAGCGGCTATAAATCAGAAAATCCTGCCTCGGTCTGGAATTAATTACTGAATTGACACAGCATAATTTAACGATTTGACAGGCGACGCTTGCTGCTATGCTGGTGTGGGAGGTTCTTAAGACTCCTAACAGATGCTCATTTCTGAATTTAGTTACTTCGTTTTTAATAATACCCCACTCATACCTGTTGAACAAATTCGATACCTAGGACTCCATCTTGACAAAAGTTTACATGGAATCCTCATACCATGTTTTCCATATTTGTGATATAGAATCCATTTGCTTATTGTATATATTTTACATATACGAATAAAGTTATTAAGTTAAAAAAAAAAAAAAAAAAAAAAAAAGGAGTAGATTTTCAAAACTTACAAGACCCTGATGATGTAAGGAGCTATATTTGGAAGACAACGTATAAGGTATCCTGGATCTCAGGGGCGGTCCGATAAGAAAGGAGATAAGGATATATTAGAGCGGCCATCTTGTTAGATAAACAAAGGACTATATTATAAAATCATACATATATAATTAGTATCCTGTGTGGCCCGCCATTGCCTATGTATTATCGCTTTGAATCCATAATTAGCCCCTAAGCATTGTCCTGTCCCCTTCTCGGGAATTAATTTCTCTTCGGTGTGGTTTTTTAAAAAATTTCTATAATGTCATGAATATGAAATGGTGGGAAAGTTGGGTCGAGTACAGCCTTCGCCCTTTTAGGCTTCGAGATGGTGAGCGTATATTTTTGCATCGGTCGTTAATTGAGAAGAATTTTTACCGTAAACATGTCCGCCAGCCACTGTCATCGCTCCCATCTTTACAATGCCTTCTCCTATTAGCGGCTATAAATCAGAAAATCCTGCCTCGGTCTGGAATTAATTACTGAGTTGACACAGCATAATTTAACGATTTGACAGGCGACGCTTGCTGCTATGCTGGTGTGGGAGGTTCTTAAGACTCCTAACAGATGCTCATTTCTGAATTTAGTTACTTCGTTTTAATAATACCCCACTCATACCTGTTGAACAAATCCGATACCTAGGACTCCATCTTGACAAAAGTTTACATGGAATCCTCATACAAGACTAAAACGACAAAAAAACTGCCCGTAGATACCGATTACTGCAACACTTACTCGACAAACGTTCAAAACTTCCAAGTTATTACGAAAAACCCATCATATGGAATTGAGCTTTAGGGCTCTACTAAGCCGTCTAATTCCTCCCGCATTCAATACTTGCAATCAAAAATCCTTCGAAAAATCCTAAATTCTCATTATTTCGTCGTAAATAAAATCATCCATAACGACCTCAATATTTCATTTGTTGCTGACTTTTTGCGTACCAGATGCACCACTTTTAAATCAAAACTCCCAACCCATATAAACCTTCTTGTTCGCAAACTATCAACCTCACATATTCCTGACAGCCCTCCGAGGCGATTGAAACGCATATGGCCTTGGGATGTACTTACTTACATAATCATTAGAAGTTCTACCGCTGGGTAGTTTTTTCACAAGCCTTTTCACACCCTTTATTATAATTCAACATTTTTACTTGTTGTATTTATGTTAATATACAGTTGAAAAATTCAATAAAATATAAATAAAAATACGTTACTTCGTTACATCCAGGAGAGGATCCAAAAAATATATATATATATATATTTTTAAGTGAAACTTCTTTAGGTAGTCGCGCGAGGTAAGTGAATGCTTTGGAGGACGTTAATGCAACGGAAACGCTAGTTCTCTGATTTGCCACCAGTCTTATCATTTTTACATAATCACGATGATAACAGTTTCCTCACATGGCACTGTAAAGGTTATGTTAAGTGCTATATATACTCGTGTACAAGTGTCTGTATTTATGTCTATGATTTTTACAACAACAAATATAGAAAAAGCAAATAGCATAAGAATGTCAGTAAGAACGACGGGATCACTTGTAGCTGGGTAGTTAGCATAACAGCCTCCTATGCTAAAGGTCACGGGTTCGAACCCGCATGTGGTCCTAGGATTTTTTAATGGGTGTAAAAAATCCTTTGTCATGCCATTCTTCGGAGGGGACGTTAAACGGTGGTAAAGATCCCTATCGTAATAAAACCTGGATAGGCAAAATTTAGGACTCTCACTGTAGCATCGTCCGATTGGTCATAGTAGCATAAAGTGACGTTAAATAAATAAACAAGAGTAAGAACGACTGAAAATATTATTAATTTGATAGAAAAAAGCACATTAAAACTGTTCAAATATTACAAAGGGTGTTTTCATTATTTTGAAAAAGAAGTATTTGAGAGTAAATTGCCCATTCTAAGTATGGATTAATAGACACATATAGATCATTAATATGATGAGAAGCTTAATATGATGTAAAGCTTGATTTACAGTATCATTCTGAAAACTATGTAATTTTTCCAGAAAAAAATATGTTAATATAAAAAAAATGGTAAATATATGTTGTAAGAAAAATTGTTAAAGTGGCCGAAGTAAAAGTTGACAGATTCAAGCGATTTTTGTCTTTCACTGAATGAACCTGAAACGAAACTAATTAAAACCGTCTGATATTGAATTAATATTGAGCATTATTGGTAATTTCGTTTGTAAAAAATGTTATCTTATATAAACATTTCTGAAAGCCAGTGTGAAGTGACGAAAAGGGCATTATTGTACATAAGTTTCCTATGAAACTAAATTTAATTTTTTTTCAACTTTTATTTTCTTAAAAAAATTAACTTCTTTTATAGGTGGAAAGTCAGGAATCAGTCATTTTTTGAAAAGTTTTTTAATTTTGCCAACGTTTCGGCCCAAGCTTGTGAGCCATCATCAGGGCATTACTGAGCCATGTCCAAGCATTACCTCAGCATGGCTCAGTAATGCCCTGATGATGGCTCACAAGCTTGGGCCGAAACGTTGGCAAAATTAAAAACTTTTCAAAAAATGACTGATTCCTGACTATTCCACCTATAATAGTTTCTACAGTCGACTATACATCCTCAATAAAAATTAACTTCATTTAACAATTATTTAATTGATTTAACAATCGAGCTATGTAAAAGTCGAGTATTGACAGTACCAGATTTTCATATTCTTTAATCTTAAACACATCTTTCTATCGAAACTCAGTATAATTCTTTGACCTGATTTCAACTTAACTTATTAAAAGTTTTTAAATTGATCTTAACACGGAGGTAAATGAAATTCGTGTCTTGAGCACACCACACTTTACTACTTAATTGTTTTATATTAATTTTCAATATTTCACATTATATTAGTAATAATAATAATATCTGTAACATCAGATAAAGAGTTTCATTAGATCCATTGCATTAAATTAGCTATGTTGTTGTTGTTATAGCACGATAAGGTAATATATATATATATATATATATATATATATATATATATATATATATATATATATCTGTATTTTTAATTTATTCTCAGATATCATGGCCGAGAAGAGGGGGAAAAAGTAGCTTCATTTGGAGATAGTGTCGTCATCAGTTACCCCTGACCTTTCCAATTTAGTAGTGCCATTTCTCACAGGCCAACCTACTGGAAATATGAAATTGTTTAGAATTTCAATCAACAGTCATTTTTTTTTTCTTTAGTCCACACCCACTTTTTCTTCTTTTACCATTCAGCATATACTGTTATATACTAGAATACGTGCTAAATTAAAAATACTGTGAAACCTAAATACTCGAGAGTGTTGTAATATTTGGACCGATGTTGAATAATTCGGAATCAGTCACAGCTCAAGAAACTTTTGATGCCGGGCTTTCAAACTAATTTGGAATGTCATATTTTTTATCCTCAACATTGATAAAATAAAATAAAAATTTTATTGTAAAAAATATACATATTTTAATTTTAATTTTTTTTTAAGTGAATAGATTTTTATTTCTGACTGTATCAAAGGTGCGTAACCCAAATAAACCCCAATTTATAATAATACATATTGTTCGCAATATATATATGTAGAACAGAAAGGGATAAAACAGAACGCGAGCTTTTTCGGCTGATCTTAAGAGTCAGGAATATTATATCCAAGGTTTGAAAAGATCATGAACTAACAAATGTGAATCTAAGATCTAATTTTTCCTTCTGCGATATTTCTAAATTCAACAACAACAAAGACGTTCAAATTTAGAGGGCCTTATCTCCTTGTTTTTGTTAAATCCAGCTATGGTATTTCAAAGATATTCGATGTCAATCACAAAAGGAGGAAATTTCAACTCGGTTATCGTAGCGTTAAAGGATTTTTGAACATGATAATGTTTCTCTGCTCGAGCTTTTTTACTTTCCCAATACACTTTAAATGTCTGGATACATTCAGCTGCTGAATGGGCCGAGTTTAAACTCGTACAAAAATATTACTCGAAAATCGCTGTTTCCTATGTTCATATTTGGAGGTATACTAAAAAGTGGGTAATTGATTGGGAAGCTAATGTTTATAATACAAAGGTAGAGGATTAGTAACTATTTACTTTATATCTGTAAACATTCGAAAGAAAACAACAGAGACCTGCAAAATCCTTTATGTATTTCAGAAACTATAAAAACGGACATTTCTTGTGAAACAACACAATAGTTTTTATTAGTACTTTAAAATAGTTAATTCACTTGTGAATGATAATTTTGAATGTTGAAAAACTTTTTTATAAATATTTTTTTAGTGTTGTTTTATTATTTGATAGAATTTAAGAGTATTTTATTGACATTAACTTTCCTATTAAGATTAGTTGGTACTTGGTATCGATCGAGAAGTTAATTGTAAAGTCACCCCGTCAGCCCCCATTGCTAGCGTTTAAACGTCCCCTTCTTTTTTTTTTTTTTTTTTTCTTAGACGATTTATAAAAGACAATAGAAATTAAGAGCAGCTAATAAGTGCCGGTTGTTGGTAGGCCTGATCCCTAATTGGCTGTTGGCACCCCTGGACCTCTCCACTCTCTAATTCCTTTTTATATGTAAATCCACCGCCTGATGACATTTCCTCCATCGGCTCTCCCTTCTTCGCTTTTTTCATCAACTCCTCCCCTGCTTCTTTCGCCGGAGGGGAGCCGAGGCGAAGCATCTGTTCCTGCTTAGGGACTTAGCAAGTACTGCTGGCCCTCTTTCAGATTTATAGGCCGTAAACGAATGAAGGAGATAAGTTCTTTCGTTAAGTACCCGCCTCATTACTTAGAGATTGTGCTTTATGATTTATAAAGGCACTTGTTTGAATGCCGGTCTGGTATCGCAGCGTTATCGGGGGTTTCTTATCAGTTTATAAAATGAAACCTAGTAATTTTTTTTTTTAAGTCACTAAAAAAACGCTGCAAATTATTGCACAATGGCTTATTATTTCCGAATAACTATATTATTGTATTACAATTATAGTAGGCAATTAACTCATATGTATAGCAATAAATTAATTATATGAGCTTAAGACAGACAAACCAGCAACACTGTCAATTTATATTCAACTAGCTGTTGCGCGCGACTTTGTCTGCGTCAATTTCAGTTATTATGATCGCTATTAAGACGTTTTAAAAAGAATATATTGGGTTTTCCGGAAAGTTCGTAGAAAAATTTGGACAACAATTAAAATTGAACAGCTTAAAATTTGTTTATTTAATCTACAAAAATGGGGTTGGTCTTCCAAATTGAAGACCCTCTAAACCGCGAAAACCACTTCTGAACCGTGCTGTCGGCAATTGAATCGCTGCCATACTCGGAACGAATCTTTCTTGCAGTTTAGGCTACGTTTTTCCCTCTTTTAAAAAAGAACAGTATATTATTTCGAAAATGAACTGAATCGTCACTCATGTTGGATTGCAATAAACTACTCTACTGATCCTTCATAAAGACGAATTCAGTGTGTAAATATAGTTAATTCCATGAGGATTAAAGGCATATAAATAAACATTAGCCTCGTGATTCATTTTAGTAGAAAAAACAGAAGGTAAATTTTATTTTAAAAACCTCTACCAACTTTTCGGACGACCCAATATTTTAAAGTATTTCTGTTTAAATAATATTTTTGGTTTTATTTTCTTGTGGCAGAAGAACATACTGATTTTCTCCGCGACCCGATCTTGACGTAAATCGATTCCTACGTGTTTAAATGCTTGCCCATGTGATTTATTAATTGTTATGGCAAAAGATAAATTAACGGGAAATTGAATTATTTTAAAATTAAAAGGTAAATCATTTGGAATCGTTGGGATTCGAGGTCAATTTACCTTGTTTTCTCCCATATTTTCCACTGATTCTTCGGTCCTATTGGTCGCAGCGTGATGTTATATAGCTTATAGCCTTCCTCGATAAATGGACTATCCAACACAAAAAGAATTTTTCAATTTGAACCAGTAGTTTCTGAGATTAGCGCGTTCAAACAAACAAACAAACAAACTCTCCAGCTTTATAATATTAGTATAGATAAAAATGGTCAATCACCGCTTCTAAGTTCAAAACGTTATTTTTTTAAACATTCTTTATTGAAATTTATAACTATACTTCATGATACAACAAGCAAATATGATGAAAGAAAAATGACATGAAACAGACTTGTAGAACTACCCAATGGTAACACTTCTGTAACTAATCTAAACCAGAAGGCCTCGAGGCCATCTTATTTTTAGACGCCTCGGAGGATTGTCAGGAATGGAAGAGGAAGCAAGGATTGATACTAGTGGGTCGGGCCAGATCAGCAACAAATGAAACATTTAGGCCTTTATGGATGAGTTTATTTGTGACGAAGTAAGGAGCGTTGAGGATTTTACGAAGGATTTATAAGGATTGGATAAGGGAAGAATTTGGTGGTTTAGTCGAGCCCCAAACTCAACTCCGTACGTCCAGATAAGCCTTATGATAGTCATGTAGTTGAGTCTTTTAGTTAAGTGGGAGGTTAGAGCGTTTGTCAAGTATGTGTTGAAGTAATCGAAAGTGGCGAGCAGTTTCTTGTCATTTCAGACTAGTGTACGGATTTCATGTGAGACGTTTGTCAAGAAGGAGACCTAGTAGATAGCGGATCTGTTCGACCGGGACAAGTGGAATACTATTAAAGGATACTGTAGAACAAGATGTCATTGGTTTACTCTGCTTTTTTTAAACCATTTAAAAAAAAAAAAATTCTATTATTTTGTTGGGTCTTTATGTCTCTATCGATATTGATATACAGTGGTCAAGATTATTTGTATTCGTTATTTGTGTTCTACATTTCTTGAAACGCAGATCCTCAAATTTTAAGGGCTGGTTATTGAAAATAATAAAACAAAATCAGGTTAAAGTATCAACCTATATTTTTTTTTTAATTGTCTTAAATTCCAAATGACCCCATTCCATGGTTATAGGATGAATGGAAGAAATAGTTCGTTCAAATAGTATTAATTGGAGGTGCGGTTATCAAATAAACCATGATAATAAGAAATCATACTATATTAATTTTTTTTTTATTCCGGCCTCTTAAAACTCCAGAACTTCAACCCATGCGCTTTGCGTCTTCCAAGTCATAATTGTCGGTTCTGAACCGAGCCAACTACTTATAGACTGTGCTTTCTCTTATGGCATCATTGCCATACACACTGAATTGTTTTTAACCGTTTGTGCAGCATTTTTGAAAATATAAAATCATTTAATTACGAAAATGATTGTTTCTCTCTTCCATTTTGAGCAAGCAAAATACCACTTAAAGATAAGGAATCTTGGTTAAAACTGATGTATAACAGCACCTTAACTAATCATTTTTAGAATATTTAAACATTATTGACCAAGTAAACATGAGTTTATAAACAAAGAGAGGATTAAATTAATATTGAAAAACGCTACGAACTTATTTACAAAATAATATTTTGTTTATGTTAAATATTTATTTTTTAAGAATATGACATCAGTATTTTTTCTGAATATATAACACAAATATTGCGGTTTAATAAATTAATCACACTCGGTAGCTATTACTTTACGTTTGTAGCGTCGGGACTCCATTTTTTCTTCGTTATTCGTCTTCTTTTAGAGAAGTTTGGAGCGGCGAGAAACCGAGAAAAAGGAGAGAGGCAAAGAAATTGACAAAAAGGAGACATACATCAAAGAGGCTAATTATATGTGAGCAAGCGTTAGTGATGGTGCCTCATGCAAAGCAAGTTCAATGTTCTGAACTCCATTCTTCAAAGGACGGCTTCGGAAACCTGAGCGCCTATATCCAGCTATTAGGTCTTCTTCTTATACAAGAACGTGATAATGCCCATGTTGAGCTTGTTATAGTTCAAAATAGAAGATTGTTACAGGATCTTAGAACGATGCGCATAGAATTTTGTAAGACAGCTCGATGAGACGGTGTGTTTTAGGATGGTTTTATTGTTTAGAGCATTTTTTTTTTCTCAAAGATTCAAGTTCGATCCAATAAATATTATCCAAAAATATGATAAAACCTACAAAATAATTTCACAAATCAGCCTTGAAAAATATCATAACAATTCATTTCACGGTCAACGATTGATCATTGAAATTTGTGAGATGAGTTCATTATTTTATCCATTCATTCTACTAATATATAATTTTTAAAAAATTAATAGTGAATGAATTAAGCCTTTATTATAAAGAGTAAAATATAAACACAAATTCAAAATAATGAATTACAATAACTAATATGTACATATTTACAAAGACACCGATACTGTAGCTATGATAGCAATAAAATATAAGAAAGTTTTTCTAGATAAGGAAAAATATTAATTAATATAAAAAAATCTGGAGCGCGCAACACACTTTATTTATATAATTTAAGAATTTTTAAAAGAATTTATTGACGCAAATAAATTGTGAAAGAATTATTTAAATGAGTTTCAATAGAAACATGTGTTTTATTAAACAATTTATTATAGTATTATCTACGACAATCAGTTTGTTTTATCGGCTTTTCATACATATGTATATTATACATGTATATTATTGTTTTCATGTTCAAAAATTGCATAAAAAAATATTTTTAATCTTTTTTCCTTTACTTGATTATCAAATTCGTTCAACTTGTATATTTTGCTGTTTTTCAGCAATCCTTATCAGATGATATGGTCAGTTTAATAAAATCTACAAATTTAAAGGTACTTCAAAAGAAGTAATTTTAAAATACCGGCATTCAAGCCCAGTCAAACTATTTCAATAAGAATGAAACCTACATAATATTAAAGTCCATCGAATTTTACATCGATATGGCGAGTTTAATCAAAATTGTTGAGAAAAAGGTGTGAAATGCAATGTATAAAATGGCTATTCTGGTTAGCTGAGATTGATGAAAAGTTGCTTAACATCTCGGCTTCTAGTTGTCTTCACACAGACCTTTTTGCGGGACTTGGTCATTTGAACTCAAGAGACCCTAAAACGCGTATTTCTGTTAAAAATTGGAATTTGAAAATTTTCGCAATACTTTTCCTTACTTTTTATTTCATATATAGGTAAGTGAAAGTAATAAAGTGTTTACTCTTTACAGGATATTAATTGTAAACTATAATAAATAAATGTTCTATTTTTCAGATACGGTTTTAAATTATTAAGAATTAATGTCCTTAGTACCCAATTTCTTTTTTAATATAGCCTTCGCGGAAACGTGAACTGGGAATACAACTATTAGAATAGAACAGAATAGACAAAATATTTTATTCTGGGACTATAACAGGTTTGTACAGTATATGGAAATATACATGTCTGGCCAACAGACAGAAGGAACATAATTAATAAATAATTACAATTATGGGTTAATATATGTATGCATATCATAAACACACATATATCAAAAAAAATAAATACAATGATAAAATAAAAACAATTCTTAGAAAGTATTTTGTTGAACAGAATTAAAAATTAATTAATAGATAACAGCATTTAAATATAGACAATGATTATTATCAAAATTATTCTTCATTCAAAGTGTGATGTCAGAAATATGAATGTTACAGTTTCTAAGCGACTTTTTGGGATAATAAAAGGTATTGGAAAAGTTGGGATTTGAATGAGGAGAGGGAAGCAGCTTGGCGGATATGAGTAGGTAGAGAATTCCAGAAATTAGAGGAGCTGACAAGGAAGGAACGCCTTATGGGTAGGAAAATAAAGGTCGGAATGGCGCGATCTTGTTTCAAGTGAGTGGACTGAGGATTTAAATTGTAGGAGACTGTGGATGTATGGAGGTTGTTGAGAGTTAATGATTTGGTAAAGGTATGATCCTAGGAAATATTGTCTGCGGATTGGGAGGAGGAGCCATTTTAATTCGCCGTAAAAATGGGTCACATGAGACCTCTTCGGAGTGCTGAGGACAAATCTTAAAAATAAAAATATCCGTAACAGTTGTGTTCGCAGTGGCAATAGATGATCTGTGAAAGCTGCGGTCAACATGATCTTTCTTTTAGCCGGTAACCCCAAGGTTCTCACCCAACTCGGAGGTCAGAGCCTCCTGATGAGCCCTGACCAGTGGCGATCCCGGAGAGATAGTGACGATAGAAGTTGATAATTTTCGAAGAAGGACACGCTGATTGGTGGAGAGCCGGTTGCCAGGGGCTCCCTTGTTAGGAATGTATACATATGTAACGTACTCCCAGGAGCTACCATACAAATTTATGTCGGCGAATTCCCTCCCTTTGAAATTCCAATGAAAGTCGTTCCGCCTTGGAGTAGCCTTTAAGATGCTTCCAAGTTTAATAGCCATCTTAGCGGGCATGTAAAATACTTTAACTTTTATTGTGATTTCGAGGAGCTTCGGCCAGTCTTCTTACATTCAGAGGGATTTTATGTCAAAAAAAAAAAAAATTAATTTAAAATCTCTACACAGGGTATATCACCACACCTCTTTCAACAATCTCTGACCATCTATATCAAACATGATATAAATTATCACTACTTTTACTTTCAATCGAGTCCCAAGGCTTATTGTAAACATTTATATAAGGTTCAGGCAGTGGCGAGATTTTCCACTCTAGTGCTTTATGTTTGTGGGTATGCTTTTTTTATGGAAGTGTATTTCCTCTGTTTATTGTCAAATTCATCCATTGGTTATAAACAAACATTTTCCAAAAAAATATACAATTACCAAAATACAAAAGGAAAAAAAAATGTATTCTAGACTTCATGACTTAAAAAGAAATCTCTATGATATTTGAGACCATTTAATTATGCATAGAAAAGACGAGCTGTGTTGAGTTAAGAACTAAGATATATTATGTAATGTAGTATATGGTTTAGTGTCTGGTAGGTCGATTTTGGTGAAAAAGTTACATTGAAATCCTAGGCATCTTCCTTAAATATAAAATAATCAAAGAGGTGTTGTTCATTCAACAATCTCTGACAAAAGATTTTCCACTCTAGTACTTTGTGGTATGAGTGCTTTTTTTAAACGTTCATTGGTATTTAAACTTTGTACATATTCTATAGATTTTTTATTATGTAGTATCATTATTTTGTAAATATCGTATGGGAGTTGTAATTTATCACTATTATTAGTGTCCTGATTAAAATTGATTTAGTTCTAAAATAAAAAAATTATTATTTGCATTATTGCATCTAATGCTCTCTCAATGTGTGGAATCTCGCACGATACTGATTATTTTATATTTAAGAAAGATGTCTAGGATTTTACAGTAACTTTTTTTTACCGAAATCGACCTACCAGACTTTACATCATTTACTACATTATATAATCTATTTTATTTTATTTTTTTACCTTTTCCTTAGCTCAACTGAACTCCTCTTTTCTAAGAATAATTAAATGACCTCAAATATCATAGAAATTTCTTCCTCAAAGTAGTATAACAGTCATGAACTCCAAAGTAACCTCTTTTTAATTTTAAACAACTAATTGTATATCTTTTTATCAGTATGGAAAATGTATATTCACAGCCAATGAACGAATCTGACAATAAACAGAGGAAACAAACTTCCCAGATTGAAAACATTCGTGACCAAAAATAGAGTAGTAATATAGGTGTGTTACTTATTGTTAGAACGTTTAGTATTACAGAAAAAATAATATCGGACATACAAAATTGTAGAAGAAATAACGTACTCAAAGAAAGTTACGAATAATTTAATAGTTCTTTTCAGATGATAATGTATATTATTTAATGAAAAATAAATATTTCTATGAAAACTAAGTCTAAACTTTTGAGATTTATTTCAACGTTTAAAGTTGTTTGATGAATGCACCAGAATTATTTTTCATTTTAATAATTTAATTTTATGTTATAAAATGTTTTAATCTATTTTTAAAATTAATTATAAAATTCCTTTAATCATAATTTAATTAATATATAAAAACATAATACAGCAATTGATCATTTTTAAAGCCCATGCTACTATACAAGTTTCTAGGTAACTGTAAGATTTAAAAAAATCTGGTGCGGGCAACACACGACTTTCACTTACCTCCATTTTTAAAATCAATGAAAGAATTTTCAAATACAGTTAGAGATAAAAATACGTGAAACTATTAAGGAATTAATCAAATTGAATTTATATATAAACATGTGTTTTATTAAAAAATCTATTATATTATTATCTAAAATAATCAGTTAGTTTTATCTTCTTCTCATCACTCTCTATTAACTTCTAAAAGCTTGTGTATGAGATGATATTTTTTCTAAAATCTTTAGCTTTCCAACGGTATATCATACATGTATATTACTGCTCTTATGTTCAAAAACGAAAAATTTCATTAAAAATATATTTTTTCTGTTTTCTCCTTTAGTTGGGTATCGAATTTATTCAATTTATATATTTACCTGTTTTTCATCAGCGCTAACAAGATAATCTAGTTATTATTATTGAATCTAAAAAACTAAAGGTACTTTAGAGGAAGAAAATTTAAAATATCGGCATTTAAGCCCTGTCAGACCATTTTTATCCAAATAAAACCTACATGATATTAAAGCCCATTTAATTTTACATCGACATAGCGAGTTTAATCAAAATCGTCGGAACCGTTTTTGAGAAAATCGAAAAAAGGTGCAAAATGCATGGTATAAAGTGCCTCTTCTGGTAAGCTCATTTTGATGAAAAAAGTTTTGTCACGTCTCGGGCGTATAGTTGTCTTAAATATGAAATTTCAGTTTCATAGGACTTACCGTTTCCGCCCGGGAGTTACCACACACACACACAGACCTTTTTGCGGGACTTGGTTATTTGGACTCAGGGGATCCTAAAACGTGTATTTCCGTTGAAAACTGGAATTCGAAAATTTTTACGATCGCAATACTTTCCTTACTATATATAGTAAGTGAAAGTAAAAATAAATAAATATATCAAATTTCAAAACTTCCAAGCTGACCTGAAACAGAAATGCAACGTCAGAAAAAAAAGCTCAATGTCAATTTGTTATTTTCTTTAGGTGAAAGAAGCAGTAATGGCTACAATTAATCGATTAACCTTTAGATGTCGCAATGTTAAAAGCGGACTACGAACCACAGTTCCTTGGATTTTTTACTTTGTCATTCTGGTCAAGTCTCACTAAATATTAAGTTGTAGTAGAAATTTACGTAAAGTATTCAAATAAAAATACAATATTTTAATTAAATATATTTTTGACAGCTTACCTGATTAAATAATTACAGAATCATCTCACACTCATACCATAACAAAACGATACGATTATATGAAAAAATACGATTTTTTTTTTTCATAACCCCAATTCCTAACATATAATTTGTACGTATAATTTATTTAATTTAAACATCTTGTACTGTAACTTCGTTACATTTTAAGATTGAGTAATGATGTATCAGTGTGTTGTTCACTAAATAATAATTCATAGAGTTTAACAACAGAGCTGATGGGGCTCACCCATCTATTGTGTTAATGAAGGCTTATGACTAACTTAATGTCTGATTATTTCTAAATTATGTACTAATAAAAACTAACATTTAAGTAGTTTCTGTCTAATTTCCATGATATGATAAGATTTTATAATAGAATAGTAAATCTGCTCCCGCGGCTTTTTGACTCAAACTTGAGGGATCAATTTAGTGTCCAAAAAAAATAATTCACCTAAATTTTTAGCTTTTTAATTAAAATCATTTCACAGTTTATGTCTATCCGATTCCGTTAATAATAACAACGAAAAACGGTTAATTATTTAAAAAAGCAAAATAAAAAAAAACAAAGGAAGATATTCCATAGATTAAAATTCTTCATTAAAGCCTTTCCATATGATTTCAATTAGTTTGAAAGCTAACGAAATGTGGTCACCTGTAGTGAAGTGGCTAACATAACAGCCTTCTATACCCAAGATCGCCGATTAAAACTTGGTAGATGGTACTAGGATATTTTAATTGGAGTAAAAAATCTTTAGTTATGCCGTCCTCCGGAGGGTACGTTAACAAGTGGTCTCGAGCCTATAAGATGTCAGGTACTCGTTTAAGATCTCTATTCTAATTAAACCTGGGTAGCAAAATTTAGGCCTGCTATTGTAACACCGTTGAACAAATAAACAAACAATACACAATTGTATCAAACATTTTTTTTTTAATATTTATTTATTGTAATTTACAACTGTATAACAAGTAATACATCAAGTAAATTTGAATGAAATATATAAAGGCATGAAACACATGTAGAGAAGCTTCCCAATGGAAGTACTCTATAAATATTCTAAACTAAAAGGTCCCGGGGTTTTCAAACGCCTTTTCGAACGCCTCGGTGGATTGTCAGGAATGGAAGAGGAAGAAAGGATTGAAACGAAAGGATTAGTGTGGGAATGGAGTTTGTCGTACGGGCCAAATCAGCAACATAAGGGACATTAAGGTCTATATGGATGAGTTTATTGGTGACAAAGTAAGGAACATTGAGGATTTTACGAAGGATTTTGGACTGTAGGGATTGGATACGAGAAGAATTCGATGGTTTAGTAGAGCCCATATCAAACAATAGTATTTTTTTTTGGAAATTGCAAACAGATATTAAATTGATGTTAGTGTGTCTTTGATATAGTATCATAGTCATATACCTTGAAAATGTAATTTCACTTTTGTTTTTACAAAGTTAATCTTGCTACATTGGTACTTCGGAAAATGAATTAATATATTTAAAAATATAATAAATATATGCCCTTTTACTAAATTTGAAATGACCAGCGCATGTTTATATTATGAAATATCATTTTAATTTATATTCATTATGATTTTCGTTGTTATTTACTAGCACCTACAGGAAATTATGGTCCTCAATGATTTAAAAAATTATCATTCATTTATTAACAATTGAATAATCAATATTTTTTAAGAACTCTCTTATATTTATTTTCATGGAAAGATCGAATTCTGAAATTATCACGATCGCGATAAAAGAAGGTAAGTAAAGAATAATAGAAAAAAAAAAAAAAAAACTACACATAAATATTTGTTAAGCAGCTATTTATCCATAATCGGTGTTCTTATGATTAGTTACAGATACCTTATTTTTAGCGCGTAACCTTGAAGGGGATGTATTCTTGAATAAAATTTATTAATATATAAGAAATAATTTATGACCAAACTATAAAACATAAAGATACATAATGTGAATAGCTTAAGAAAAGCAAAGAGGTATATAAGAATGCCGAGGAAGGCTGTGAGTACATGAGCACTAACATGGCGGCTAGGCTTCTGTTATGCTGTTTTTATCCTCAATTTTCTTTTATTTACCTTTACCTGGCACCGCGAAGATCAGCTCTTCTTCTCTTCCTTTTGTCAGTCAGAAGTGGATCCACACTTTTTGCTAAACACTGAAAACTACATTGGTCGTTGTTAGGTTGAGCGTTTGTTAACAAACCCTATTTAACCATTAACAACAGGGAGTTGACGTGGCAATTTTTCATTAAAATTACTAGTAATTTGCAAACTATCATTTGTCAGAAACGATGTGCGAAAAGTGGCTTCAATTACAAGGTGTATTACAAAATTTGTTTATTCATTTAACACCACATTATGCTGCCGAGGCTAATACAGTGATGCTGCAGTAGGAGTCTAATTTTTTTCTATACAGGTTTAATCATGATAGAGATCTTTAACAAGTGGCTGACATATCAGAGGCTTTACCAGCATTTTACGTCCCTTTCTAATAACGGAATAACCAAGGCCTTTTTACTCTCATTAAAAACCTTAGGGCCATTTACCGAGTCTGAGCCCGCGATCGTTGGAACAGCAGACATATATGCTATGCAGATATGCTAATCATTGCACTATCTCTAGTTATTCGTGAGACAATCGGAATAGTTGATTTCAAGAAGAGTGTTAAGTCAATATTATTTTTGCGAACACCAGATCTTTTATTTAACAAATATTCCGACAAAAATGTATTTTTTACTTACATAGATAGCTATTTATTATTTTAGTTAGATTAGATACGTGTTAGAAAAAGAGCTTTAAAGAAACAGAATATCGTATTTTTTAAAATGCTCATCAACATAAAAATTACTGTTTTTAGGAGAGCTTTAACACTCTAAGGCAGTACTCATAAGAAATTGTTTTTTTAAAAAATGATGAATACTTTCAGCGACTCTATCGGCATATTCATCTTATAATTTACATTTATAATCCTATTAATTGGATCAACCACTACAGATCGAAGTTTGCTTCGGGGTTCTGAGGGAGGGGGAGGGGGGCAGTAAGTAAATATTTTATATGGTTTAAATGTGCTAAAGGATATTTATTTTGATTACTTTAACTTACGTTTATATGAAATATATAGTAAGGGAAAGTATTGCGATCGTGAAAATTTTCGAATTGCAGTTATCAACGGAAATACACGTTTTAGGGTCAGTCGAAATAGCCAAGTCCCGCAAAAAGGTCTGTGTGCGTGTGGGCGTATGTCTGTGTGGTAACTCCCGAGAGAATACGAAAAGTCCTGTGAAACTGAAATTTCATACTTAAGGCAACTATAAATGAGATGTTACATAAAGTTTTTCATCAAAAAAAGGCTGACCGAAAGATGTACTTTAATACCATGCATTTTGCGCCTTTTTGCGGTTTTCTCAAAAACGGCTGTACGATTTTGATTAAACTTGCTATATCGATGTAAAATTTGATGGGCTTTAATATGATGTAGGCTTCATTCTGATTGAAACAGTCTGACAGGCTTAAATGCCGATATTTTAACTTTTCTTTCTCTAAAGTAATATAATTTTGTAGATACTAAAAAAATAACAATATAATGTTGTAAACGATGAAAAACCGGTAAATATATAATTTAATGTAATTTTTTTTTTTTTATAATAAGAACAGTAATATTGACGTATAATATATCTTTGGAAAGCTAAAGATTTTAGGAAAAAATGTTATATTATAAACATGACTGTAAAATTTAATGAAGAGTGATAAAAAACCTATCAAACTAACTGAATGTTGTTGTTAATAACATAATAGATATTTAATAATAAAACACATGTTTCTATTGAAACGCAATGTAATTAATTCTTTAAAAAAAATATTTTCATCACATAATATATTACAATTGATTATAACAACGGAGGTAAGTGAAAGTCGTTTTTTGCGGGTACCATATTTTTTTTCTGTTTATTATGACTAGACTTATGACTAGACAGATTTTATTATTTCTCATTCAATAAATAATAAAATAATAATAATAAATTGGGATCATGCTAAAAACCATGTATAATCCACATTTTCAAAAATAAATAGTAAGAAATTGATTATACCATGTCAGCCAGCTTGGAAATTATTATAACTTAATTAAGTCTATAAATCGTTTTTTTAATGATATACTTGCAGGGCGCCGCATAGTGAGCAAAATCACCAATTTAGGTGGACAAAAGTTTAGAATTTTCCTATGCTTCATCTTTTCCTTATTAGTTGGCAAGGCCCTTAATACTAATATTTTCCGCCATACCGTGTTCAAAAATAAATAGTAAATAAGTGAACCGTTCCTTTTCGCACAAGTGCCTAATAACCGGCAGTGGGATTATCTTTATTCGATGGCCATTTATTGTGTTCGAGGTGTGTTTAGTGCAAAGCCTTTTTGCTTTTATTTAACAATGGACATTACTGAGAAAGGTAAAACAATATATTTCCAAGCTCGTTATTGAATATACATTGCAATCTCACCTGTAGAGTTAATTTAGCAATTTGTAAATGTATACCCCTATTCATGACAAAAAACTATATAACCCCCAAGTTATCCCAAGGATTTGCTTTATCAATCTTTCTAGTCTTTAAATATTACTAGGAATTTTTGCGTTTTGGGTGATACATAATTTTTTTTAGACACGACACTCCGAATCAAAAGTTTAACAATCTGTAATTTGAAGAGTTTCCTAAATTATATAAAATACATCTATTAGCAGGTTTCAGTTACCCCGCGCCATAACTAGATTTTTTGTGATATTTTTCCCGTAATCTGGGACTTCAAACGTAAACTGTAGAGATGTTTTAGATTTTAGCAAATCAATTTGATGTTTTACCACTGTGCCCCTAGAAATTAATTAGTTTTTATAATTTTTTCTTATATTTTTTTTCCGTAATCTGGGACCCCAAAGACTAAAGATGGACAAGTTAAAGAATTTTGTCCACCTAAATCGGTCATATCTTCCACCGTGCGCCGTCCATCATTGATTTTAGTTTGGTTACCGAATTCTCTTCACTTTGATCCTTGAAACGAAAGACATTATGTCAAGAAGTGGCTTCCTGAAAGACATCCTACGATTCCATGCAATCCGTCACTGGAGCCCCCTCTGATACTCCACTTGCAAAGCCAGTAGACCCCGCCGTGGAGCCTTCATCGGAGATAGTTGATGAATCGCACGAGCCATTTGTCCCGATGGGAAGTAGCAAACTATAAATCGCTCAGGAAGAGAACGTGAAAAAATAGTTATAACTTTTAATGAAGCTAGGAGTCTTGATATGGGAAGGGCAGGTCCGCCACTGACAGAGATCCCTCAGCTGTTCATCTCTTCTTTTCTTATAAACAGTTTTTCACTTCACCTCCACACAGTTTTTTTTCTTATTTATTTATTTTTTTCTTTCTTTTGTTTTTCTTGACGTCCCATACCGAGATTCATGTGAGAACGACTAGATTTCCGTGTTTCCTTACACAGCTCCCTCGTAATTTAATACTTAGCTTCTAAAGTTTATGTTTTACTTCAAGACCTTTCTATTCTTATTTTATTCCTTGTTACTGTTCACCCATGTCTTCGAAGACGATATGGTAGGGTCTGATGTATAAATGGTACCCTAATTATCTATTAAATGTTCTACCATTCTTGAATATATTCAGTGATATCTGATTTTTCATATTCCAGCAACCCTTCCAGGGATACATATATTTCTATTATCTACATATATCCATAAATGCTTTTTTTTTTTATTTAAACATATTTATTGATATTTACAACTGTAAGTATATACATCAAGTAATTTTGTTGGACATAGTAAACTGACATGAAATACATATAGATACGCAACCCATTGGCAGCACTTAAAAAGTATTCTAAACTAGAAGGTCTCGGGGCCATCTACTTTTCAGACGCCTCGGAGGATTATCAGGAATCGAAGAGGATGCCAGGATAGAAACTAGTGGATTAGAATTGAAATGGAGTTTTTCATTGAATGATTGATGTCTGGCCCACTCAAATTCAGTACATTATTTAATATTAAGTTTTTTATGGATGAGCTGATTCGTACAAAGTTAGGAGCGTTAAGGATTTTATACGAGAAGAATTCGATGGTTTAGTAAGAGCCTGATATGATGGTCATGTAAATAAGTGTTTTTAATTAGGTGGAAGGTTGTAGCGTTTGTCCAATAAGTGTTGAAGTAGTCGAAAACGTCAGGAAGTTTCAGTCTTGTATGAGGATTCTTTTATTATTATTTTTTCTTTCTCTAAAGTAATATTTATTTATTGAGATATATTACAATTTGTTTCAATTTTTTTTATTTACTTAATGAAATTTACAACTGTATTAAATAAATACAACAAGTAAATAGGTTTTATATATGATTAGAACACATGGTAGTCCTGAGATGAAACTACCCATCGGTAGCTCTCCAATGTCTAATTTATGTTATGAGGTCTCCTGGCCATCTTCTTTTAAGGCGCCTCGGTGGGTTGTCGGGAATAGATATGGAGGAGAGGTCACGGATAAGCGGGTTCGAGTGGGCAGGGAGTTTGGAATGAAAAGAGGTATATCTGTAACGGGCTAAGTCCTCAACTAATGGGATATTTGGGTCTTTATGGATGATTTTATTAGTGACAAAGTAAGGAGCATTGAGGATTTTGCGAAGGATTTTGGACTGCAAGGATTGGATGCGAGAGGAATTCGATGGTTTAATAGACCCTCATAGCTCAATGCCATAGGTCCAAATAGGCCTGATAATTGTTATATAAATGAGTTTTTTGAAGTAAGTAGGAAGTTTTGAGCGTTTGTCGAGTAAGTGTTGTGGTAATCTGTATCTACGAGCAGTTTCCTGTCGTTTCAGTCTAATATGAGGATTCCATGTTAGGCGTTGTTTCGAAATGAACCATAGAAATAGTGGTTGACTGAAATGAGACCACATTCATACAATATATACAGAAAATAATGATAAATTCAAATTACATAAAATAGGAAATAAATAAATATGAGGATTCTAAATTAAACGTTTGTCAAGGTGGAGTCCTAGGTATCGAATCTGTCCAACAGGGGCTAGTGGAGGGTCATTAAGGTATACTGTAGGACAGGAAGTCAATGGTTTACGAGGAAGGGTAAAGGGTCCTCCAATACCGGCATAGAACAAGCCTTTGACCGAGTCTCGCACCCGGGATTGCTTTACAAACTCCGCAATTTCCTTCCCTCTACATACTTCCTTATCATCAAGTCCTACCTCACTGACAGATCCTTCAAAGTAAATCATAATAATTCCTATTCATCCATTTTTAGTCAGTTTGCTGGTGTTCCTCAAGGCAGTATCCTAGGACCTATTCTTTTCACAGTTTATACAGCTGATATCCCATCCCATCCTAACACTTTTCTTTCTACCTACGCTGATGACACTTGTGTGTTATTAGTCAATACTGATCTAACTATTGCCTCTCAAACTCTCAGATCCCACATCAGAGACCTCGATGTATGGTGTCAGAACTGGAGAATTAAAATAAATGCCAACAAATCCAACCAAATTACCTTTACCCTTCGTCGCAAACCTATGACATCCTGCCCTACTGTCTCCTTCAACAATACTCCTCTTGTCCCGGTTGAACAGATCCGATATCTAGGACTGCACCTTGACAAACGTCTCCCTTGGAACCCTCATACAAGACTTAAACGACAAGGAACTCCATTCCTACCCTAATCCACTTGTTTCAATCCTTTCGTCCTCTTCAATTCCTGACAATTCTCCGAGGCGTCTGAAAAGAAAATGGCCCCGAGACCTTCTAGTTTAGAATATCTTTATAGTGCTTCTCTACACGTGTTTCATGCCTTTTTATATTTCACTCGAACTTACTTGTTGTATTCCATTATACAGTTGTAAATTCCAATAAATTAATAAAAAAAATTCTCCAATACAACACATACAAAATTACTATTATTAACTTGTACATAATTATTTTAATCAACTAACTAATATTCAGAATACTATTGAACAACTGTAATACTTAAGCTAGAATATATTGTTAGTATGTCCCGTTTGGCTTAATTTGAGTGGCTATGAAGTTTGAAACCTATCTCTTTTCAACCAAATAAGATCACATCGATCTGCATCTAATCTAAACTATACTGATAGCATAAAAGAAGCCCTCGATTCTGAGCAGGAACTATCTAGGGTACTGCTATTAGCGAATTGCTTGAAATTAATTAATAGATAGTTAACTATCGAAGATATTCCATACAATTTTGAAATCATTATCTTTTTCTTTTTACTTTCGAATAAAAATTAATTTTCGAACAGTTGGAGGTTTCCGAAGAATGTAATTCACGGCAAGGTAATCGAGTCAAGATTGTTGGAGATATTGAGTTTAAGAGAATTATTTCTCGGACAAAAGGAAAATGAAGCTAACGAAGAGCGGGCTGGGGTCCAATGTCGTGGGATATATAATTATCCAATATGGAGAGCTCTATAATGCCCTACCTCTATATATCTCCACCTGGATCTCCCTTTAATGGCCCCTCTATGTATTATATACTAATAGTCCCTCGTACATAATTACCTTTAATTCCTTGATTCAATGGAGAATTAAGCCATTGTCCTCCGATAGTGCTGATTGCTAACGCGTATCTGCCATTGCCAAGTAGCAAAGAACGTGAGAATTCAATTGCTGATCCAATTTTGCAAATGAAAAAAAAATAAAAAGGAGTTGTGTTTTAGAATCCTGATTTCGTTTCATGCCTGATTAATAATACAATTTTTATCAAAATGAAGTTCAAAATAAAAACGTTAATTTTGAAACTTTACTAATGGGATGAACAGTGATGTAGTGGCTAGTAGATAGATAGATAATAATAATATGTTTACCGAACCCGAAGATTCGATGCCGATACCACCAAACCCGTTCAAGCCCTAACCCCGAGATCAGCCTTAACGCAATCCTCCCATCGACGTTTCGGCCTACCTTTCGGACGCCTACCAGTCGGATAAGCGAATACCAACTTTTTCGGAATCCAATCCTCACTGATCCCAACAACTTTATTCGCCCATTTGAGTTTCCGCGATGCTATCAACTCAATTATATTCACAGGGTATAAGCTCCGCAATTCCGCGTTGTGCAATCTTCTAAAGTCCCCAGTGGCCTCATCTTTCTTCGGACCAAATATTTTACGCAGTACCTTATTGTCCAAAACCTTAAGCCGTTGTTCATCCTTTAAAGTAAGCGGCCACGTTTCACTTCCGTAAAAAACCGTCGGAAGAATAATAATTTTATAAATTCTAAGCTTTGAGTATTTAGACAGAAGCCGCGAGCTAAGTAATTTAGCAGCTGAATAATAACACGCATTTCCCACCTTTAATGAATGAATTTCATTTTTTCTTGTTATCATTGAACCTAAGTAGTTGAATTTCTCTACTTGTTCAGAAGTATGCCCTGATATATCAATATCACTAAGATTTTATGCTAAGTTTTATTAATAAATTTTACATTTTTCATTACAGTGTCTAGAGAACACAAAATACTGGCATGGATTTCCGTCTGCTAGTAAGTTGGTTTATTTATATATATTTTAATAAACAAAACAAAAAAAAACTTACAATATAATATTTTTTTTTTTAATTTCTTTTATTGAAATTTACAACTGTACACAGTACAATAAGTAAATAAGCTATTTACAGATAATTGGCTTGTAAATGTTTTGAGAAGAATCCACCCAGTGGTAGCACTTCAATATTTATTTGTTTAGCAACTTTTCAGACGCCTCGAAGGATTATCAGGAATATGTGTCGATGAGAGGGTTTGCATGGGCGGGTAATTTGGAATGAAAGGATGTGTATTTTTTGGGGGAATTTCTGCAACTAGTGGGATATTCAGGTCTCTATGGATGAGTCTATTGGTATCAAAGTAAGGAGCGTCGAGGGTTTGTCAAAGGATTTTGGATTGCAAGGATTGGATGCGGGAGGAAGTAGATGGTCTAGTGGACTCCCATAGCTCAGTGCCATAAGTCCAAATATGTCTGATAATGGTTGTTTAAATGAGTTTATTGAAGTAAAGAGGGAGTTTTGATCGTTTGTCAAGTAATAGTTTTAATAGTCGATATCATAAAAATAAAAAAAAATAGATAAAAATTATACACTATTGTCAAAAGATAGTGGGATAATTTTTGTTTCCCATATAGAATAAACAAAATATAAATATAAATTCTGTGACAACATACTTTCTGTTTATTTATTTATTATAATTGAATTATTTCATTAAAAAGTCTCTATAGTTCACATCACATTTCATAAATCTATACAATGAGTTCCAATTATTTCCATTTAAATGTCTATTTTTTTTTGTTTTCGGTTAAAATACTCTCTCCAAAATACTTTCTCCTAAAATAATTAAAATTCGTACATTTACCTAACAGATGAATTATATTTTCATCCTCCTTACTATTACAAATTGAGCATGTGTAAACTATTTCCCTTATCTATGGTTTACAGTTTAAGGATATCATTTCGGATCTTGTTTTAAAAACTATTCTTATTAATTCTATATTGTTTTTATCATTAATTTATTCCACACCACAATCTTGGTTCTTATAGATTGGAAGGTGTTCGGCACACATAGCGGGGAGATTATTAGTTCGTTTTTAAAATTTTCCTTGGCTGGAGCTATTAAATTAACTAACTGACTCTTCCACCTCGCCACCGATACGAACTCCCTATCAAATGGACAGTTAAAATCATCCGTTAGTTTTACCCATTCGTTTAGCCAACTACAATTTTTGTTTTTCATGCCTTCAAGAGCTATAATTTTAGGTGAGCGTACATTACTACAGTTTAAAATTTTTGTAATATAATTTAAATGTAAACTTCTTGCACTAAAACACAACAGATCCCTACCCCTTTCCAGGTACAACATGTAGTTAGGTGTGTTCTTTGGTAGTTTAAAAAAAAAATCTATGACTAGATTCTAATTGTTGGTAATAATAGTATACAATTGTAGTGGCTAAAAAGCCAAAGTTCGCAGGTTCAAACCCAGAATATAGCTTGAGGATTTTTTAAAGGAATAAAGTCCTTTAAGTCCTTTGGACTGAGCAGCCAGTTCGTAGGCCAGACACTAGTTAAAGATCCCTATCCTAGCTGAACTTAGGCTAAATTTAGGCCTCCTAGTGCACCATTCTAGGATTAGCCACAGTATCATAAAGTGAAGGTTAATAAATAAACTAATAAACTTAACCGCAGGAGAAATTCATGATTCCAGTAAAAGTTTGGGCTTTGTTTATTAGAAGAAAAGATTTATTTGAAGAACTTATTTGGACTGTCGTTGAAAAAGTTGGATTGAATAAAATAAAATAAAAAGCGAAAATTGATCAATCATAAGAGCCATTTATTTTTGAAGTGGCTTAAATTCATTTATACTTAAACTAAGACATTTATTATTGATAATGTCGGAAGGATGTGATGATGTAATAATGGAGGTTATTAATTAATAAGTATATAACAATTTAATCTGAGGTTTTAGATTTGGATAATTTGGACTTAAAAATAAATAAATAAAGGCTCGTATACTTATGATGATAAAACCAATAACCTGTACTCATACTACCAATCAATGGTTTCAGCGTCATTATACAGTAAGGATCCGTATTGTTTCTTGACCAACCGTTGTGCGAGAAAGTAATTTGGAAGATTTCCTTTTTTTAATAATATATTTTATTGATATTTACAACTGCACTTAATATGAATGCAGCGATTAAAAGTGCTAAATTCTAATTATGAGCGTGATAAAATCTAGTTTAAAAACTACCCAGGGATAAAACCTCAATGTTTATGTAAGGCAGTAGGTCCGCAGGTCATCATTCTTTCCAATCGCCTCAGATGGTTATCAGGAATATGTGGGAACGAGAAGAAGATTTTTGTGGGTAGGAAGTTTGAAATTAAAAGAGGTATCTGTACTTCGGGCTAGGTCTGCGACAAATGGAATATTATGGATGAGTTTTTCTCCGAAAAAACAGTTTTCATAGTATTAGCAGAACTCAATATTTTTTTTTTATTTATATTTTGATTTATAATTAATAGTTCTTATTGATTGTAAAAAAGACAAGCCTCTCATTTTTTTACAACTAACCCGTTCCCATCGATGTTGAAGGGAAATCATTCTTTTTACCCAAAACCTCCAAAGTCTAAATCAATAAGACATCATTAAAAATTTATCAAAGTGCATTAACAAACATGAAATTAATCGTTAAACTTAAACAAGGTTTTCTATAAACGAAATCTCAAGAACCAGACGACAGGTGCCTTATATGGAAGAATATATGTGTAGCACATGTTTCCGCCCCTATGGCTGAACGTTTACTTTAACGCCTTCCAAATGGACAAAATGTTAAGGTTATACATCCTATAAATTATTTTGACATACTTAATAATCGATACGTATGCTTCGAAAAATAATTAATTATATACAGCAGATCTAAAGCGATGCTTCTAAAATTTCGTTCGGGTTTAGATATAGTAAGAGCTTATCCTTTAAAATAAACAGGCTTAAAATGTATACCTACTTTTAAAATTCTGCAATTGAGGCTCTGAATAGTTAATTTATTAATATATTAATTTCACTTAACTATATATGAAATATATAGTAAGGGAGAGAATTGTGATCATGAAAATTTTTGTATTCCTGTTTTTAACGAAAATAGACATTTTAGGATCCCCAAATTCCAAATAACCAAATCGCGCGAAAAGGCATGTGTGTCTTTGGTAAGTCCAGCACGAAAAGTCGTACGAAACTGGAATTTCATATTTAGGACAACTGTACCCCGAGATGTTACAGCAACTTTTTCGTCAAAGTCGGCCAACCAGAAGAGCCACTTTATACCATACATTACACCTTTTTACGATTTTGTCAATAACGGCTCTAACTATTTTGATTAAATTCGCTTTATAGATGTAAAATTTAATGGGCTTTAATATCATATAGATTTTGCTCTAATTGAAACAGCCTGACTTGGCTTGAATGCCGATATTTTAAATGTGTATCCTCTAAAATACCTTTAATTTTGTATATTCGAAAAAATCAACCATCTCATGTTGTTAGCCCTGATAAAAAAAAGTAAATATATAAGTTGAATAAATTCGATATTCAACAAAAGGAGCTAACATATATATATAATATATATATATATATATATATATATATATATATATATATATATATATATATATATATATATATATATATACATATATATATATATATATATATATATACATATATATATATATATATATATATATATATATATATATATTTTTTTTTTAAACATATTTATTGATATTTACAACTGTATTTTATATATACAACAAGTGAATGTGGTGGACATAGTAAACTGACATGAAATACATGAAGAGACGCCACCCATCGGCAGCGCTCTAAAAATATTTTAAACTAGAAGGTCTCGCGGCCATCTTCTTTTCAGACGCCTCGGAGGATTATCAGGGATTGGAGAGGATGATAGGATAGAAACTAGTGGGTCAGAGTGGAAATGGAGTTTTTCATGGAATGATTGGTACCTGGTTCGGGTTAATTCAGTAACATATGGTATATTATGGTCTTTATGGATAAACTTATTCGTGACAAAGTAAGGAGCGTTAAGGATTTTACGAAGGATTTTGGATTGCAAGGATTGGATACGAGAAGAATTCGGTGGTTTAGTAGAGCCCCATAGCTCTACTCCGTAAACATATTTTTTTAAAGCAGTTTTTCTGTTTTAATGATATACCGTTGCAAAGCTAAAGATTTTAGAAAAATATTATCTTATTCAGAAAACCGTTAAAATTAATGGTGACTGGTGAAAATCAGATAAAACTAACTGATCGTCGTAGATGATAATGCATATGTTTCTATCGAAACTCAGTATAATTAATTCTTAAACCTTTTTTTAATATCTGCATCGTTCAACTGTATTTAAAAATTGTTAAATTGATTTTGACAACGAAGGTAAGTGAATGTCGTGGGTTGGGGGCACCAGATTTTTTTATTTATTATTTTAATGCATTCATGTACTTTAAGTAATTTAATGATTTATCATTTATGATCTGAATAATTTATTTCTTTTTAAAGTTTAAGCAAAGGCTAGAATAAAAACAGAGACTTTGAATTGAGTTGCAGAGGATTTTCTGGTGAATGTCTTTGATGACCGCGGTTTGAGGTAGTGCGGTGTAAGTTACCGTTGTACCGGCCATACTTGGTTTGTCCGCAGGCGCACTTCTCTTGCCTTTTTCTTTTTTCCTGTTAAAACTTAAAAATACTTTTGCTCAGCCCGGAACTTTTTGCATTTCATTTAATATACTACTACATTGTATATACACTGTACTAATAATTTGTTTTTACTATTATCAAAATAAACCTCGAATTACCAATAAAAATTACTCAACTATTTTTCAATCCTAGTAACAGTATTTTTGTCATTTTGTCTAGAAGCTGTTCAATTTAATAACAGAACGTATCATTAATTTAATGACACGTTTAATAAACGTCCTCATTTCTAATTTATAAATATATTTACATTCCAAAGAAAATCCTGAGAACCTTGATTTGTATTAATGATTAAACTTATTAATTGTTACTAAATCTTGTTTAAACCTTTTTTATTTTTACTTTTATACAAAAATATAGTAAGGAATTTAAAGGGATCATGAAATACGAATTTTCAGCAGGAATACATATTTCTGACACCCCTGAGTCCAAAAGTCCCGCAAATAGGTGTTTGTTAGTGGTTAGACTACCTCGAAAACAACAATTTTATAATAGGGGTACTCACTATGTTTGCTATAGCATATTTTTTGTGCTATAGCAAACGTAGTGAGTACCTAACCCTATTGTTACATTACTTAATCTAAAACATACGGTTCCAAATAAACTGAATATTTACATAAAACAATTTTATTTAAATCTAACTTCATTATAAGGTTCGTAAATTGATTTAAACAACGGAGGTAAGTAAAAGTTGTGTGTTGCGTGCACCAGATAGATATATATTTTTTTTTTTTTTGGGTTACTTGATGGACTTGACTTATCGGAAGTTATCCGATGAAGTTTTTTTTTTTTTTTTTTTTTTTTTTTTTTTATATTAACTGTAAATTCTTATTAATTTTATATTCCATTAACAGGGATTGGTATATGAAAAGTATACTTTTTGTTGAATAAAAAAAAAAACCTGTACCACGACAAACCACTAAGAGTTTTGGGCTCAGTACATGTAGAGATTCGTACTGTTTCTAGGCCAACGTCCGTGCAATGAGGTGACTCTGACGAGATCACGCTCAGCCGCCAGGTTTTTTCCCCATTTTCGGGTACCCACTTTATAGATGCTGGGTGTGCCCCTGGAGGGTCTCGATACCACAAGATCGTCTCCCCAGCCGAAATAACAGAATAAATAATATTCTGCCGCAGCCGAGATTCGAACCCTGGATCCGGAGCACAGTAGACTAGCGCTCTACCCACTAGACCACGCCGCTCCCCATATGGAAACATATGGTTGTAAATAAACTGAATATTTACAGAAAACATTTTATTCAAATCTAACTTTATTATAAGGTCCGTGAATTGATTTTAACAACGGAGGGAAGTAAAAGTCGTATGTTGCGTGCACCAGATATATCTTTTTTTCTGGTAACTTATCTAATGGAGTTGACTTATCGGAAGTTACCCGATGAAGTTTTTCTTTATGTTTTGTTTTTATATTAACTGTAAATCCTTATTAATTTTATATTCCATTAACAGCAATTGGTATATGAAAAGCACACTTTTGGTTGAATATAAACATACATATTTGTGTATATATGCAAGTATATCTTCTAAAAACTGTGAAACGTAAAACGTAGAGACGGTTCATTTTAACAACATAGGATTAAAATTATTCCGTAGTAACATATTTTTTTTTCTATTTTATAAGATAAAGTTAGCTAATAATATTTATTTTTTTATCATTTTAATATTTTTTTCTGGGTGGTTGATTTTATTTTAAAACAATATTGATTTCCTAGTTTAATGGCCACCCACACATTACTAAACCAAAGACCTTGAACTATGGAACGCATGTAGAAACCATAACCACCATTTCCTTGTTTTACCGTTTATCATAAATACAGTAAATCATAAATTATATAAATAACAATACGACCAATAATTCATTCGATCCTCAGTGAGTAAGGTTGCTAAAGAATTCACATAACTTTTTTTTATACCATACAATTTTTTTTGTAATTTCACATTAACGGAATAAATTTTCAAAACGTTTTATTAAAATAAACACGCAACCCTAATTCTTATTTTTTCAAACTTTGTCTATAATACATGACTAGCATTTTTCACATTTCAAATATACAAAATTTATCTAAAAAATAAACGTATCATTATAATAACCTTAAAATTTTGAATTTACATTGATTTTGTAAATTATGAAAATATTGAATTTTTAATTATATTGAAATGAAATTAAATTATAAAAATTCTTTATTCTGGAACCAAGTCCCCAACAACAAGTTACATTTTTATACAATGTATCAACAAATCTATATATACCTTTAAGTACTTATACACACGAGTGCACATACACACACACACACGAGGTAGTGTAAGAGTTGATGTTTGAAGAAAGAAACAGAGAGGTGGTTTTATCGATAGGGGGATAGGTGGCAAATTCCAAAAGAATTTTAATTTTTCATTATTTTAAATTTATTTTCAGTTTTTTATTTTCTTTCGTTCCTTATTCTAATTGTTCATTCGATTTTTAATTGTAATTGCAGCGGACAAAAGAATAATACAAGTGTACAACATGCAGTGCGTTTAAGATGCTTATTTATTTTCAACCTTGATTTGATTTTACTTATTTGTTTTGTTTTCCTATACTTTTGCGGTTTTTTATCTTTGTAAATCTGTGTAAATGGGTTCTGTCATCAAAACTAACTTATTGGGACAGAGTGTATAGAATATTATAAGTAACAGTTATTCTCTCAATTATAATTACGGAATTTTGTTTTGTTTTTTACTTTCACTTACTATATATAGTAAAGGGAACGTGAAAATTTTCGAATTCCAGTTTTCAACGGAAATACACGTTTTAGGGTCCCCTGATTCCAAATAACTAAGTCCCGCAAAAAGGTCTGTGTGTGTGTGTGTGTCTGTGCGTGTTTGTGTGTGTGTGTGTGTGTGTGTGTGTGTGTGTGTGTGTGTGTGTGTGTGTGTGTGTGTGTGTGTGTGTGGTAACTCCCGGGCGGAAACGGTAAATCCTATGAAACTGAAATTTCATATTTAAGACAACTATACGCCCGAGACGTGCCAAACCTTTTTTCATCAAAATGAGCTTATCAGAAGAGGCACTTTATACCATGCATTTTGCATCTTTTTTCGATTTTCTCAAAAACGGTTCCGACGATCTTGATTAAACTCGCTATATCGATGTAAAATTTAATGGGCTTTAATATCATGTAGGTTTTATTTGGATAAAAATAGTTTGAAAGGGCTTAAATGCCGATATTTTAAATTGTCTTCCCCTAAAGTACCTTTAATTTTGTAGATTCAATAATAATAACTAGATTATCTTGTTAAAGCTGATGAAAAACAGGTGAATATATAAATTGAATAAATTCGATACCCAACTAAAGGAGAAAACAGAAAAAATATTTTTTCAATGCAATTTTTCGTTTTTGAACATAAGAGCAGTAATATACATGTATGATATACCGTTGGAAAGCTAAAGATTTTATAAAAAATATCATCTCATACACAATCAATTGATACAAGTGATTATTTTAGATAATAAGGTAATCGTTTTTTTAATAAAACACATGTTTTTTATAGAAATTCCATTTATTTAATTCTTTAATGTTTTCACTCAATTTTATATCTAACTGTATTTGAAAATTATTTAATTTATTTTAAAAATGGAGGTAAGTGAAAGTCGTGTGTTGCTCGCACCAGATTTTTAGTTTATTTATTGTCACTTTATGCTACTATGACCAATCAGACGATGCTACATTGGGAGTCCTAAATTTTGCCTATCCAGGTTTTATTAGAATACGGATCATTAACGAGTACCTGATATCGCACAAGCTCGGGACCACCTTTTAACGTCCCCTCCGAAGGACGTAACTCCCAGTAAAAAATCCCAGTGCTACCTGCTGGTTTCAACCCGCAACCTTTGTCATAGGAAGCTGTTATGCTAGCCACTATGATAAGGTGACCATATTGTTCTTCTTAAATGTAATAACAATGCTTGACAATACTCTCCTTATTAAATGAATGCTCAATTTATTTATTACAAATAATAAATTTTTTTTTAAAATAACAACTAATATTGATGATAGTAAAAGAGAAATGGAAGCAAAGAAGCAACCAGTCACGACTGAGGTGCGGAGATATTATCCCATCTTTGATGTCTTTTTATTTTGATCATTAAACTATGAAATAAATGAATTGTTTACTGATTGGGGTCATCAATTTACCAGCCTTGGCAAATTAATTTAACCAAGTCAGCCATTTTTCCTTCGACTCATTCAGCTTTTGATAAATCATGGGAACTCAAGCTGCTCGGGTAGAGGGCACCTTTGAGTCTGTCTCATTTTGATTCGGAGATGAATTGTTATATTTTTGGTAGGAAGAATGATAGAGTAATTACTATAATAAATAAATGTTATATGTAATAATTATTATTATCAGACGACTATAAATAATAGTACAAGAAACTAATAGAAAAATCTGGTGTTGGCAACACATCACTTTCACTTACCTCGACTTTAAAAATCAATTTTAGAATTATTAAATAAACTTATAGCAAGTTTAAAGTTAATTTAAATAAAAAGATTACTCAGTATCGTTGGAAATATATGTTTTAAATTAAATAATATAATAAAATAAAATTGTTGTGAACTAAATTCAGATTTTTTGTTCCTTTTTCATAACTCTTCAATAGATTTTATAACTTTTTGTTAAATATATATTTTTTTTCTAAAATCTTTATAATCTTCAAAAACCAAACATTACATAAAACATATTTTTGCTCTTATCTCCTATAGTTGATAATCAAATTCGTCCAAATTTAATATTTACCCGTTTTTTATCAACGCTAACAGAACAATATGGTAAATTTATTTAAATCTACAATATTAAAGATACTTTAGAGGAAGAAAATTTAAATGATCGGCATTTAAGCCCTGTTAGACTATTTAAAGAACAATAAAACCTACATTGTGTTAAAGCCCATTAAATAGTAGACACATATAGCGAGTTTGATCAAAATCGTCAGAACCGTTTTTGTAATACTCGTAAAAAGGTGCAAAGTGCTTGGTATAAAGTGGCTCATCCGGTTGGCAGATATTGATGAAGAAGTCCTGTCTAAATTTCAGTATCATACTTTTGTTTTCAATATATATTAAGGTAAAGTATCGTGGTAGAGGAAATTTCCCGATTTTCAACGGTTTTAAAGTTCTCTGAGTATCAATTATCATGTCAATAAAAAAAGCCTGAGTTAATGTGAATAACACAAGTTTACCTAAAAAAAAAAAAAAAATCGTAGGTAAATGAAATTTCGTACTTATGGCAATTAATATTTTCACAAACAATGGCAAATTAGGAGAGCTACTTTTTATTATTAAAATACGCATTTTGTACCATTCTACGATTTTCAACAACTTAAAACAGCCACAACTATTTGGATTACATGGATCGGTGTAAAATTTAATGGGATTTAATGTAAGTTGATTTTATCCTAATTGAAATAGTCTGAAAGGATTTAAATCTCATGTTTCAGAATCTCTTCCTCTAAAGTTCCTTTGATTTTGTTTATTAGAAATAATTAACCATCGGTACTGGTTAAAGTTGATAAACAACTGGCAAATTTAAAAGCATTTGATAATGAACTGAACGAGAAAACAGGACATAAATTTTTCCAAGTTTAATGTTTTTTTGTTTTTTATTTTTTCAAACAAGATTAGGAAAGAGATGCAAGATTTAAACGCCGATATTTTCCAATTTCATTTATTCCTTTATAGTAATTAACCATTTACGATTTAATGGAACTAGTTTTTTGCTCGTACCGAATTTGTTTCACAATGTTTCCGAATAAAAAAGACTAGCAATAGTTTCATGAATATGTAACTATTATACGTTTTTTTTTTGTTTGTTTTTTTTATTGGAAAAATAGAAGTAAAAGGGATTATATAGATTTCGAACGATTAGAAGATATTCTTATCACTCATCTACAAAATAGTTATGAATTTAAATGATATCCTATTCGAAGCAAGAATTTTGTTTTTTCTTATACAAATTTTCGAGGGAAGAATAGTTGAGAGATAGTTCATTGACGTTTCGGTCATCCAATGGATCTCCCTTTAAATAAGGAAACTTATTTTGAGGTTTCGGTCTAAGTTTCAGATCTTTATCAGGAATAAAAAAATAAAATAACAACCGATAAAAGCATAATTAAAATACATAAAAGAAATATTAAGATTACAGTAATAAAAGATGGTGATAAACAGTAATACAATATATATAATAATAATAAAAAAACCTGTACCACTACAACCCATGAAGGGTCTTGGGCTCAGTACTTATAGAGATTCGTACTGTTTCTCGGCCAACGGCAGTGCCATGAGGTGATTCGGTCGAGATAACGCTTAGCCGCCAGGTTTTTCCCCAATTAATTTGGCTACCCAATTTATAGAGGCTGGGTCTGCCCCAGGAGGGTCTCCATACCCTAGGATCGCCCCCCGACTGAATTAACAGAATAAATAATATTCTGCCACAGCCGGGATTTGAACCCAGGACCCGGAGCACAGCAGACTAGTGCTATATAATAATAATAATTCGTAATAATAATAGTTTGTAATAATAACAGTAATAAAATTTTGTAGAATTATACGGTTTAGTAAGAAATATTCTACCTTGTTTAACAAGTTTAGCAATTAATTAAAATATCCAACTAATGAGTTATTTTTACGAAGCAGCGAACGCATACCTTCAATTTTATAATTATGATTATATAAATAGGTGGAATACCAATTAAAATAGGTCAGCTTAATAGAAATTATATTTTTTAACATATAAGACAAATCATCCTAAGAAATATTTAATTTCTGGACATGATTAAGGCAAATGAAAATCTGAAAGCGAAAAAATATCATATATGATTTCTTACTAATTTTAACTTGTTAATCACAAAGATTATATAATGGTTGTAAAATAATAAAACATAAGCCAACAAGAAATGATAATAGTTTTCGTTTATCGTTATTATATAAAATAATAGATTTTAGTAAATTAATAAAGCTTTGCATTCTAGCATTTGAAACTTATAAAATAGGATAAATGATTTTGATTATAAAATTTAATTACTTATGAAAGAATATTTTTTAAAATAGTCATAAATTAAGTGTTAAGGTATATGCTAAAACATTAGGTTTTCTGAGGAATATTTTATTAATTCATGTTTTACCGAGGAGAAATTTAATTTTATTAGACATTGATTTCCAAATATCCATTCTATGAAAAATTACAGGAAGCGCGAAAATCTCTCCTTACTATATTATTAAATTGATTTATTTGACTTAAACAAATTGATTTTTTTCACATTAAAATCTGATTTTTTTTTTTTTTTTTAACTAAATTAATATTAACAATAAACACTGTATTAAAGTTATGGAATGGAATGTTTTAATATGATTTGGAACGAAATTAAATGTGTAATTAATACCTTTAGAAAACAATTGTATTTTTTTAATTAATCGCGTTTATAAAGGACTTGAGTGTTCATTAGATAAAATCAAATAGAATATTTAGTAAAAACTAAATGATGAGAATAAAAATATGTAAAAATATCAATTTCGTAAATAATATCCTTTAGTAACTTTTGGAAATCAACGTCTCCATTGCGCCAAGTGTGCAAATGGATTCATAAGCAAATTGATTTAAAAATATATGTTCTGATGATGTATGTTTTAATAGAATTGAATTATTAATTTATTTTTTATTATCACACAGTTTAAAAATAATAATTGTATCATTATTATATTAATTCAGAGAGATAAATTTTATACACTAACTAAATATGACAGTAATAAACCCGTTGTTTTGTGTCAAAAAATAAAATAAAACCCACCGAACGAAATAATAATTTAAAATTTTGATTGATTGAAACTTTCTCAAAATTATAATTCATAATAATTATAATTTTAATTCTTACCGAGATAATTAGAAACTATTTAAGAAGGGTTTAGTTCAATTTGAAGAAGAGTCGGATGTATCACCTTGAGTAGTGATGATCGGCAAGTGATCTGAATACTGATAAGTTAGTTAGTTGGAGCGAAACCCCATTTTTAGTGTAAATCTATTAATTTTGTGATATATATTGTTTTATTGGTATGTTATAATTTTATTGGAGTAATGAAAAGCAATTTTTATTGTCTATATATATAGTTTCATAAAAATATATCGTTTTAAAACAAAATATAACATAAACTCGAAGACTCAGAAATCGTTCATAACTACGCTTGCAATTTTAATAATTTCTTTTTTTTAAAAGAGTGAAATTTCATTGGGCATAAGTCAAAGGATAAATAAGAAAAGTTAGAAATACATCATGTAGCATTAGAAAAATATATCCTTATTTTGATTCTGTCCCTTGCAAAATTCTACAAAAAATAAGACCGAACATAAATAATATACATTCGGTTTCATTTTTGCATAATGAATATATATATATTATTACTCCATTCTTTATCAATTTTTTAAACATTTATTGCATTAACTGTAATCTATAACATCAATCTTTGTATAATTATCTACTAATTGTCAACTTATATTACTGTTTGTATAATTAAAGCATTTATAACTACTATTAAAAAATATTTTATACTATAATTGTGTATACTGTATTAGTGTCGTCAACCCGCTGTAACATACGCATTCCGTAAAAATTAAAGAATTACCTCATAGCTGTAATTATTTGATTACATTAAAGTATTTAATCTTTATAGTTAATCATCAAGTGAATGTATAATTGTATATTAATTAATATAATCTAACAATATTCAAGCATCGTTGCGTGAAGGAATTCATTGTTACTAGTTGTGTTAAACGTTCGATATAGTCAACAGAGCGTTACTATTTTTATTTTAAGGGTTCATCATTTAAATGAAATACTGATTTTTTTTTCGTTTTTGTTGGCGAGTAGGTTGTTATTCAATGAATTGTTATTAGATTTGCAGCAACATTTCTAGTAAATAAAATTCTATTGTTTTATTGCATATATTGTGTTATTTGTGCATTAACATTTTGTTCGAAATAGCCATAATTTTACATCCCTGGTGTAAGACCATTTTTTTTTAATATTGCGAGAAAACGCAAAACTAATTTATGAACCTAAATCCGTGTGGAATCATACTTATACTTATTATAAAAAAAAGAAAGCTGTCTCACGGTTTTGAATTATTGTTGCCACTTTATTCTATATTTATTATATTTAACATAGCATAACAAAGTTATATGTAGAGTTAGTCTGATGTCAATAAATTTGGAAATAGCTTTAAAATTTTACCATCACTGGCACCCATAGCATGTCTTTTGTCATCAACATTAACCAAAAATTGTCTGTAATGTTTTTAGTTTAAAGCAACAGTCAATTAGGGCATACTGCCACTCAAATGAAGCACATCTTATTATCCGAAATACAACTTATTAATTAAATTAATTCTGATTTAGAAATTTAATATTAAAAATGACATATTTTATTTCTCGATAACATTTATATGTCGATTCTCCAACAATTAACTCACTTTCAATTACGTTTCATTTCAAACGACAAGTTTAACTATCGATCCAATTAAAGACAAAGAATAATGATTATTATACAAATATTCTCATCTAATTGTTTTATTTAAATTAATTAATTTGTATTTTTCTTTGTTTATCCCTGAGGTCATCAACGCCTAGATCTATATTTTATTTATTCAAATTAGCAAATCCCCTGTTTACCGATTTATACAGTTTTAACAATAATAAATTTTAAAAAAGAGGGATCAAAACCTAAGAGATTATTGATAATAACAATAAAAGAAATATGTTTAACAGTAAAGATGAATGTTTTTTTGCAAATGTTATAAAGTAATGCTTAAAATAATATCATTAAAACCGAAAATTCATTTTTCTGTAACATGATTATTCCATATTAACTTCCTAATAAAATTGAACTAAATTGTTATTTTAATTAATTTATAATTTTAATTTTAGAGTTGTATTATGTTAAAGAATACCCCAGATGTGAAAAGACAGGACGTACGCTGTCAAACTGGAAGACATCGGGTTGAACCCAGACCTGTCAACAACTGTCAACTATTCTCTTTTGGGCAACTGGACTCCTCTACACATAATATTAGTCCATTTACATAGAAAATAAATGTAATTAAATAATTAAATATTTTAAAAACGTTAGTTACATATTTATTATTAGGCTAGAGATTTATGTATTATATATTTATAATGAAAATGGATTGTTTTACCATAAAATATCGAGTTATTTTATTTTAAATATACCTATTTATATTTATTTTTATTATTTATGCGCTTTTACTTGTTTATTTGTTTTTGTTAGGTCAATTATTTTTAAAACATTATACCTTTACTTTGTTATGAATTGAAGGAAAGCAATTGTTTAATTTATTTTTGTTTTTAGTTCTTAAATATATTTACTAGTTGTTTTTTTTCTGCTCTAAGCTCATTTATTTTTAAAACATAAAACATTTAATTCTTGACTAAATATATACATTGCCAAAAGAAATCTATTATTTATATGGTTACTAGAAACTATCAAATGTTACTTAATGAGTTGGGTTCTTAACAAAATTGTATACTTTATATTAATAACGAGAAATCTTTGATAATATCTCATCTTTTATAAATCTTTAAAAATAATAATAATCATAGAATAGAGAGAGAGAAATTTTAAATCCAATCAATAAATTAAATGTGATAAATAATGTGGAGAATTCTTGAAAATAATAGTAGAGGAAACTATTAAAATAATATGAATTAGGAGATAATAAAACAAAATTTGTAAAAATTATTTATTAATTAACGTTTTGATCGACGTTGCAGGTCTTCATCAGGAATTCTTTGCTGAATTAAGGAAACTGAACCATCCCTGATGAAAACCCGCAACAAGAAACGAAACGTTGGTCCATAATGGTTTTCACTATTTTTTATTTATTTTGATTTTCTTTTTTTCTTTTATCCGAATCAACTCATCCTTCATAATTATCACACGGTCGACCTTTTAATATTCAATTTAAGATATTAGTAAACTAGATATATTAATTATTATTTATTTAATTTTTTTTTAAATTAATATTTGGTATTTTAATATTCTTTAATGCCTATGATATGCCACCATCGTATAATATTTATAATTCTTTGGAACAGTTTATTGTTCAGCTCACATATTCTAAAAATATAACATAAAGTATATTAGTATTTTATTATATTTTATAAACTTTGTTAAATATGTTTATTTTATTCATTTATTTTTATTTATTCATAAGCTCTAAAAAACTGTAACTAATATTACTTCTAGGTTCTTTGTATTTGTTTTTAGTTATGCACAGTATAATTATTGAATTAAAAAATTCATATCTTTTTTTTTTATTACTGTTTTACTTCCATTTCTGATCTGAGTAAATTTTAATTTTTGTAAATAAAATATTCATGAAGTGCGTAGTAGTTTAAATTTCTGTTTTTAATTATTATTATCTCTTCATGACATTTTGGTGTATTTTTAGAATTTAATTAATAGTTAAAACCAAATCAAATGAATATTTATCATTTCCATAAATTCCTGACCGTCTAGACATGTCACGCGATCAAAAATATTAACCGCTCATGGTCAGAATCCGAATTCGGTATTGTCCAATAACCGGGCATAAAAGTGATTTCTCACGTTCCTTCGGCCGGAGTCGGGCGTTGGGACTTTCAACAAGTGGAGGGCTTAATCTCTGGAACAGGTGTAGCGCATCAGCGATTTCCAGGAGAAATTCCCAGTATTATTAATAATTAATTTTTTTTTTTTTAATAAGAATTATTTCCATGTGAAAAAAAAAAGAATGAAGAATTAAACATATTCAAATTTTAATTGGTTAGTGGTTGGCTGTGTAATTAAACTGTTTAACACTGTCTTCGTCAATATCATTTTTTCAAATACTCTGTAGCTGACTATATAAAACCATATTTTAATTACTATAATTTAACAAATATTTATTTTAGTTTAATTTAAGCCAAAAAAATGAGATTATATAGCTCAGGTAGATATTAAAAATATCTATAAAAAAAATTAAAAAACATTGATAAAAATAACCCAAGAAGTCAAAAATTTTAAAAAAATTATTACTATTTTCATATCAAATTCATTTTAGGATAAAGGGTTAATAAATTAACAATTCATAAAAATTTTAAAAAAATTTAAGATTTATTATTGATAGTTCTGTTGTTTTAAATTTTAAGAAAATGTATAAAATCTGATGTAATTTTTAATTACAAAGATATGAATCATAAATTATTATATGAATGTGGTATCACATAAAATCGACTAAAATTATTTTTTGTCTGTGATTGTTTATTAATTGGCTATTGTCTGAGTGTGATTTGACAACAATTTTTTTATTTGTTATTGATTTGATTGTTTTTGAAGTTATGTCATAGGTTTTAACTATATTATTTCAATATCCCATGTCCTATTTTTATTTAGTTACAACAGAATCGTTAGCGATATAATAAGGAGTTAAAACTAATTATTTTTCTTTCAACGACCGACCTCCGGGCTAATTTTCTTCGGTATCTGCGTTTAGAAAACTATTATTAATATATAATTTTTGATTTGTAATTTTCAATTATGAACCTTAGTGATTAACGAAAAAAAATTACCTCCCCTCAAAATTGTTTGATTAATTTATTGATATAAATATCAATTAATCGCCTGTAAATATTTAATATATTATTTAATATATAATATTTATTATATTCCATTTAAATTTTTTATTATTATTGTCAATAAAGCTATTTGAAAATAATAAACCATTGAGTAATAATTTGCAGAGTTTTTAGGTATAGGAGGATCTTATGTTGTCAATTTGTCAAGAATCGAGAATTAATTTGTTGTGAAACAAAATTATGTAAATAATTGGATTTTGACTTAGGATAAATTTTTATCTATTTTTTTATGAATTGCTACCTCAATGAATTTTTTTTTTTTTGAAATACCATACATTTAGTAAAAATTATGCACGGGCAGAATGAATAAATAACTGCCCTTATTTTTTATTTATTTATTTTGTGGTAAATTAAAAAAAAAAAATATGGCTTCCATATCTTTCTAATAGAAAATTGTGTATAAATAGTAATTTTGGTATGTATTTTTTCTAGGAGAGGTAGTTTTTTTTATTTGTATGTGTTTTTTTACTGTAATAAACGTATTCTTGGTTCTTCATTATCAAATACATATATACTTAAGTACATATATACATATATTTATACATCTGTCTTTTTTTCCAGAATTTTATATATATCAAATATTCCTTTGGATTGGTGTTTGAATTGGTAAGTGGTATTCCATCGAGGATTAAAGTCCCAACAAAACAAAAAAGAATCTTTGAAATTGGTTATGAAATAGCAGAGATATAGCGTTTTGAAATTAGCAGTGGTGACTTGTCATTTTCCATGAGTGGTAGTGTTATTTTTTTTGTGTGTTTTTTATATTGTAATAAAATAAATTATTCTCGTTTTTTCTGTATCATATATTGACTGTTGTAAAATTGTCTTCTTCATTTTTGTTGAGTTTTAAAAATATTAAATATTTCCTTCAGTTGGTGTGTGCGATTTTGGTATATTTTTCGGAGGAATACAGGCTTAGAATGTCGCAAAATTTTATATATTTTACTATTAATTTTGGATCTGAAGAGGAAGACGATTGAAGATCCGGCATAATGATATAAATTTACCTGTAGTAGGGAAAGTGCTGGGAGACGTGAAGGTCCATGGGGACGGCGTGCGCGGGGGGCGGCGGGTAGTGGTGCTCGGGCCCCGCCCCCAGGACCCAACCGAGGCCGCTGCTAGGATCCAGCTCAGAGCACGGCGACACTCACAGCACGGCGGCACATGGCACACTGAGCGCACACCGAGGGCGGGGCCGCAGGGTGGGGGGCGGTGGGCGTGCCCGCTGGCCAATCACTTTCCTCCTCCACCCAGGCCACGCCCACCCGGCCTCTCCCAACCCACTGTTTGTAAACAAATTCCTTCCTGATCAGCTATTGAAACAGTATCACCTTCCCAACTTGTCGTACCCATTTCTCTTTCCCTCTCTCTTCACTTTTTCCCTTTTTGGTTGCAAAAACATTTAAGCCAACAGTTTTTATTACTGATTTATTCCCTGTATTTACTCTCTAATGTCGTTTTATTTACTTCTCGTTATATAACCTGATTTATAGTTCTCCTTCTTTCCTATAGGATTAGCTATAAGTTTACTCTTATAAATTATCAAAAGATTAATATTTTTTTCTCGATTTAATTACTAATTTGCTTACTTATTAAGTTGCAATGAGCATCTAAACAGGTTAGACCATATGATCTAGCCTGTGTAGTTATTATTATTATGTGTATGTTAATATAGTATACATGTGTTACATATTATGTATATGTAATACTATATATTGATAACCATAATCCAGTATATAATGTGGGTATTTTTTGTTTTATTTTTTCCCTCTGATTAATGTAAATTTCTTTCGATGAGGAAGATGGTTGGGGGTGCGGTCATAAATTAAAAACACACATTTAAAATAAATGTTATTTTAATTATGTGCCGACGTTTCGGCCTACAATGTGGGCCTTCATCAGGGGTGACTCCGTAAAGGCATTGCCTTCACTTCTGCAGGCAATGCCTTTACGGAGTCACCCCTGATGAAGGCCCACATTGTAAGCCGAAACGTCGGCACATAATTAAAATAACATTTAATTTAAATGTGTGTTTTTAATTTATGACCGCACCCCCAACCATCTTCCTCATCTAATTTCTCAACGGTCAACGAAACTCCATCATTGTAAATTTCTTTCATTATTTAAATTGGAACAATTTTAAATTTGTAAGTTTGAAGAAGCTAATGCTTGAACTTTCTATTATATTATGTCCAGAGGTAAGTGAAAATAAGGGAAATAAATAATTAAATTTAATTAAGAATTTTATTCTTCTAATCACTATTTATTCTATTAACATTTTTTTACTTTCACTTGAATAAGGGGAAGTATTGCAATCGCGAAACATTTTAAAAAATAGTTTTCAACGGAAATACAAGTTTTAGTAGCTTGGACTCTTGAGACCAAATAACCAAGTCGTGCAAAAAGGTCTGTGTGTGTCCATGTGAGTGTGGTAAGTCGAAAACGAAAAGTCATTCGAAACTAAAATATCATATTTAATACAAGTATAAGACCGAGATGTTACAGCATCGTTATCATAAAAAATCAGCGTAGCAGAAGAGCCTCTTTATACCTTGCATTTTACACTTTTTACGATTTCCTCCAAAACGGCTCTAACAATTTTAATAACACTCGCTATATCGGTGTAAAATTTAATGGGCTTTAGTATCATATTGGTTTTATTCTGATTGAAATAGTCTGACAGGGCTTAAATGCCCATATTTTCTTCCTGAAAAGTATCTTTAACTTATTTTATAAAATATAGTGCTGCCAATGGGCAGTTTCTCTTCATATTTCTTATCATTGTAGCATATTTACTTGATGTAGAACATACAGTTGGAAATTTCAATAAATAAATTTTAAAAATTTTATAAATTCGAAAAAAATTACCACATTATCATAAAATACCGGTAAATATATGAGTCGAACGAATTCGATGTCCAACTAAAGGAGAAAAGAGCATACAGATATTTGTATACAAGCTTTGTGTTTTTGAATAGAGCGCTAATCTACTGTGGTCCAGGTCCTGGGTTCGAATCCCGGTTATGACAGAATATTATTTATTCTGTTATGTCAGCCAGGAGGAGACCCTAGGGCATGGAGATCCTCCAGGGGCAGACCCAGCCTCTACAAAAATGGGGAAGACCTGGCGGCTAAGCGTTATCTCGACCGAATCACCTCATTGCACGGCCGTTGGCCTAGAAACAGTACGAATCTCTATATATACTGAGCACAAGACCCGTCATGGGTTGTAGAGGTACAGGGATGGTTTTTTTTTTGGTTTTTTTCTTGAACATAAGAACAGTAAAATAGATGTATAATATACCGTTGGAAAGCCAAATACTTTAGAAAAAAAATTATCTAATACACTGAATTATTAAAGTTATTAAATGAGGAATGGTGAAAAGCCGATAAAACTAACTAATCGATGGAAACTTTATGTAATTAATTCTTTAATCATTTTTTGTCTCTATGTGTATTTAAAAATTCTTAAATTAATTTTTACATCGGAGGTAAGTGAAAGTCATGTGTTGCACGCACTAGATTTTTTACTTCCACTAACCTATTAATAAAATATATAGCAAGAAAAAGTATTGCGATCGTGAAAATTTTCGAATTCCAGTTTTCAATGGAAATGCACGTTTAGGGTCCCTTAAGTACAAATGACCAAGTCCCGCAAAATGTGTGTGTGTGGTAGCTCCCGAGGGAAAACGAAAAACTGAAATTTCATACTTAAAACAACTATAAGCCCGAGATGTTACAGTAACTTTTTTAAAATAAGCTAACCAGAATTGCCACTTTATACAATACATTTTGCACCTATTAACGATTTTCTCAAAAAAGGCTCAAATGATTTTGATTAGTACCTCAATATCAATGTAAAATTTAATGAGTTTTAATATCATGTACGTTTCATTCTGATTGAAATAGTCTGACAGGGCTTAAATGCCAATATTTCTACCCCTAAAGTACCTTTAATTTTGTACCTTTAAGTTAACGTATAAATATATTAGTTAAAAAATTATACTTCTAAAGGAGAATAGAGCAAAAATTATAATTTTTTATTGTTTTTGAAAATAAAAACAGTAACATAGATATATAATATGCCATTGGAAAGCTAAATACTTTAGAAAAAAATATTATCTTATACACAAAATTGTAAAAGTTAACGGAGAGTGAGGAAAAGCTGAAAAAAATAACTGATTGTCGTAGGTAATAATATAATTGATTATTTAATAAAACACATGTTTTTATTAGAGCTCAATTTAATTGACTGTTTAAAATTTTATTTTCATATCTAGATTTTTTTTAATTCTTAAATTTATTTTAACAACGTAGTTAAGTGAAAGTAGTGTGTTGTGCACACTAGATTTTGTATTTCAAATAGATTTATTGAATTCATTACTATTTCTATTTAAAAAAAATGCAATCGATTTTAACACCACACATCTATAGTCGAAGTGGGAGAAAATAAGTGAGGAAACTAGGATTGTGAAGAAGGTAACTGGAGCTATCGAAAAACTTCAGGGTACTTAGAGATCTTCGGAAAATTTGGCCAACATGAGCTTTCCAGGATAGGGTTTGGTCTATAGTAATTCCTAGATATTTGACAGAGGAGATGGATGCAATGGAGTGATCATTTAGGAGTAAGGTTGGGAAGGTGGCGTTGGATTTGAGAAGTGGACTGGAGCATATTACAATAGCCTGAATTTTCATAGCGTTTAAGTAAAATGATGATTTAAAGTGACACTTCCGTTTATTTGATTTTTGTTTCGTTTTTACAAAAGCATAGAGACTAAAAAACATTCCTTTTTGTTCGAACATAGTTAATTTCCTAATGCAAAAGCTTCTGACCTCAATCATTAATCTAAACGGTGTGGTTCTCGATATTTTCTGTTCTGATACTAACATGAATGTAGTGTACGAAAGAATATGGGGAAGTATCATAATTTCTTAAAACCTTGAATAATATATATTTTTTTAATGTTAATATATCATTATCAAATATTAGAGAAAAAATTGGAATACAACGGTGTAGTCCATCAACTTTATATAGATTTTAAAAAGGCTTATGATTCAATAGACCGTCAGAAGCTATATAACATCATGATTGAACAGGGAATACCTAGAAAGTTAGTAAACCTAGTAGAGATGTGTTTGTAGGAAACATTCCATAAAGTTAGAATCGGTATTAATTACTCCGAGAGATTTGAGGTGCGATCGGGTTAGAAACAGGGTGACTCCCTTTCACCTGTGTTATTTAATATAGCTTTAGAATATGTCATAGAAAAGGTGATGTGCACCGAGAAAGGCTTAAATATGGGTGACAAGATTCCGGTTTTGGGATATGCCGATGATCTGGTACTGCTAGGTGAAGACACGGAAACCATACAACTAAATATAAGTGTGTTAATAAAAACCGGTAAAGCAATAGGACTCGAATTAAATACCGATAAGACGAAATATATGATTAGTAGCAGAAACAGTGTCGATCTTGGTGATATTGATGTATCAGGGCAAACATTTGAACACGTAGAGAAATTCAGGTATTTAGGTTCAATTATAACTAGAAAAAATGAAATCCAGGAAGAAATAAAGTCCCGGTTAAAGGTGGGAAATGCGTGTTATTATTCAGTTGCTAAGTTACTTAGGTCGCGGCTTCTATCTAAAAACTTAAAGATTAGAATTTATAAAACTATTATTCTTCCAACGGTTCTTTACGGATGTGAAACGTGGCCGCTTACGTTGAGGGATGAAGAACGGCTTAAGGTTGTCGAAAATAAGGTACTGTGTGAAATATTTGGTCCGAAGAGAGATGAGGCCACTGGGGAGTTTAGAAGGTTACACAACGCGGAATTGAGAAGTTTGTTCCCTGTGAATATAATTGAGTTGATAGCATCAAGGAGACTCAAATGGGCGTGTGAAGTTGTTGGGTTCAGTGAGGAACGGATTCCAAGAAAGTTGGTATTCGCTGAACCGACTGGTAGGCGTCCGAAAGGTAGGCCGAAGCGGAGATGGGAGGATTGCGTTAAGGCTGATCTCGTGAGCTTGGGCTTGAATGGTGAACATTGGACGAGTATGTGTAGGCGGAATTTGGTGGTATCGGCATCGAACCTTCGGGTTCGCTAAGCCTATTATTATTATTATTGTTAATATATCATTAAATATTCTTTGTAGAAAAAAAAATTATATTTTATAAAAAAACGATAAATTTATAAGAAAACAAACTGTCGTACGTACACATTATGAAAAAGCGGGTTTTCAATATATAAACCGTATTTAATGGAAATTATTATAATTTTTATAAAAAGTTTTACAAAAATAAATTAATTCAGTGGTCTCTGAAAGTGGCTTTTATGTGCAAATATTTAATTTTGAAATGCTTTTATGAATTAGAAAAGCTAAACTTCCGTAATTTCTTGAAATGACATAAAAGAGTAATATTAATATTTATACACGTTTTTTGGATAGACGCACCAAGTAAAGAGGAAGTCGAAATGGCGATAGGAAAATTAAAACGTTATAAGGCTGCAGGAAATGATAATGTCACGAGTGAATTAATTAAGGCGTGCGGAGAAGCGGGCGTTTCCAAATTACATGGTTTAGTTAAAAAGATCTGGGAAAATGAAAAAATGCCCGAAGAAAGGAAAGAATCAATACTTATTTCAATTCACAAAAAAAGGCCGAAGACGGATTGTAACAACTATCGTGGGATTTCTCTTCTCCCAGTATGCTATAAAATATTCTCGTCAATAGCTAGCCGAATCACGGAATACGCTGAGGAAATTATCGGAGACTACCAATGTGGTTTTAGGCGGAATCGCTCGACTATTGATCAAATATTTTTCTTACGTCAAATATTAGCGAAGAAGCTGGAATACAACGGTGTAGTCTATCAACCCTATATCGATTTTAAAAAAGTTAATGATGCCATAGACCGTCAGAAGCTATATAACATCATGATTGGACAGGGAATATCTAGAAAGTTATTCTAGGTATCATAGTCACATCTATCAGAGATGTGTTTGTCGGAAACATTTCATAAAGTTAGAATCGGTCATAATTACTCCGAGAGATTTGAGATGCGATCGGATTTGAAACAGGGTGACTCCCTTTCACCTGTTTTGTTTAAGATAGCTTTAGAATATGTCATAGAAAAGGTGATGTGTACTGAGAAAGGCTTAAATATGGGTGGTAAGATTCCGGTTAGGGATAATATTAAAGAGGTCGGTAATTTATGTCTTGGAAAAATTGAAAATAAAAAGAACAAACCTTGGTTCGACAGGGATTGTCAAAATATGTGCGAAAAAAGAAAAACCGCTAAACTGAATTCCTTAAATAATCCAAGCGATAATAATGTGGCTTATTTTCGGTTAGTAAAGAATGAAACTTCAAAACTCTTAAAAAATAAGAAAAGAGAGTATCTTAAAGGCAAAATAATAGAAATAGAAAAACACAGAAACGAAAATGACGTAAGAGAGATGTACAAAGGTATAAACAAATCGCGTAAAAGATTTGAACCTCTATTGAATGCGATTAAAGATGCAAATAACAATATAATTGCGGATCCTTCTGAGATATCAAATAAATTTAAACAACACTTTGACGGCATCTTAAATACGGAAAATAATAATCAATCTCCTCTCTCTGAATATCAGAGCGCTGAACCATGGATAGACGCACCGAGTAAAGAGGAAGTCGAAATGGCGATAGGAAAATTAAAACGTTGTAAGGCCGCAGGAAATGATAATATCACGAGTGAATTAATCAAGGCGTGTGGAGAAGCGGGCGTTTCCAAAATACATTTTTTAGTTAAAAAGATCTGGGAAACTGAAAAAATGCCCGAGGAATGGAAAGAATCAATACTTATTCCGATTCACAAAAAAGGACCGAGGTCGGATTGTAACAACTATCGTGGGATCTCTCTTCTCCCAGTATGCTATAAAATATTCTCGTCAATTCTAACTAGTCGAATCACGGAATACGCTGAGGAAATTATCGGAGATTACCAATGTGGTTTTAGGCGGAATCGCTCGACTATTGACCAAATATTTTCCCTACGTCAAATATTAGAGAAAAAATTGGAATACAACGGTGTAGTCCATCAACTTTATATCGATTTTAAAAAGGCTTATGATTCAATAGACCGTCAGAAGCTATATAACATCATGATTGAACAGGGAATACCTAGAAAGTTAGTAAACCTAGTAGAGATGTGTTTGTCGGAAACAATTCCATAAAGTTAGAATCGGTCATAATTACTCCGAGAGATTTGAGGTGCGATCGGGTTTAAAACAGGGTGACTCTCTTTCACCTGTGTTATTTAATATAGCTTTAGAATATGTCATAGAAAAGGTGATGTGTACCGAGAAAGGCTTAAATATGGGTGACAAGATTCCGGTTTTGGGGTATGCCGATGATCTGGTACTGCTAGGTGAAGACACGGAAACCATACAACTAAATACAAGTGTGTTAATAAAAACCGGTAAAGAAATAGGACTCGAATTAAATACCGATAAAACGAAGTATATGATTAGTAGTAGAAACGGTGTCGATCTTGGAGATATTGATGTATCAGGTCATACTTTTAAACACGTAGAGAAATTCAAGTATTTAGGTTCAATTATAACTAGAAAAAATGAAATCCAGGAAGAAATAAAGTCCCGGTTAAAGGTGGGAAATGCGTGTTATTATTCAGTTGCTAAGTTACTTAGTTCGCGGCTTCTATCTAAAAACTTAAAGATTAGAATTTATAAAACTATTATTCTTCCAACGGTTCTTTACGGATGTGAAACGTGGCCGCTTACTTTAAAGGATGAACAGCGGCTTAAGGTTTTCGAAAATAAAGTATTGCGTAAAATATTTGGTCCAAAGAGAGATGAGGCCACTGGGGAGTTTAGAAGGTTGCATAACGCGGAATTGCGGAACTTGCATCCTGTGAATATAATTGAGCTGATTGCATCGCGGAGACTCAAATGGGCGAGTAAAGTTGTTGGGCTCGATGACGAACGGATTCCGAGAAAGTTGGTATTTGCTGATCCGACTGGTAGGCGTCCGAAAGGTAGGCCGAAGCGGAGATGGGAGGATTGCGTTAAGGCTGATCTCGGGAGCTTGGGCTTGAATGGTGAGCATTGGACGAGTCTGTGTAGGCGGAATTTGGTGGTATCGGCATCGAACCTTCGGGTTCGCTAAGCCTATTATTATTTATTTATTAAGATTCCGGTTTTGGGTTATGCTGATGATTTGGTACTGCTAGGTGAAGACACGGAAACCATACAACTAAATACAAGTGTGTTAATAAAAACTGCTAAACAAATAGGACTCGAATTAAATACCGATAAGACGAAATATATTATTAGTAGCAGAAATGATGGCGATCTTAATGATATTAATATTTCAGGGCATACTTTTGAACACGTAGAGAAATTGAAGTATTTAGGTTCAATGATAACAAGAAAAAATGAAATCCAGGAAGAAATAAAGTCCCGATTAAAGGTGGGAAATGCGTGTTATTATTCAGCTGCTAAATTACTTAGCTCGCGGCTTCTGTCTAAAAACTTAAAGTTTAGAATTTATAAAACTATTATTCTTCCGACGGTTCATTATTGATGAGAAATGTGGCCGGTTACTTTAAAGAATTAACAACGGCTTAAGGATTTCGAAAATAAGGTACTGCGTAAAATATTTGGTCCGAAGAGAGATGAGGCCACTGGGGAGTTTAGAAGGTTACACAACGCGGAATTGAGGAGTTTGTTCCCTGTGAATATAATTGAGTTGATAGCATCAAGTAGACTCAAATGGGCGTGTGAAGTTGTTGGGTTCGGTAAGGAACGGATTCCGAGAAAGTTGGTATTCGCTGAACCGACTGGTAGGCGTCCGAAAGGTAGGTCGTAGCGTCGATGGGAGGATTGCATTAAGGCTGATCTCGAGAGATTGGGCTTGACCGGCGTACATTGGACGAGTCTGTGCAGGCGAAGTTTGGTGGTATCGGCATCGAACCTTTGGGTTTGGTAAGCCTATTATTATTATTATACACATTTTTTAGTATTATTACAATATATCCAATAAGTGAAAATGGTAGTAGTGATAAGAGGCTTTATTCACACAATGTTTACAAACCCAAAATACAAAAGAAGTAAAATAGAAAAACAAATTAAAATCATAAACACACTCAGACGTATGTAAAAAATAACTATTCATCGTGTTGAATCACCCGTAGCATTACGGTGCTCAACCATCCTCTGTAATAAAATAGGTACCCACATATACGTTACAATATGTTTACATTTTTACTTTCACTTATCTATTTATAAAATATGTAGCAAGAAAAAGTATTGCGATCGTGAAAATTTTCGAATTCCAGTTTTCATTGGAAATGCACGTCCCCTAAGTCCAAATGAAAAAGGTGTGTGTTTTATATGTGTTTGTGTCCCGGGCGAAAACGTAAAGTTCTATGAAACTGAAATTTCATATTTAAAACAACTATAAGCCCGAAATATTACAGAAACTTTTTTTATCAAAATCAGCTGACCAGAAGAGCCACTTTATACCATGCAGTTTGCACCTTTTAACGACTTTCTCAAAAACGACTCTGAAGAAAATGATTAAACTCCCTATATCTATGTAAAAGTTAATGGGCTTTAATAAGAGGTATGAGGTTTCATTCTGATTGAAGTAGTCAGATTAGGCTTGAAAGCCGATATTTTAAATTTTCTTCCACTAAACTAGCTTTAATTTTGTAGATTCTATAAAAATAACCATATCTTCTTGTTAATATTGAAAAAAAAAGAGGTACATATATAATTTGAACGAATTCGATACACAACTAAAGGAGAAAACTGAAAAAATGATTTTTTAATTAATTTTTGGATATATACATACAATATAATATACATGTATGATATACTGTTGGAAAGCTAAAGATTTTAGAAAAAAATATTATCTAATACACAAACTTGTAAAAGTTGATAAAGAGTGATGAAAAGCCGATAAAATTAGCTGATTATTTCAAGATTAAGAAAATCAATTTAAATTATTCTTCATTATTTTTATCTCAAACTATATATGAAAATTCGTTAATACAATTGAGACGTTGATTTCCAAAAGGTATTAAAGGACATTTTTTACAAAATTTATATATTTACATATTTATATTCTCCTCATTTAGTTTTATCTAAATCTTAAATTTGATGGTATCTAATAAACACTGAAGTCTTTTAATAACGCGATTTAGAAAATCTATTAATTTCTTAAAGTACTAATTACACATTCAGTTTCGTTCTAAATCATACTAAAACATTTCATTTCATAACTTTAATATGATTTTATTAATATAGTAAAAAAAAAAAATTCTATAATTTGATGCGAAAGGAATCAAATCAGCTGGTTTAATAATATAATAACGAGAGATTTTGGCACTTCCTGTAAAATTTCCTAGAATGGATATAGTACCTTTTGGAAATCAACGTCTCAATTCAACAACGGCGGTAAGTGAAAGTCGTGTGTTGCCCAAACCAGATTTTTTAGTTAAATAATGCTAAATATTTATTTCTGGTACTGAATTCCACATGGTGTTTTACCACCCGATTTTATTAACTAAGTAAAAAAGATTACTTAATTAACTCCGTTCTTAAAATATTTAAATCTAGCGAATTTTATTAACATGATGAAATAAACATTTAAAATCAACATATTATAATAAATTTATAGTAGGCTTTAAGATGCAAGTTAAAAAGTTCTCCCACAATGGCTTTGACGGATTCTTAATTTCGCTATGATTGAAATATTTAAAGTTATCTGGTAATAAATTTTAAATGTTTTATTTAAGGATTTTACATGCCCTAATCTATGAAATATTTATACTTAACACTTTTATTAATAAAATTCGAGAAAAACTGTCTAAAATAAATATATTAATAAAAATATGTAATAAGGTTGAGATGGAAGGTAATTAGTTCTTTGCTCTGGCTTTAGCGTCTTCTAATTTCATTATTTGCAATGTTGCCAGATCGACCACTTATATTAGCTCATTAAGTTTAACTTCCTTTGAAATCAGCATATATAAATCAATACTTTTTTTTTCTAAATATATAGCTATTTTATATATAAATATATATAATTTTTATATTTATATTTATAAACTTAAGTAGGTTTTAAGATGCTAGTTCAATATTAAGCCCTGTCTTTGTTGGTTCTTAATTTCGCTATTTGCAATGTTTCCAGATCGACCACTTATATTAGCACATTAAGTTTAACTTCCTTTGAAATCAGCATATATAAATCAATACTTTTTTTTTTTTCTAAATACATAGCTATTTTATATATAAATATAATACTTTTTATATTTATATTTATAAACTTAAGTAGGTTTCAAGATGCTAGTTCAATATTAAGCCCTGTCTTTGTTGGTTCTTAATTTCGCTATTTGCAATGTTGCCAGATCGACCACTTATATTAGCACTATAAGTTTAACTTAGTTTTAAATCAACATATAAAAAAATATATAGATATAATACGCTTTTAGACGAGAATAAATATGTATAGTGCTCAGCACTGGCTAATTTTATTTTTATTTTTTAAATTTCCTTTCAATCAGAAATATTTTCATACTTGGAATTGTTCAAATACTTCATTTTAAAGTGTAAAATTATAAATACATACCTCGATATTTTTATAAGTTCAGAATAAGATACAGAAAGGAATGGAAATATATAAGCCTAAATACATTTAATTATGAACTAATAAGAAAAATATTTACTGATGATACCGAGTTTTTAATGGAGTTTTATATAGAAAAATATTGTTCAAATAAAAATCTCAACGAAGCTCTGATAGAGACTCGCCAAGTGGGTCGAAATGTTGATTTATATATAGATTTCACTAATTTTTATTCTTTTATGACCACCAACCGAATCATCTCATGCTTAATATTTATCAAAAGGTCATACATTGATCGTCAAATAATCAATAGATTTATTGTAATGATAAAGAATATATAGTTCAAAATGATAGTTATAGTTTGATAGCCTACATATTATATCGACATCAATTATTATTTTTTAATTGGTTTAAATAATCCTTGTTGTATAAAAAAAAAGGAATTAATAACGCAGATCAGATTAGTACAAAAGAACATTGCTAGCAACATTTCATCATTTTTAAAATAATTAATATAATATTTTCAACAGTAATTTAGGAAATAATATAATAAGATATGTTAAAGTACATTACTAAAAAAAAAAAAATTTTGTCATGCATAATTTTAAATTCTTACCTTTATGTTGAAAGTTCAATATGGCCTCCTTTCTTTAAGTACATCTCTACCTGCTTTGTTCTTTGAAACGTCATATTTTGAAACGTACGGTAATAATAAAACAACAGAGCCATTAAGCAGCTTAAATAAATCATTATTTTCACATTTGTCACACATTTCGCACTGATTTAAAATAAAACTAACCACTCACACGGACCGCGAACGAGATACTAATTTGAATCTAACTTAGTTAGGAACTTAGCCTAATATTGAGCTACCACCGAGTCCAAAACAGATTCAAATAATATTCATCTCACTTATCTAAATAACAATGATATCTAGTCTTGTTACACAGGTATTTATTAAACAATATTTAATTAATGCAATTTATGTATTTGTTTGAATATTTGTAATTTGTTATTTTTAAGGAAAAATGCATATTCATACCTTATTAATGGATTAAAAATTATAATCCTTTTCAATTAATTATTTTTGTAGTATTATTAATGTAAAAAATTAAAGAACTTAATATGGTGGTTATTTCCGAATAATTTCATGTAGCAACACAAATATAAACTAAGCACTGTAAGATAACGTTTTTATAATTAGATTATTAAATAATTAGAAAAATATATATTCTCATTTTAAATAAAAGTGAACCGAATACACGTAAAATTAATAAACAATAATTAACACTGTAACAATTTATTTATATAATAACGGACAGAGAGTAGACCTAACCGCACAGAGACCAGACCTCAACTAAATTAAGTTAAGGCAGGAAGAAGAGAGACAGACATAAGGCAGAAGGGAGATAGAGACAGCAATATTGCAAAATGTAAACATTCTATAATTTAATTAGGAAGTTGGCTACGAGGATATTGAGTGAGGAGGCATGTAAACATCCTAATTAGATCTATCTTCATTTTTAGAAACTGGGTTTTTACAATTTGAATTATTATTATATAACTGAAATATCTTTCGTTTTATTATAAGAAATATTTTATTTTAGAAATCCTGATGGGCGTAGACATCTTTCTCTTTTAAATATAATTCAAAATGGAGTTTTAAATAAATAAATACCAATTTTAAAATATTATAATACAGTTCACAGCAGCGTAACGTGACGTCAATGAATAAATAAAGGGTTTTGAAAATGTAAATTAGCTAAATTAAATTAAATCGAAATTTTTATACAGTTTAATAACTCTTCGTGTTTAATAAAATCATTATCAATGTGTAATAAAATAATGTAGAGCCTACAATGGGTTCATTAGCTTTTTATCATAAATATATTTTACATGGCTATTTTAATATGAGGATTTATTTTTACATTTGGTATTTTTAATAAAAAGGGTTTTCGTGGTGGCTTATTTCTGATTTATAGCAACATATTTACCTTATCGCACAAAACATTGACTTTAAATTATTTTTTTAATTTCTTGAAAACATTACAACTTTTTTCGCTTTTTCTTTAATTTACTCCAATGTTCAGATTTTTTCCTTAATTTTTTATTTATTTTCTTGATTCAAATAAACATACATTTTAATTGCTTGCGCTTATAAAAAATAAAACAACTAAACTAAAAACAAATTACAATATTTAGTAGGATTTTTTAAAAAATACATTATTTTAATGATGAAATTAAAAATATATTTTAAATATAAAAATTAAATTTAATTTTCTGGAACTGTTTTATGAATGTTGAAACATCGTTACAAATGTAAATACATTTTGCAGTAGCTTGCTTTGAACTTAGAAGTTATGTAAGACTTCATATTTTCTTTTTTCCGCATTACGGTCCAATTATTTTTTCGCTTATAGTGAATTATTGGACAATACGTACATATATGTGGGTAAATTAAAAGATGGGTTATCTTGTACCAATTTCTCTGCAACCAGATGTTGGCAACTGTTAGGAAATTTTTTTAACAATAAGAACTTCTAGATTTGTAAGGATCGTATTGAAAGCATCATTTATACGGAGAACAGTCTAAGTACCAATATCAATAATAAAAAGTAATAAATTAATGAGTTTAGTAAAGGATGTTTTATTGTTTTCATTAATTTCATTATATATTTAGGTACAGTAAACTTGTACGTTATATCAGCGTATTATTGAACACTTAAATCATTTCATCCTCAAAATATATAAACCAGTTATTAATAAATATACTTTTAATGCCCTATTAGGTTTACCCTAAATTAATCAAATTGAGGTTGGACAGAATCATCTCTAATTCAAATCTCAGAAAATGCCCTAGTTTTTTTGGTCGATTAGAAAAATACTTTTCTTACTTTGAAAAACTAATGCGAAGACGAGGAGACAAATATTTTAAGATATCTTCAAATAATGGTCAACATAACATACAAAAACATTACTCCAAGTAGTAACCTGCAAAAACTAAACCCCAAATTTACATTGTTTATGTACTTCCAGAATACAAGATCCTTAAAGGTTGATCTTCACAAATGTGTAGAAGTCTGAATATAGTCGTTTAATTATTTTGGTTTTATGATGTATTTCTTTTATTGTTCGTTTTACATATTATTTTTTGTATTGTATTTAATTGTATATCCGTGTCAAATTAAAAAATAACAATTCTCATAAATCAAGTGTGTGCAAAGTTGGAATGGCAATTCATTAGATACACTTCTATAATTGTAACGAAGATTAAACATCATGTATACCAAACCTCCTAAAAATATATAATAAAAGAAAAATTAATGGAATTAGTAAAATGTTATTATTGTTTTTTTAATTTATTTATTTAGGTACATGAAACTATGTACTTATATCACGGTAAGTTATTGAACACTTAAATCAATAGTAACAGTCCAGAGATTCATTTGACTTATAAAACCAGTATTAATAAACTAATATTGGTTAGCCTATTGAGGGTTTCAAACCCTAAATTAATCAAAATTGATATGGGACAGAATATATTCAACTTCAAATATCGAGAAAAGTGTCTTTTTTGGTTTCTGTTGCACATTATTTTCTACTGTGAAAAACTAATTGAAGACAGAGAAAAATATTTAAGATCATCATCCACACATAATGGTCAACATAACATACAAAACATACTCCAAGTCAGTAACCTGCAAAAACTAAACACAATTTACATGATTTTAGTGTCAGCGTGCAGAACTCTAGATCCTTAAAGGTTGATGGCCTATACACAAATTTAGTGTTGTAATATAGTTCAGTTTATTATTTTTGTTTTATGATGATTTTCTTTTGTTGTTGTTTTAGCTATTATGTGTTGTATTGTATTTATTGTTATCCGGCTAGTAAGATTAAGATAAAAAAATCAGAATCAACTTGTGTAAAGTGGAATCGGCAATATTTAACTAAATTTGTACAAGATGTATATTTTGTAAAAATAAAAATTGATTGAACACCATTGAAAAAACAAATTCATTTAGGACAAAAATAATTTTTACCGCAATGTGCCGTTGTTTTAAACTAGAAGTTAAGGTGTAATCCTGAGATCTGTTCCTGAATTTGGTAGATCTATTTTAACTCCCATTAATCTTTTAGCTGGTTCAATTTTAATTGGGGAGCACGTGGCCGCGCTAGTCTCTTAGGCTACAGGTTGTGAGTTCAAATCCCAGTCCCGGCGGGGCTTTTATAGGGATGTGTAAAAATATGGATTCACTCACAGCCTCTCTCCCGGGTATGTGAGACCCGTCAGCCAAATGGTGGCCACTCACAAAATTAGGAGTAGGGAGTGATGACCCTACCCTACAAAAAGCATCAAGAAACGCAAGTGTAATGTCCCAGGAGAATACATCGCGAGACCTAGGACCTACACGGTCTGTTGCACCACAGAAAGAATGAAAGGTTCAATTTTAAAAACAAGCCTTCAAAGAGAAGATGGAATTCTATCTTTAATATATAAGTCTATCTTTAATACAAAGTATTCTAGAAAAAAAAAATGTTATTCTGATTTTAACATCAGGCAATCTAAGAATGCACCAGACTGTAAAAGAACGGGTATCTTCACTCATCAAGCCAGAAGGCGTTCCCAATTACATAAATCGAATTACATGTTAAACTGGCCCTGTAACCAAATTGTAAGCTATCATTGGAGCTAACAGATCATGTCGAGGCAAAATTGACGAAGATCTGAGAATTCTGGTGGTAAAGTATTGATAATATTTAATACTCGAGAATAATTTATAAAGTACGTAAATGGCATTCAGGTTAAAACAAAAATTTTTAATCTGCATGTTATTTTGCAATGATAAAAAAAATCAGATGAGCGCAAAACACGACTTCACTTACTTCAGTAGTTAAAATCAAATTGAGAACTTTCAAAAAAAGTTAGAACTGAAAAAATGTTAAGTTTGGACTGAAACATGTATTTTTGACTAAACAATCTTACTATAGAATTTAAAACCTTCATTTATCACTCAGTTTTATCCGATTTTCATCAGTCTGAAGTACCTTATGCAACTTTGTAAACATGGTAACATTTTTTTCTAAACTCAATACCTTTGCAACTATATATTATACATCTATATTACTATTCTTATGTACAAAAAAAAATTTTTTTTGCTATTTTCTCCTCTAGTTGCTTATGAAATTCGTTCAACTTGTTAACTTATCTGTTTGTTTTTTTATAACAGAAAGATTTTTTATTGATCAAATGTACAGAGGACATAATATAATAGAAAGTTGTTCAAGCATTAACTTCTTTAAAACGTACAAATTTAAAATTGCTCCAATTTAAATAAATTCACATTAATCAGGGAAAACAAATAAAACAAAAATACTCACATTTTAGACTGTTTATCTGGGTTTTTTTTTATCAATTCAAGGTGTATAAGGTGGTATAGTCAACTTTTTAAAATTTACAAAATTAAGGGTACTTTAGAGGATGAAATTTTAAAAATCGGTGATCGGTGCTGTCAGACAATTTCAATTAGAATGAAACTTACACCATATTAAAGCCTATTAAATTTTACATCAATATAGCGAGGTAATAAAAATTCAATTTAATATAACTTATCCTTATCGAGATACTCTTAACACATACACGCATAGGTCTTATTTGGGATTTAATTATTTGGACTTAGGAGACCCTAATAAAGCCCTTCAAACCTTGGCAAACTTTGAGCGATTAAACATATGGGATAATTTTTCTCTTCTTCCATGCAGTTGTTTTTTCTTTTGTTCGGCATGTTTCCAGCGGAAAGCCTGAAACAACTTCAGTATAAACTATTAATAAACCCAAAGAGCTACTCCGCAATAAACGTTATGTTCCTGTTAAAAGCTGGTTTACAGGATCTTATCTTCGGTTTATTAAAAGTTATACTGAAATTTTATAACGCATTCCGCTAGAAACATGTGGAACGTATGAAATTCAACCGTGCACAAGAAAAGCAAAATGATCCCATTTGGGTAATCTTCCAAAGTTTGCCAAGGTTTAAAGTATATCTTATTATGTACTTATATTTTTATGATTGTTCCTTCATTAGAGATCCAATTATGTTTTCCCGAATATTGAATTATTTCAATCTACATATCAATGCAAAAAAATTAACAGATGTTTCTAGGTACCAATTTGGTCATTACACCACCAGATGTTGGAAGCTTAGGAAAAATGTTTTGGCTACAGTAGACACATACCTATAACTATAATGAATATTATATATTAAAAAAACCAAACAACCTAAAAAAAAAAAAAATAATAATAATAAAAAAGATAAATTACAAAATTTAGTAAAACCTTAATTGTATACTTCTGAAATTTGCACATAAACAGCATTAAAAAGTAATTTAATTTAAGACCTTATCCACCACCCCAATCCGCTAGCCCCAATAGCCCCAAACACCCTTACGATCCCCCTAGAAGGTTGAAAAGGCAATGGCCTCGAGACCTCCTGTAAACATGTATATAGCATTGGCTAGATTATCCATTCACGTGCTGTATGCTTGAGGATTGTATATAGGTATGAGTGAATTTTGTACATATTCTTATTGATTCTTTTTTGTATATATGTAAATTGTATTATTATTTTTAAATTTATTGTTTTGTACATATTGTGTGAATGTAGTATGAATGTTGTACTTGACCACTATTAAAAATGTCTTAATTAGGACAGATAGTAATATTAATCAATAAAAATACTTTCTGGAAACAAAAAAATTCAAGACTAAAACAAACTTAACCTTTCGTAAGGAGCATAATGTGCCATTCTTGCTAATCAGAGATTCAGTTGTAATTCTGAGATTTGTTCCTGAATATGGTAGATCTATTTAAACTCAAATCGATCTTTTAGCTGGATCAATTTTAAGACAAAATCATCAAAAAGAAGATGGAATTATAATTTAATCTTTAATACAAAGTAATCTAAACATAAAAAACAACGTTATTCTGATTATATTAGTCTTATCTAAAATCCTTTTTAAAGTTAGTTTTCCAGTTAATGAGAACACCTCAATAATGAGGAGATTACAGAAGAGACTCAATCAATTTTCAAAAATGAACCGTGCTAGCCAGGATTTTAGCGAGAAAACACTGGCGCGTGGCGACCTGCTGCCAACAGCAATTTCCAATAAAAAGCAAGGCTGTTATTACTAAAAACGTGCATACGAAATTTCTTTCAAATACATCAAATTTTTCTGGAAGAAAGAGTGGATTCCTGCACTCGCTGCACACGTGTTGGATAGCTTTGTCAATTTTCTTTCATTGAAAATGTACGTGCCTTCTAGTTAATCCTTTTTCTACCAAGTATAATGGCACGAAAAAGAAGAAAAAATGAATTGAGAGCTCGGCTGTCTCCTTCGATAAGTCATTATGAGCGAACGACAGAAAGTTGTAATTGTTATTGGGTAGTCACAAAGAAACCCAGATTCAATAATTTGTTAATACGAACATAACGATTTAACATGGGAATAGTTTTAATGGCGCTGTCCAGTGTGAAACATTTTTTTTTAAATCAAATTACAAAAAGTGAAAGACGTATAATAATAATGATAATAAACAAAACAGACCTGTAGCTTATCAATAATGAAACAATAAAAAAACTAAGCGATTCAGACTCTGATAAATACTTAGGATTTGGCCAAATTTGAATTCAAGAAGAATAATAAAGATCATTTTAAAGATGAATTCAAAATGCGGGAAAAAAAAAGTTCTCTGAACGCATTTGTCAACTGGAAATCTGGTCAAAGCAATGATTTTTTCCAGTAATGATACACTTTTGGACTTCGGAACTTAATGAAATGAATCGTCTTGTTAGAGTTCTGTTTTTATCAGAAAGAAGACTACATCCCAAATCATCTATGGAAGAATGTACTAACTACGTAAGCAAGGAGGATTGGGACTCCTATGTCTGTTGAGGAACTGCAGGGAGCAAGAAAATAATTTAAGACGTAGCTTCCTAGATAATAGTTCTCCACTATGGTCTGCAATAAAAGCGTTAGACATTAGATAAACAACTTTAAACCTCAATTCATCAGATCATAAAGAGGGACTTAAGGAAGAAACTCTGGAAAAATAAGTCACTACATGATCGATTTTACAACTGCATGTCCCATTCAGAAGTAAATTGGGCTTCTACCTTCTGGCTTAAAAAAAGTCACTTGTTTCCCGAAACGGAAGGATTTATTTTAGCCATACAAGATCAAGTGATTTAAACCAATGCGTATAAGAAATACATTTGTGGAGAAAATATAAGTGAACGATGTCGTCTTTGTAAAACGGCTTTTGAGTCCATTCAGCGTATATTATCTGGGTGTCCGCCATTCGCAGGGAGAGAATACCTAATGAGGCTTAAGAACTTGGCAAAAATTATTCACCAATCGCTGGCATTATCATATCAAATGATAGCAGTGGTGTTACCGATATGAACCAAAACAGGTACTCTCAGGTGAAAACAGGACAAAATATTGGGATCGTTCCATCATGACTGATCACTTGATAGTAAACAACAAGCCAGATGTAGCTATAGATCAAAATGTAAAATGCGGCTATGTCATCGATATTACTGTCCCGAATGATGATGACAAAACTGTCGCAGAAAACATTTGAAAATATCAAGACCTGTGCCAGGAACTACGTCAACTCTAAAGGCTGGAGCAGATCAAGGTTTACCCAAATATTATATCATACATTGGTCTAATTTCAGACGATACCAATCGCGCAATTAAAAGCTTAAAGCTGCCGAAAAGGTTCTGGGTTTTCCTCGGTACACGCAGTATCATCACAAAATTTTGATACACAGTTTAAAATTGTTTGCCTAACTCTTGACTTCTGTCCGGGTAGGTAAATATTCTAGCAATGCCAAGAAATGTTGCAATAAAATAATAATAATAATAACAATGTTTTATTAATAGCATTTTAATTTTGATATTTATTTATCAATTAGGAGAAACTTTTTTTTTCGGGTTCTACGCGTCCCCTTTGAAACCTACGTCCCCTCAGATTTTGAAGGAGGGTATTTTTTTTTTTTTTTTTTTTGTCGTTTACAAAGGTTTATATTGTAAATAATAAACCAAAAGCATTTATACTAGACTGCGTTACTATTTCCTTTCGATTTTCATTCAAATGAAATTTCCTGATTCCAGTACACCTTACATTATTTCTCCATCATCAATAATAATAGCGGTATCAGGAAAACCTTCTTCGTTTTTCTGGTTCTACGCATCTACGAATTGAAAAGTAAGCCCTCAAATTTTGAAGAAGAGGGGTCTTTTTTTTTTTTGGTCTATTACAAAGGTTCATTATTGAAAATAATAAACCAATAGTGTTAGAGGGATCAAATATCACTTACTGTTTAATATAGCTTTGTAAGAGGAGTCAATGTTTCTCTGATCAAATTATCATCATAATCACTTTATATCTGTAATCTCAGTAATATTTATTGATTAAGATCGACTTCATTTTCCTACTTAGGGTTATTTATGTAATTTGGAAGTAATGATAGAGGTGCTGCCGTAGCTAGGAAGAATACACTTTCCTGTGACTGGTTCCTCATGACCATCGCTCGCCTCTTTCCCAATCCCTTCCGTCGAGCAAGTCGTGAGCTTTGTGATGGACTCGGGTGTAATGGCACCCTTCAGATTGAAAATTGAACCGTCAACATAACGTGAAAGCTATGTTTCTAGAATAGAGGAAATGGTTAAAATAATGCTTTATTGTTTTGTTTCTCTGCTTTTGTTTAATTTTTAATAAGAAAAATGAGAAAAATCTGGTAACCAATCTACAACAATAAAAAATCGTTAAAAGGTGCAAAATGTATTGTAGCTATTTCGGTTAGCTGATATTGATGAAAAAGTTCCTTTAACATCTCGGACGTATAGTTGTTTAAAATATGAAATTTCAATTTCATATGGCATACAATTTTTAAAATCAATAATAGATTTTTCAAATACAGTTAGAGATAAAAATAATGAAGAATTAATTAAATTGAATTTCTATAGAAACATGTGTTTTATTAAAACATCTATTATATTATTATCTAAAACAGTTAGTTTTATCGGCTTTTTATCACTCTCTATTAACTTCTAAAAGCTTGTGTATGAGATGATATTTTTTCTAAAATCTTTAGCTTTCCAACGGTATATCATACATGTATATTACTGCTCTTATGTACAAAAACGAAAAATTGCATTAAAAAAATATTTTTTCTGTTTTCTCCTTTAGTTGGGTATCAAATTTATTCAATTTATATATATGTTTTTCATCAGCGTTAACAAGATAATCTAGTTATTATTATTGAATCTACAAAACTAAAGGTACTTTAGGGAAAGAAAATTTAAAATATCGGCATTTAAGCCCTGTCAATATATAGTAATTGAAAGTAAAAAGATCAAAGAATCAATTACATAAAGTTTCGATCAAAACATATGTTTAATTTAATAATCTATTATATTGGGTTGTGTCACATGAAATGTCCGTTTTCAAGGTAAAGGAATTTTATTAAAAATACAATATAAAAAATCAAGATAATTTTATTCGAAGTATTTACCTCCTTTTTCTATTCATTTTTCCCAACGTGACACCAACTTTTTTATCCCCGAACTGAAAAACTCTGAGCTTAGAAGTGAAACTCTGAAAACGCACTTTTCACTTGATCATCATTTTCAAAAAGTTTTCCTTTGACGAAGTTCTCTGAATTCCTGAACAGGTGGTGATCTGTTGGAGACAAGTCGGGAGAATATGGTGGGTGCGGAAGAACTTCGTAGCCCAGTTCTTTTAATTTTTGCACGGTATGCTTTGAAACATGGGGTCTTGCTGCCCGCTCAGTGAGATCATGAGGTACCCATGTATCGAGCTTTTTTACTTTCCCAATACACTTTAAATGTCTGGAAATGGTAGATGCATTTGCATTTAGTTGTGCTGAGAGTCCTTTAACTTTTTGGTAGGGGTTTCCTTCTACTGTATGTTTGAGGACCACGTTGTCTATTACGGACGGAGGTCTTCCTCGGGGCAAGTTTTCCAAGTCGGTTTCCCCAGCTGAAAACCTAGCAAACCAACGGCGAATGGTCCCTTCATTAACACTCCCTTCTCCAAAAGCCTTGCAAATATTTCTAGCGGCCTCAGCTGCTGAATGGCCGAGTTTAAACTCGTAAAAAAAATTACTCGAAAATCGCGTGTTTCGATGTTCTTATTTGGAGGTATACTAAAAAGTGGGTAATTGATTGGGAAGCTAATGTTTATAATACAAAGGTAGAGGATTGGTAACTGTTTACTTTAAATATGTTAACATTCGGAAGAAAACAATAGAGACCTGCAAAATCCTTTATGTATTTCAGAAACTATAAAAACGGACATTTCATGTGAAACAACCCAATACAACAATCAGTTAGTTTTATACCTTTTCTTCAATCTCCATTATATTTTACAACTTTATGTATAAGGTAATATCCTTCCTAAAATCTTTAGCTTCCCAATGGTATATTATACATCTATATTACAGTTTTTATCTTAGAAAAGAAAAGAATTATATTAAGAATTACTTTCTCATTTCTCCTTTATAGGTCATTATCAATATCGTTCTACTTGCATATTTAGCAGTTTTTTATCAATGATATGTTATTTTTTATGAATCTATAAAATTAAAGATACTTAAGATGAAGAAAATTTAAAATATCAGCATTTAAGCCCTGTCAGACTATTTCAATCAGGATGAAACCTATATGATATAAAAGCCTATTAAATTTTACATCGATATAGCGAGTTTAATCAAAATCGTTAGCATTGATAAAAATCAGCTATATGTATATAAGCTGAACGAATTTTATGACCAACTTAAGAGAAAAAAAAGAACAAAAATATTTTCTGAGTAACTTTTTTTTCAAACATAATAACAGTAATATGGATCTATAATATACCGTTGGAAAACTGTAAGAATCTGTAAAAAAGAATTGAGAAAAAATGTTATATATAAAATATATATTTCCGACGTTTTCACGAAAATTATATTAATCCTGTAAACTTTCTTCATATCTTTATTGAATAGTTCTAAAATTGATTTTAACATAGTTGTAAGTGAAAGTCATGTGTTGCCTTTACGAAATTGTTTTATTATTATTTGAGTTATGATGTTAGAATTGGAGAATTAAAATAAATTCCAAAAAATCCCAACAAATTACCTTTACCGGTACCAGGTATCACACCTTCCATGAAAAACTCCACTCCATCTCTAATCCATTAGTTTCAATCAATTCTTCCTCTTCAATTCCTGATAATCCTCCGAGGCGTCTGAAAAGAAGATGGCCTCGGGATCTTCTTGATTAGACTCACTACTATAGAGTGCTGCCAATGGGCAGTTTCTCTTCATGTTTATTTCATGTGTTATATCATTTCTGCATATTTACTTGTTGCATTTCTTTTTACAGTTGTAAATTTCAATAAAAATATATTAAATTAAAAAAAAAAATTATTTGATATGAGTAGCCTCCAATTAAATATTTCTCAGCTAAGTTTTTACTCTTAATCAGATATGCTTTTTGACAAACGAAGAAAGATATGATAAATTGAATTCCGCAGTTTAATCTTTAAGCATTTTTATTTTTTATTTTATTAAAAACTTTAAATCTGGGTCCCTTTCCTTTTAAATGTTCCCGCGAGGAAGATAAAAAATGCCATTTTGCCGGCGGTAGAACAGGAGTTATAAATCCCGAAGTAATATGAGCTATAAGCCACGTGGGCTACTAGAGCCAGGCTGTCTGCCCGCTCTATCCTAAATCTCAGGTGAGAAACAACACCTGTATTTTCAAGGTAATATTTTGTCGGCCTACCTATCTGGGCCGAAACTAGAACCTTTAGAAAATATTTCTTTTGCTCCGGAACTTTGGATATCTGGTTTTGAGCAACGTAGTTGTTATCTATTTATTTGTGTTCACTCAGGTAATTTATATTGTTTTAAACGATTTAGATGATTAATTTTATAATCCTGTAAAAATCTTATTATGATATTGCAAAAAAAGGTTTTTATTTTAAACCATCTATAACCAAAAAAAAAAAAAAAATATATATATATATATTTATATATATATATGTATATATATATATATATATATATATATATATATATTTATATATATATATATATATATATATATATATTTATATATATATATATATATATATTTATATATATATATATATATATATATATATATATATATATTATATATTATATAATTAAATAATAATATATATATATATATATATATATATATATATATATAATATATATAATAAATATATATTAAATAATAATATATTATTATTATATTTTATTTATGCAACGTTTCGAGAATTTATTGTTCTCATATTCATGCTATTTGAGATAAAATAGTCTTACATGGACATATGTGTATAGTATAAACAGTGTTTTTTAAAATGAGACAATAAAATATTGAAAGTTTGAATAAATAAAATTGCATTGTTTATTTATGGACTGAAACCTAAGAACAATAGAAAACTCATATATATACACACAGGGTGTTTCGTGATTGCACGGCACTATTTTAAGTATGTATTCACTAACACAAAATAAACCAAACAGTTCATATTAAGAGATACTCGTATATCAAACTCATTTTTTTAACAGATATCAAAGGTTAAAGATTTTTTATTTACTTATAACATTAAGACTGAATGTACAACGTTTAACGTGTTTAATAGTAAATAACAGGTTTTAATCACCTGATAAACAAATGAATTATAAGCAATGACAGTAGTTGCTCATCTGTTTGTCTATATCTGTGTGTTTCAGTACATTATAGCTGTATTTATCACCATTTTTCTAGTTTTGTGTGTTTTAGATGTTTCTATTATTTATGGGTCATATGAACCTTTTTGTTCCACTTAAACTAGATCTTAAGTGGAACAAAAACGTCTGATCCCACAATATATATATATATATATATATATATATATATATATATATATATATATATACATAATTTTTTTTTTTTTTTTATTTATTTTTACTTAACATGTCATTCACACCTGTAAAAAAAATACAATAAGCGAATGTGCTAAAATCTAAGGAAGCATTGCGTGGGCAGGCATAAGGGAGACAGCACCCAGTTGTGCATTCTCCTGACATTAAACAGAACTACATTTTCAGGTCAGGAGGTCCTCATCCAACTCCTTTTCAGCCTACGCTGAGTTATGGATGGTATGTCAGTCGTAGCCATGTTTTGCACAAGTTGGTTAATGTGTCCATTTAGATTGTCGTGAAATTGTTTTTAACTCAATCGATTGTGGTTAGATGTAGTTGGAATGCGTATGAAGTGTATCGTTTTAAACATATGGTGGTGAGTTTGTTGCCAATCTTAAAAATTGCGATTGAAAGGTTTGTACTTTTTTTATGTGTGTCTTTTTAGCAAGTCCGTATATTTGGCAAGCGTAAGACCATATTGGTTTTAATAAATAAGTGTATACATTAAATTTCTGTCTCATGGGTAATTTAGAACGTCGTTTTGTCATGACATGTGGTCCCCATGTCAACCTCTTGTCAAAAATAAGTCCTAGGTACGTTACTGTATTTGATTGTGATATCGGATGATTGTCTATGTAAGCTGGAGGGCAGGTTCCACGTAAATGTAACATGTTGTGACTTGTCATGGTTAACTTTTTAACTTCCATTTCTTACACCAACGTTGTCAAGCGGTATTATAATGTTATACTGGATTGTATGGGGTCTGTGTTTCTTGTAATAACAGCAGTGCTCCCAAAATATGAGACATCCGGTATTTCGTCTTATTCGTGCTTATTTCAAGTCCTATCCCTTCACCCATATCGACTAAGGAAGAATAATTGAAGGCGAAGCACCGGAGATGGATCTATATTAATTCTTGTTTAAATAACGATAGAAGGAATGGGAGGCCTCCTCCAAACCGGTACGGCCGGCACGCCCTCGTTTTTCTCCTCGACTTCTTCACCTCGAGGTAATGGCTTCTGGGAAGTTACTTTTTGTTAAGCCCGTTTCTCTCCCGCTCAATGGACTTGGATCGGCTTATCCTCTCTGCCGCTATTCATCAATGGTCCGCTCCTCATTTTGGAATTTTATTCAGAAAAAAAGACACGTTGCTAACGATGCAGTATATGTATTACCGGTGCAAGTCACAAAAAATACAATTACCAGTTCTTAAAAAGTAACATTAATTTAATTAGGTTATTGTTAGGAGATTCTTACACAAAGCTTTTAATATAGCAACTACCATTAAATAACGAAGTGCGGACTAGAGATAGAGTATCTCACTATAATTAGATTTTTTTTTCAATGGTATATTTACAATATAATTTATGCAAATCTGAGAAAACACACGCGATAATGACCTGATACACTTGCAGAAAAACTACTCATCCCCAGCCCTTATAAATAAATATACTAAATGAGAAGGTCTCGTGCCATCATTATTCTAAAAAGATAGATGAATAGAGATCTAATAGAACCATAAGTTTCATATTTGCATATAAATAATCGAGACTATCTGATAAACTAATGTTTAATTACAGTGAAATGATTGTAAGACAAGTTCAATTAAACTTATTCTAAGACACTTTGGGGAGCATGTTCATATTTTAGTTACAAGGGATTAAACCATCTCACAAGTGCCTCCCTGATTTAGTTGAATTAATGACATACAATAAAAAAAAAAAAAAAAAAAAAAAAAAAAAAAAACATTAAAACTTTAAACGATTCATCGCACATATCCTAGAACAGTGATAACTCAAAAATGCAAAACTGTCATAAAACATATTAATAGCTTATCATTTCAGTACTACTTTCTCAATTTCCCTAACACCCAGATATTAATCAACTAGCTGTTGCGCGCGACTTCGTCTGCGTCAATTTCAGTTATTATGATCGCTATTAAGACGTTTTTAAAAGAATATATTGGGTTGTCCGGAAAGTTCGTAGAAAAATTTGGACAAAAATTAAAATTGGACAGCTTAAAATTTGTTTATTTAATCTACAAATTGAAGACCCTCTAAACCGCGGAAATCACTTGAACCGTGCTGTCAGCAATTGAATCGCTGCCATACTCGGAACGAATCTTTCTTGCAGTTAGGGCTATGTTTTTCCCTCTTTTAAAAAAGAACAGCATATTATTTCGAAAATGAACTGAATCGTCACTCATGTTGGATTGCAATAAACTACTCTACTGATCCTTCATAAAGACGAATTCAGTGTGTAAATATAGTTAATTCCATGAGGATTAAAGGCATATAAATAAACATTAGCCTCGTGATTCATTTTAGTAGAAAAAATAGAAGGTAAATTTTATTTTTAAAACCTCTACCAACTTTTCGGACGACCCAATATTTTAAAGTATTTCTGCTTAAATGATATTTTTGGTTTTATTTTCTTGTGGCAGAAGAGCATACTGATTTTCTCCGCGACCCGATCTTGACGTAAATCGATTCCAACGTGTTTAAATGCTTGCCCATGTGATTTATTAATTGTTATGGCAAAAGATAAATTAACGGGAAATTGAATTATTTTTAAATTAAAAGGTAAATCATTTGGAATCGTTGGGATTCGAGGTCAATTTTCCCTGTTTTTTCCCATGTTTTCCACTGATTCTTCGGTCCTATTGGTCGCAGCGTGATGTTATATAGCCTATAGCCTTCCTCGATAAATAGACTATCCAACACAAAAAATTTTTCAATTTGAACCAGTAGTTTCTGAGATTAGCGCGTTCAAACAAACAAACAAACTCTCCAGCTTTATAATATTAGTATAGATTATGATGCTTTTATTGGTAGGAAAAAGGTTGAACATATTTTTTTCTATTCTCTAGAAGAGCGTTTTTCGAATGGTTTTCAAGTATTTATTAAAAATTTTGAACGGTATTGGCTGCTAGATGTTTCCCGTTAGGAACTGTATCTCCAACATATCACCTAGTTTTCTAATTCTTTGTCGCTTCTTTTCTCTTCCTCCACATTTCCTTTATCTTCGTGGAGTGCTGTACATTCTCCTCTAATCTCTTCTTCACAGCACTCCTCTTTTCCAGTCCATAAACCATAATTTGATCAGTTTCCGGAATTTGGTGAATGAACTTTGTTCAATATGTTCAATTTGGTTCAAATCTCTTCGTTCTTTCTGGTTAACTTTTTATTTCCTTGAGATCTAGCACTTAATATAAAATGTTCTTATTCAATCTTTTTTCTATCCCCTCTGACTAAAGGTCTTGAAACTATATTATTTACCCCCCATAAACCTCCTCATCATTGACTCTTTGTACAATACTCGAATTATCCCTCATTCTGTTCTCCCCCTTGATATATGCTGTTGTACTATACAAGATCTTCCAATAGCGACGTTACCGTTAATTACAGTATTAGCTTCTCTCGAAGCCTAGCGACACAAAGCAGCTGGTTCATAATACCTATAACCCCCATGATCCTTCAACCTTCACTATGATCCTCCAGTATACAAGAAGCTGAGGAAAGAGTTATGATATATGCTCAGTACCCCGTACCTAATAGGAAGGCCACCGCGAAGTGGACAATGCCGAAGACGCCCCTACCTTCACTGCCTCCTAATCTCCTTATTAGCTTCATTGGATCCAAATTAAAGGTTACCAGCAGATGTTAGCTTCTACCCCGGGGCTTCTGCTTCTTGTTTCACTCTTTCTTCTAGTTTTTTTCCATTTGCCTCTTTACATCCCTCTTCTCATTGTCTTCGACCGTTACTAGCCTTCCGGTCCTTTTTTTCAAATCCTACTTTTTTAAGTGAAATACGGTAGAATTAACTAAAGTTTCTAACGTCTCGCTAACTCTTTATAAAATGGACAGAAATAAACTGTTTTTGAATCGGAATTTTAAATATTTCAGCAAGTACAAAAATGCATAATTCATTTATTGAGGTGAACTTTGAATAAAAAATCTGGTGCGGCAACACATGACTTTCACTTACCTCCGTCTTAAAAATCTATTAAAGAATTTTCAATTACATTTTGAAATAAACATGAGTGAAACCATTAAAGAATTAATTAAATTGAATTAATATAGAAAAACGTGTTTTATTAAAACTCTATTATATTGTTATCTAAAAAATCACTTAGTTTAAACGGCTTTTCATCAATCTTTATTAAATTTTACAAGCTTGTGTATAAGATAATATTTTTTCTAAAATGTTTCTCTTTCCAAACGGTATATTATCCACATGTATATTACTGTTCTTATGTTCAAAAACCAAAAATTGCATTAAAAAAATATTTTTTTAGTTTCTTTCCTTTAGTAGGTATCGAATTCATTCAACTATATATTTACCTGTTTTCATCAGTGGTAACAAGATAATAAATTTTTTTTTTTAGAATCTGCAAAATTAAAAGTACTTTAAAAGAAAAAAATTAAATATCGGCATTTAAGCCCTGTCAGACTATTTTAATCAGAATGAAACCTACATGATATTAAAGCCTATTGAATTTTACATCGATATAGCGAGTTTAAACAAAATCGTCGAACCGTTTTGAAAAACGTAAAAGGTACAAAATGCATGTATAAAATGTCTCTTCTGAAAGCTCATTTTGATGAAAAAGGTTTGTAGCGTCTCAGGCGTTATTTGTCTTAAATATGAAAATTCAGTTTCATAGACTAACCTTTCCGCCCGGGAGTTACCACACACACACACCTTTTTGCGACTTGGTTATTTGGACTCTAGGGACCCTAAAACGTGTATTTCCGTTGAAACTGAATTCGAAAATATAGAGGTTTTCCATAACTCTCATCCGATAACATGGGTGATAATCCCCTGGCGTCTATATTTCATTAACAGAAACAAGTTTTAACGCTGACAAATATAATTATATCATGAGACCCTGACTCACTAACAGAGTTACAGCTGTACTTCTCGGTAATTAATACCGCAATGTACCGTAGGAAGTAATATCCAAAGAAAAAGAAAAGAGAAAAAAAAAATAATTCTTAAAAATATGTAAATTTCTGTATTTGAAGGCAAGAATTGAAATTTAAAAAAAATTCAGCCTTTCGTGGACTTAATTTCAGTTTATATTGAAGAATTTATTTTTTTGAACCCATAATTATTATTTTTGTGCTAATTAATAATCTACGACAGATTCTAGCCCTACATAGATTCATCCAATGATCATCCTCTAAGCACAAGCCCCCGAGATGAGACAGTCCTTCCACTGACACCTTGGTATACCTCTAAATCAGCGCCCTAACTTTTTCGGAATTGGTTCCTCATAGAGCCATCATAGTAAGTTTTACAGCCCATAAGTCGCTGCGATACTATGAATTCAATTATACTGACTCAATTATAAATCCGTGTTGTGTAATCTTCTAGATTCCCCTGTGGCATCATCTTTCAAAAGACCGAATATTTTACGTAGCACCTAATCCTCGAAAAACCCCATGACACTGCTTATCCTTTAAAGTGAGCCACCATGTTTTACATCCGTATAGAACCTTTCGGATAATAATAGTTTTATAAATTCTAACCTTTATGTTCCTTCACAGAAACCGCGAGCTAAGAAATTTCGCAACAGAATGATAATACGCATATCCCTCCTTTAACTACTCGCGACTTTATTTCCTCCTGGATTTCGTTTTTTCTTCTTATCATCGAACTTAAATTTATGTATGTGTTCAAACTTGATGGATCGAGATCGTCTACGTTTCATTTACCAAACATATAATTCGCCATTCTTATTTTTCTAATATACAGACACAACAGACGCATATAGTTGTTCTTTGCTTGCTCAACCTGCCTTTCCTAATGTGCTCTGTCTTCTATTGTTTATGCTAATTCCCAACTTTCGAAGGTCACTGCTTACGTTATCCCTCTTGTCTTAGGTCTTCCTCTCAAGCGCACTCCATCTGGATCGTGCATGTACATTCTTTTGGCTGCTCTTGTGGACATGGCCTAGCCGATAAAGGCGCTGAGTCTTAAAGACAAGTAGCGCTGGGACGCGTCTGATTTATTTTAAAACCCATTTTCCTTTTTTGTCCTTAATCTCCATCTTCCTTACTCTTAAACTGGTATAATTTCTCATCAGCAGTGTTTTTAAACGTTCATATCTCATATCTATACTTCAATACTGTTCTAACAAGCGTCTTGTACAGCCTAATTTTAGTGGTCCTGTTCAGCAATCTACTTCTGAAAAGCTTAATAAGAGCCATATACAATATATATTTCTGCAACCAATCTCCTATCTCCTCATCTTTACATGCATCTTCATTCACAAGCGACCCGTAATTTGGCCATATCTACTATCTACTAAAATAAATAATAAATAACTGCTCTGGGACTTGAAATACAGCAAGCTACTTTAAAATTCAAAATACTTTTTATTATTATTTTTTTCTCATTCATATTGTTACTCGTCCCTAATGACTTCTTTTTTTATATAATACCTTTGTTCTTTACTATGTTTTTTAATTCTTAATAAAATTATTCATATTAAAAAAAAAAATTAATTGTTCACACACATTGTTCTTTTAACATTTAATCGTTTGCATTACATTGTTTGTTAACTTTTTTCTTTTAGCCCTGCTGAAGGCCCACAATGTAGGCCGAAACGTCGGCACATAATTAAAATAGCACTATGTTTTAATGTATGTTTCTCTCTAATGACCGCACCCACAACCATCTTCCTCATGAAATACAGCTCGTGGTTTTATCCTGATGTTAGTGATTCAACTAGTTGATGTTGATTCCTATATTATATCTTCAGCTAATGGATATCTTGGACTATAAAAAATCTTTATCTGTGAAATTTACTCGACCCCAGGCGTTTCTTTTTCGTTAAGAGATGATAACAATACTATTTTTTTTCAGGGTTTTTTTTTTCAGTGCAGCGGCCACGAGTCACCCCCAGACTGCGACTGACGGGGGTGAGGCGGAGGGTACAGACAGCAAGCATTACCCCGCACGCTGCTTTTTATGCCGTCCTTCAGCGACACATTTCAACCCTGACTCGAACATTATAACGCCTCGCCAGCTCTTAATGGCACTATCATAACCAAGCCTACGTCCGATCTTCACCGGCTAGTGTCGCTACTCAACTGGAACCTCTCTCCGTTTTAATTGCACAATACGAATCAACCACTGGAATTGTTCAGTTGTTAAAGCACTTGACTCATAACCCACGGTCTATGGTTGTATTTCAGCAGATTCGCGTATTTTTGCATAGATCAGTCGAAGATCGTAAAAGGTTGAAAGACTACCTGAAGCTATCACCATTTCAAGAATGAATTTAAATTGAACAATATAGGTAATCATATAAAAGGTGATGGTATTTTCAACAACGTGAAAGCAAAACTATATTAATCTGAATATACATTTACCTATCCATATTAATGGTAATAGTACTAAAATGATCTAAATATACACCAAATATATTAAAGGATATTAGCGACATCATGCTAAACTAAGTGATGTGAAAAATACCGTTTTTCAAATTCAATGGTGTCGGAGCACTAATTATTATTATTATTATTTCCAAAAAAACTATATTAGTGTAAAACTGTGTACACAGCCGTTTAAAGGCAATTAAGTAATAGAAAAACATAAATTATATTCAGTATTTGGATCTCCTGAAAAGTACCAATTTTACCAATAGTTTAGCATGGTGCCGACCATATCATATCCATGTTTAATTTGCAGATTTCCAAGGAAAAACTTCCAGTTGTTTTTGTATTTTTAAAATGGTTTTAAGCTACTAAAAAACATTTTTCAGACAGTTCTTTCAGATAATAAGTTTCACCCAGAAATAGGATTAATTATTGAAATTAAGGCAAACGAGTTGTGACGATATAGCGATCATGTTCACAAACTAAAACGTATTGAGTAGATAATTATAATTTATTTATTCTATGACAAGCCATTTTAGAATAATACAGAGGAAAGTAAATAAGGTCTTTGCTTCCTTAGAGTGATAATACTACTCCCTTGCCCAAGATTGTATTATTTCTAAATAAAACAATTAAAAAAAAAGAGTAAGAATACAAATTAAAAAAATATACAGTAATGAAGTTAAAACTCAATAGAAAGGACCGAAAACATAAAAAATAAAGTAAAGAATACAATAAATTGACTACCAATGATCGAAGAAAGAATTATTACTAATTTAAATAATAAGAAAAAATCGTAGAAACCAGAAAAGAAAACTCTATCTACCCCTCTAGATATAAGGAAATTTATATACATGTGGAAAAGATTACAGATACAATTTGAAAAAACAATAACCTTTAACAAAATGAATCCAAACACACTCATGAAATCTTTAGAAAAATCAATTATTAGAAAATGAAGTATGGATGGTTTGTAGAAGCCAAGAGAAACATGGACAAATTACAAACAACACAGGATATAGAAAGAAGAACGGTATCAAAGCCTTAATTGAGAGTTCTTATTCTGGAGAAGAGGGAGGTAATATGGTCAAAGTTAGCTGATGAAAGAGAGGTGTAAGAGATGAATAAGACAAATAAAGTAGTAAACTTATGTGGTCCTTAGACCTCTATATCAACACTTGTATGATTTTTTCCATTAACAAATCTTGATTTAAAATTTTATGTAGTCAGGATTCTAAGGAAATTAAATGAACAGGAAGTAGGTGGGATATAAAGGTAGGAAGAGTATTAGGGATTTTTTTTATATTTTTACGGGATTTTAGGTACCAGAGTTATATATTTTTGGTATATTGTTGTTAATTTTGGAAGAAATAAATAATAATTTCGGCATTATAACTACGTTGGAAAGAGTATACGATTGTCCGATAGAGAGGTTATAAGTCCTATATTCACTCTTACTTGTACCATAAATAAAAATCTGGTGCGGGCAACACAAGACTTTCACTTACCTCGAATTTTTATATTAATTTAAAAACTATTAAATATACTTCAATTTGAAAAATATTTAAAGTTGATTTTAATATAACGTGTATTCTTTTTCATTGGAACACATATGATTTACATTAAATAATGTAACTATAATAAATTGTTAACCAGTAATAAGTTTATTCCCTATTCGTCACTTTATATTACCTTTTACAACTTTGTGTATCATATAATATTTTTTATAAAATCTTGCTCTTTCCAACAGTATACTATACGTTTATATTACTGTTCATTCAAACCAATTGTAATATTATCAAAAATTACATCGAAAATAGTTTTTCTCTTTTATCCTCTAGTTGGTCACCAAATTCGTCCAACTTCTATATTTAGCTGTTTTTTAGCATTTCTAATCATATTATATGGTCAATCTTTTGGAATGTACAAAATTAAAGGTACTTTAGATGAAGAAAATTTAAAATATCTACATTCAAGCCCTGTCAGACTGTTTCAATCAAAATGAAACCTACATGATATTAAAGCCCATTAAATTTTACATCATTATAGCGAATTTAATAAAAATCGTTAGAGCTGTTTTTGAGAAAATAATAAAAGAGTGCAAAATGTACGGTATAAAAAGGTTCTTCTGGTTAGTCGATTTTGATGAAAACGTTGCGGTAACATCTCGGGCGTATGGTTGTCTTAAATATAAAATTTCAGTTTTATAGGACTTTTCGTTTTCGCCTGGCAGTTGAGAACACACACAAACCTTTTTGCGGGACTTGGTCATTTGTACTCTAAAACGTTTGTACTAAGGGCCCTAAAACGTGTATTTCCGTCTAAAAGCTGGAATTCGAAAATTTTCACGGTCGCAATATTTTCCTTTACTATATAATTCATATATAGTTAAGTGAAAGTGAAAATGTATGCATAAATATAAATTTAAAGATAGACAAAATTATATATTCGAGAGCCTTGGGTTGCAGCTAGTATTCTTATAATATTGAGGTGAGAGATAGCTTTCTCCGTCAACTATAACACCTCAATAACTGATAATATAGACAGTTTCGCGTCAAATAAATTTGATAAAATAGCAAGGAAATGGCGAATCCTTAGAAAAACAGCTTGTCCCTGTCAGAGCCATCACAAGGAGGCAAAAAAATTCCCTGCTTAATGCAGACTTGTCAAGCAGTGGATCATAACAATAAGATTTTCACAGTTGGCTGCAGGGCAATTTTAGATCATTCTTTTGCTCGGTGATGCTTGATGTAGCCAGCCAACGGCGTAGCGTAAAGGGGTGTGTCACCCTCTGTCGCTAATTTGAAAAAATAAAATTGAAACTTTATTGAAATTGTAACATAATTTACTTGAGAAAGAACTAAAATTTTGAAAATATCTAAGCGTTCATCAGAGGTAGCAGAACTTGGTAAGACTGTCAGGAAATTCGGATTGTTTGTTTGTTTATTTGTTTAAGGTCACTTTATTCTACTATGGCTAATCGGACGATGCTACAGTGGGAGTTCTAAATTTTGCCTATCCAGGTTTTATTAGGATAGGGATCTTTAACGAGTACCTGACATTGCACAGGCTCGGGACCACCTTTTAACGTCCCCTCCGAAGGACGGCATAACTAAGGATTTTTTACTCCCATTAAAAAATCCTAGGACCACCTGTGGGTTTGAACCCGTGACCTTTGGCAAGGAGGCCGCTATGCTAGCCACCCAGCTACAAGTGATCCCTCTGGAGATTCGGTAGTCGCCCAGATGAAGATTAATAAATAAATATTAGTCCAAACACATTATTCTTTGTAATATATTTGTGTTTCTTTTCTTCTGGGCGTGTGGTATTATATAGGATTCGTGAAGACTCAAGTCTCCTGTTTTCCAGACTAATTTTAAACTCGAAAAAAAAATTTAGGAACAAAAAGAACTGGTACAGGCAACGCAAGATATTCTTTTATCTCAGTTGTTAGAATTAATTTTAGAACTATTAAACAAAGTTAGAACTGAAAAACGTTTAAAGAATTATACTCAGTTTCGTTTGAAACATATATATTATATTATATCAATTACTATTATAGAAGAGAAATTTAAGTTATGAATATATTATTCGGAACAGTCTCTTCTATTTTATTCATATATTTATTTATCATAACATATATAAACCATGATTATTAAAACATTACGTTTCGAGGTTCTTCTTATGCCTCATTTTCAGATCTTTAAACATCATCTAAAATACAATTGAATAAATATTATAAGCAACTATACAAACAATAACAACAATTATCAATAATTTGGAATCCATTTATCACTTAAAATATTTACAATCTGTTTATAAAATTTTTTTATTAAAATTCTACTTACATTTATTTCCATTTCATATCCTATTATAGGTCATTTAATATTGTAGCATTATTCATATTAAGTTCCTATATATGAATAATTCTGTCATTCTATTAAAATAATTTATCATTTCATTGTCACATATTAATTCTTTCAACATTTTGCTGCTAAACACTTGCAACTATCATGTAGACTAAATTAGCATTTATCTAATTCCTTTCTTGTATTATTCAATGTTTTCAAATATAATTATTATATTATAATAAATAATGTAATAGTATAGAATTATTACGTACAAGCACCTCCGTTAATGCCTTATTCGTAATACCTCTATATCGATGACTATTGAACATACTTTTAAAACTCAAATAAATGCTTATTAAATACTTGATGATTTACTTTATAACGATTATTCTCATAAGATCAGCCGTTTCCATGATAGTAACCATAACTATTTTAGAAAAGAGTGATATTTCGTGATATTCCTTTTTTGAATGGCCACTATTTTGTAATCCACCCATTTTGAGTTGGCAGACGTGTATTTTTTGCTATACACTAAAAGCTTTGCAAGAAACATACTAAAGATTTTGGTAAAATGGGTTGCATTTTTCGTTACTGGATCACGGTCTCTATGTGTGTGTGTGTGTGTGTGTATACATGATTTATCTTACAGTTTTGATTCTTTCTTATATAAGTCATATAAGCATATAAAAAAAAATAAATGATAATATTATTCATGAAAGGCAGTGCACTGCAGACTGCCAGTAGACACCGACAAGAATGGACCAGATGCTCAGCTAGATCTTACATCAGATAGCTAAGCATGGGACCATCCCACCGGCCAGGCAACTTAGCGACTTAGGCAAAGCAGGTGAATATAAGATGGCGGGCTGTCGAAACATATTCAAATGAGACGAGGCAAAGTAGGGTGGGGATGGCCATGAAATATTCATAAATCCACGGCCTCCGGTCGCCATTCTGGATCTGGTCAGTCTCCGATCGGCTTAGCCTTAGAGATAACAGCTATTGTGAGTCTAGGATAGATAAATATAAAAAATAAATTTCGTTCTTTCATAGATACATTCCTTACTTTTGTTACGTATATTTTGACAACATTTTTGCATGGATTATTGCTTACTAACTACGAGTGAATCTTAATCTAAGGAACCAGATGCGAAAAATGTCAAAAATTTCACTTCTTGAATTTATATTTAATGTATTATGATCATTGAAAAAAATCTGGTACTTGCAACACACGACTCACTGCTTTGTTTATCTATTTTACGCCCCTTTATGCTACTGTGGCTAATCGGACGATGCTATAGTGGGAGTCCTAATTTTCGCCTATCCAGGTTCAATAAGGATAGGAATCTTTAACATCGCACAGGCTCGGGGCCATTTTTTAACGTCCCCATAAAGGAATTTTTACTCCCATTAAAAAATCTAGGACAACCTGCGGGTTTGAACCCGTGACCTTGGGCATAGAAAACTGTTATGTGATATCCACTATGCTACAGGTGACCTCACGGCTTTTACTTACAAAAATGTTTCCACCTTTCAACTACTAACCAACAGGCTAGGGTGTGAAGAGGGAAATACACCAGCAGCCGTCTTCAGGTCAAAATTCATCCCAAATTTCACAAATAAGTAGATGGTTGAATAATCTTATTCAGCCCCTTTTGGGCCTTCTCCAAAAGCTCGCACACTTCACACAAGCTATGAACCCTTCAAAATCGTATAATGATAGCCTTATTAACACTCTGAAATAAAATAATGACTTAAATTAATTAAATAATGCTGGATATCATAAAAAAAAAAAAAAAAAAAAAAAAATTATATTTTATAACCTATATTTTATCATCTTATGGCGGAGAGAAAGAGTCATGGGAGGAATAATGAACACGAGACCGCTATTGGTGGCTGGATGAGCAAGTGAAGGACTCGTATATTTTGTGACCAAAAAGTAAAAACGAAGTTCATCACAAGTTTTCGTCTGTATTAGTCATTTTTTATTTGTTTTTAATCAGGTATGTGTTAATCTTTCAGAGAATTATTGTACTTTTAATATGGGAAGTTGTTCTGGGTATAATTCTTATGTTTTCATTCATCCCAAAATTCACAAATAATTAGATGGTTGAATAATCTTATCCAGCCCCTTTTGAGCCTTCTCCAAGAGCTCGCATACTTCACTCAAGCTATGAACCCTTCAAATGGCCCCTAATCGTATAGTGATAGCCTTATTAACACTCTGAAATAAATTAAAGACTTCAATTAATTAAATAATGCTAGACATCATAAACAAAAAAAAAAAAAACTGACGAGAAGACGTGCTGCTGGGTACTGTCCTTCCTCATGCCTGACATGTCATTATTTTGTTTATTATTTCATCCTATTTGCTGATTGTCACATACTGCTGACAGGTGCAAATCAATAAATTAAGTTTAAAAAAAAGAATTATATTCAGTTTCGTTGAAAACATATGTTTTAGATTAAATAATGTTACAGTATAACACTGTTATGTACCACCAATGCAATACGGTTTGTATTCGGAATCACCAGAGACACGCATATAACCCAGTATTACACCGAGTTAAGGTGGCTTTATCCTCGTTACAGATGCCAGTATTTCCTAGCCTCCTTCCTCTACCAGGTTATCAGAACTCATCGTCCCAGCTACAACTTCCAATCCCTTCAATTTAAATCATCAATTCAGTCCCGTTCTACTAGATCCCGTCTTTCTGACCTCTACCCTCCTCCTCACCGTACTGCTGCCTTTGACAAGTCCTTTCTAGCCAAAGCAACCACTCTTTGGAATTCTATTCCTCCTGAGATCCGTCATGTAAGTACTGCTTCCTCCTTCAAATCGCTACTTTTCAACCACCTTCTCCTTACCCAGTCAAACAGACAATAACTTCAAACTGCAGATGCTATAAATACCAATTATTATTATTTTTTTTTTTTTTTGTGTGTTTATATTACTCAAATTATCATTGATGAACCAGCTATTTCTGTTTTTTTTTTTGTTTTTTTCTTATTCTGAAAGTCTGACTTGTAAAGATGTACATATATTACTACCTTAATTATTTTTTAGTTTAATATTTTGTTATTCTAAGTTTAATATATTGACCACACTGTTCCGGTCATCAATTATGTATGTTATTTTATTCTTAAGGGACTTTAGCCCCAGGATAATAAAGAAGTTTTTTCATTTCATTTCATTTTCACCAACACCTAAGACTATCTCCTATTCATCACTTTTCATTAGTTTTCCAACGGTACATATATGTTAATATCCTTGTGTTGAGAAAAAATAAAAATTACCTATATAAATATGTTTGCTCTTTTCTCCTTTATTTGGTTATCGAATTCGTTCAACGTGTATATTTTTTATTTATTTATTTTTTAAATTTATTAATTGATATTTACAACTGTATAAAAATACAAGTAAGTGTGAAAAAAGTAACAATTGGCTTGATAAAGTCTTGTGAAGAAGCTACCCAGTGGTAGCACTTCAATGTTAATGTCATTAGCAGGTCTCGAGGCCACCGGCTTTTCACTCGTCTCCGAGGATTATCAGGAATAGATGGAGATGAGAGGATACGGACAAGCGGGTTTGAGTGGGCTGGTAGTTTGGAATTAAAGGAGGTATATCTAGTTCTGGCTAAGTCTGCAACTAACGGAATATTCAGGTCTTTATGGATAGTTTTATTAAGGACAAAATACGGAGCATTTAGGATTTTTCGAAGGATTTTGGATTGCAAGGATTGAATGCGGGAGGAATTAGACGGCTTAGTAGAGTCCCAAAGCTCTACCTTGAGGTACACCGGCGGACTGAGTAAATAAGAATGAGTAAAAGAGGTTATGGTTAGCTTTAAAGGCTCTTTCAGTGAGGTAGGAACAAATTAAAAGGAAGTACGCACGTGTATATTTAGCTGTTATTTATCAATGCTAACAAGATGATATGGTTATTTTCTTTGATTCTTGAAAATTAAACCTTCTTTAGAGGAAGAAAATTAAAAAAAAACCAATATTTTGGCGCTGTTAGACTATTAAATCAAAATGAAACCTACATGATATTAAATTTTACATTCATTTTTGGGGCATGATATAAAATGGCTCTTCTCATTCACCGATTTCGATCTAAAAGTTACTGTAGCATCTCAGATGTATACGCTTCTATAATATAAAATTTAAGAGTTTGATAAAAATAAACGTTTTCCAACTAGTCTTACCACACGGTAAGACCAGCGGTAACTTAACACCTTATCGAAAACTTAATAAAACAAAAGCCTGTCGCGCTTGCAATTGCGATCCAAAAATACAAATACATATTGTGGAATTTAAAATATAACTATTTCAATTTTTAACAAGGTAAGTGAAAGCAAAAAGAAACTATGAACTTGAAGTCAACAGATGTTAGAATATTTTGTCCTAGTTTATTTCTTTGTTTTTTTAACGTCACTTTATGCTACTAAGGCTAATCGGACGATGCTACAGTGGGAGTCCTAAATTTTGTCTGTCCAGGTTTTATTAGGATAGGGATCTTTAACGAGTACCTGACATCGTACAGGCTCGGGATCACCTTTTAACGTCCCCTCCGAAGGACGGCATAACTAAGGATTTTTTACTCCCATTAAAAAATCCTAGAACCACCTGCGGGTTTAAACCCGTGACCTTTGGCATAGGAGGCTGTTATGCTAACCATCCAGCTACAAGTGATCCCCTTATCCTGGTTTACTTTATGTACAAGACCATACGTAGTATGTTAAACAAAGGAACGAAAACTGGTGTCCATTAACGTAGTCATATTTTTATTATCTAAATGACTCTTTAGACGATGAGTTTACTACGTTTTTATTTGTAGGTTTGGCCAAAAACAGCTTAACTTAAGACTTTCAGTAGGGAGAAAAATAAAGTGAAGAAAAGAAGAAATTATAACTAAGTAAAATAAAAAAAAAAGGTTATGATGTTATTGAAAATAAACAATCGTCTGAAAGGTCAAACAAAATAAAAGTTGTGACATAATAAGCTCTTAACACTGATTTTTTTGTCAGCATTTATTATTTTATCTTTTATGTCAGTATTTAAAAGTTGCTTAAATATTTTTTATTTGTCCATTCGTAATAAAAAAAATCATAAACTGGCCATATAGAGAATTAGATCATGAGTTTTTTTTTTCCTTTTACCTGAGGCCGTGTTGTAGAGGATCGATTGTGGTGGCTCTGAGACAAGCTAGGACCGGCATGTTATGAAAATATAATATCCAAAAGATACAAGACTGCTTTCGTGAATAAATCAGGGTTAGTTTTCGCTGGGAGATGGCAGTAAAGGAGGGGCAGATAAAGGGACAAGGAGGGAAGATAGAATTAGATGATGCCAACTGATATATATATATATTGTGGAGGTGATAGGTAACTAGGCGGTCCCCTTTCATCTTTATCTCCTCCATCTCCACTGTGCTTATAAATTTATAATAATTCTCTCCTTTTTACCTCACCTTGAGTCATCCTCCTACAGCTGGTCTCTGTGTGCTCGATTCAACATCTGGGTCGTTATTATTTATAATTCTCTTCATTAATAACTCAAACATAAAAGATTTTAAGGAGAGCAATAAACATAAACGTTATTATAGGTATCATCTGGCAGCATTTTTTACTTTCACTTACAATATATATTGGGCTGTTCGGAAAATAATGAAGTATTAGGTTAAAAAAGAAAAATAAATTGTTTTATTTATCTTTATTGCAGTAGAGAGAGAGAGAGATACAGTTTATTGTACAAGCGAAGCTGCCCAACTTGATTGGTTGCTTTCACACAGCGTACTTATTTTTCTTTACAGGACTATTTAATATATCAAATTTTAAATTTTAATATACAATAAAAAATAAAAATAATTGTATTTTACATTTTTTTTGAAATTATATATTTTTCTTTTCTCTTATACACCGTGTGTCTCTGTGTATGTGGTAAGTCTAATGCGAAAAATATAAGTTGTATAAAACTGAAATTTAATATTTAGTACAACTTTAAGACTGAGATGTTACAGCATCTTTTTTTAATCAAAATCTTGGAACCAGAAGTGGCACTTTAAACAATGCAGTTTGCACCTTTTCACAATTTTCTCATATACGGCTATAACGATTTCGAATAAGCTTGCTATATCGTTGTAAAATGTAATGGGCTTTAATATAATGTTATATAAGGATTCATTCCGATTGAAATAGTCTGACTGGGCTTAAATGCTGATAGTTTTCTTTCTCTAAGGTATATTCAATTTTTTAGATTCGAAAAAAATAACCATTTCATGTTGTTAGCATTAATAAAAAAAAAAAAAACCCTTAATAAATATTTAACTAAAGATAAATTTAAGGAAATCGTAAAAAGGTCCAAAATGCTTGGTATAAAGTTAGCTGATTTTGATGAAAAAGGTAAATATATAGGTAAGTAAAAGTAAAAATGCACAAACAGATTTTTTTTTTTTCGAGAACCACAAATTAGTTTCATGTTATGTATGCTAAACAATACTGATTTTTTTTTTACCAACTTATTTGTTTACTTGTTTATATAGAGACATACATTTGACTTGGGGTTCCTTAAAAAGTGTATTTCCGTTAAGAAATTCCACAAGCACCAAATGTCATTAATAGATAAGCAAAAGTAATATAACTATTGTATGTAAGAAAGTTATATAACAATAACTTATTACAATTAATTTAATTAGCTAAATAACAGACAGTGATTGGATACCATTGTATTTTCATCATTACCCTATACCTGACAAAGGTATGACCAAACGCGGATTTAGATTTGTTGTTCATGTGGGAATAATCCTTCAAAGGTGGTATTTATTTATTTTCCCTCTCCTTGGGAACACTGTCATTTCCTGTCTATAACGTGTTCTGGTCGATTTGGGATAATAACTAATTTTTAGCGGGAATCTCAATTTTCCTAATTCTATAAAAACTAGACACAGTTAGGGGTTGTTGAAATGTGGAAGACATACTATTAAAGCATCACTATTCTCCCGATAATGATTTTTGAAAATATTCGTATTCGAGTTTTCATCGAAAATACAGATTTCAGGATCTTCTGAGTCCAAATGGCCCAAAAATGTCTGTGTGTGATTGGAATAAATCTAGCAAGAAACGCGATAAACAAGCGCGATTTTGTTTCCAGCAATTAGACTGAGGATTTTAATTGAAGGAGACTGTGGATATAGGAAGGATGCTGGGATTTTATTTTTGGGTTGAGGAATTACCCAAGGAAGTACTGTTAACGTAAATAGCTTAGGAGCCACTTCAACTCATCATAGAGGTTGGTCACTAGATACTTTTATTGAATAAGAACAGTAGAAATTTAGTGTTATAAAATAAATACTTTTAATTAAATATAGAATAAAAACCAGACAGTTTATTATTATTGTTTTTTATTCGCATCTACGTTGCTGCCATTGAATAGCGTCCTGAATTTTTAGTTAAGAAGATCTCTAGGCCATCGTCTTTTACAGTTAGTTTTCAAAAAAAAAAAAAAAAAAAAAAGTTGAGTATTGAACTTTTAAATAACTCCGTAGTGTAGCATGGAATCACTAAAAAGACCTAAATTATTAGTTCACTAATAGTAACACCGATATCTCCTATGCTTCCATAGACATTTGCTAACAGTTTGGACTAAAAACACATGAACAGGCCTCTGGTAGGTTTCACCTAAAGCCAGTGAGGGGATGTCAAGATATCGTTAGCGATTACACGCTCACTGGTGTAGAACTACAAAAAGAACTTGAAGTTCTTATGTAAATTTCCCTAATCTCCTTTAATAGCAGGTAATTAGCAATTTAGTAGGAATCGGGTTCAATGTGGCGGGTACATGCACAATATAGCCCGCGCTAGCCGGTGGAAAACCATTTACCTGGTGGCGATAAGATTGCTACGGTAATTAGTCCACATACCGCCATGGTCAGCCTTTTTCGTGACCAGGTCTCCTGATTCTGCTTCGTCATGGGGTAGCTTGAATTAACCGTTTCTGGCATTTTCAGTTCAGAATCTGTTATTTCTTGACGATGTATTTGATTTTGGAGCTCTTTCCATCTTAGCGCCAGTATTATATTTCTTGGTAAAAAAAAACTGTAATGTTGGGTTAAGAGAGCAGCAAGTCAAAACTAATATAAACATTTTTGTTTACAATCGGTTGCGCGAAATACATGACTTTTTCTTATCGAGTTTAACACATCTGAAACATGTGTTTCAGATTCAATAATAGGAATTATTATCTATAATAATCACTTAAGTGTATACCCTATTCGTCTTTCTGCATTTTATTTCACAGCTTCTTATATAGCATAACATTTTTTAACGTCATATCATGTATGACGTTAAATACTTATATATTATAAAATTGTATATTATAAAAAAAAAACCTTTTAAAAAATGTTTCCTCTTTTCTATTTTAGTTGACTGTCAAATTCTTTCAACTT
>CM041296.1:115767905-116057905 GCA_023052935.1 Piezodorus guildinii | reverse complement strand
CATTGTTAGTGCTCAACTTGCTCCATTGCTTTGCTCAACTTACCTCACCTATGGGGTACATTGAACAAACTTGACTTCCTGGATTTAAATAACTGTAGCTCTTTAATTTGACTTTTTTACAAAAAAATTACTACGGACACTTCTGCTAAGGGATATATTACGAATCCATCAAGCCGCTTTAAAACTCATTGTGACTTATCATTAAGGAACTATATCCGTTTGAGTGAAAAATTGCTCAACTAGCCCCGCCCTACCCTACAAAAAAAAAAAAAAAATTAAGTTGCTAAATGTAAGATTGTGAGTACACATATATATAGAGAGATCAAATTTCTACTCCTAACCATTTTACCATCATTGAAACAATCCATTTTCAAACCTACAAGATGTTTAATATTAAAACAGAGGGATCATGTTTTACTCCCCGTTTTGTACTACAGAAGCCCTTTATGGCTGCCCCTACTATAACAACAAGCAATGAGGAGGCATTAAATTCGGAATTAATGGACCGAATGTGGTGAGGCCGAAATTTTAAAGATGCGGATATGGACACAGCTGGCGACGGCAGGGGCTGTAGGTAATGTCCGGGCGGCGGCAGCTGATATCCTAGCCTATGCCCGTTAGCCCCGCATTACCATGCTCTTGGTCAGTATCTCATTATTATGGCAAGGCTTATGTCTATAAGCCATATCTTCTTTTTTAATTGCAATACCAACAATATGGTTCTCATGTGTGTCCAACCCTCTGGTTTCCATTCTAAGGTCCAGGGCAGGACAACTCGGGTTTAGAACCTATCTATTGGTAAAGATTAAAATAATGCAAGATTTTTATTTTATTTAATTCTTCTATATATAACAAACTGTTTCCGTTTAGTGGATCATTCATTTTTATGAATGTCAACACTTATTAATACGCTTCCAAACGATAAAATGAAATTTCAGTTTTTGAGCTGGTCTTATCAAATTCACATAAAAAAAATCTGGTGCGGGCAACACACTTTCACTTACCTCCATTTTTAAAATCGATGAAAGAATTTTCAAATACAGTTAGAGATAAAAATACATGAAACTATTAAAGAATTACTTAAATTAAATTTCTATAGAAACATGTGTTTTATTAAAAAATCTATTATATTATTATCTAAAACAATTACTTAGTTTTATCGGCTTTTCATCGCTCTCTATTAACTTTTAAAAGCTTGTGTATGAGATAATATTTTTTCTAAAATCTTTAGCTTTCCAACGGTATATCATACATGTATGTGATATAATAAGAGATAAAAATTAGTGTAACCATTAAAGAATTAATTAAATGGAATTTATATAGGAACATGTGTTTTATTAAAAAAGCTTTTATATTATTATCTAAAACAATCACTTACTTTTAAAAGCTTGTTAATATTTTTCTTAAATCTTTAGCTTTCCAACGGTATATCACCAACTTCCAACGGTATAATATACATGTATATTACTGTTCTTATGTTCGAAAACCAAAAATTTCATTAAAATATATTTTTTCAGTTTTTTCCTTTAGTTGGTTATCGAATTCATCCAATTTATATATTTACCTGTTTTTCATAAGTGGTAACAAGATAATATAGTTATTTTTATAGAATCAACAAAATTAAAGGTACTTTACAGGAAGAAAGTTTAAAATATCGGCATTTAAGCCCTGTCAAACCATTTTTATCCAAATGAACCCTAAATGATATTAAAGCCTATAATATTTTACATCGATATACCGAGTTTAATCAAAATTGTCGGAATCGTTTTTGAGAAAATCGAAAAAAGGTACTAAATGCATAGTATAAAGTGGCTCTTCTGGTAAGCTCATTTTGATGAAAAAGGTTTTGTAACGTCTCGGGCGTATATTTGTCTTAAATATGAAATTTCAGTTTCATAGGACTTACCGTTTCCGCCCGGGAGTTACCACACCCAGACCTTTTTGCGGAACTTGGTTGTTTGGACTCAGGGGACCCTAAAATGTGTATTTCCGTTGAAAACTGGAATTCGAAAATTTTCACGATCGCAATACTTTCCCTTACTATATGTAGTAAGTGAAACTAATAGAAATAGAATATAATAAAAAATAAATTTTATTCCGAAAAAGGGTCTCTTAAAAACAATAGATATGTAAAATTATGATATACAATGTCTTTCTGGTAAAAATACCAAATTATCATAATTAATTATTATGTACAATAATGTTATAATTAGGCTAAAGTCATACCTTACGACAAGGCACCGATCAGCGCCATCAAGCACTTACTATCAATGAATACAAGGCAGAAGTATAATACAAAATGTGCGATCTCAACAAAAGGTAGATGCACCTATGACTTCATAAAAACAATTGACGATCGTACTAAACTAATAAAAAATATCTTACAAACTTACAGGGCATGGAGGAGATTTAGCTATTTATTTCGATTCAAACTAACAATCAAAATTTGTAAGTGTTACGGATAAGTGAGCAAACATACGACCATCTTTTATTCGAATGAAACTGGACAGACATAGACACAAACTGATTTCTGCAGTACTCCTTAACGGAGACCACCAGCCGCCTTCGAAGTGGGTTCTTCTTACAAAATACTTTTCAAAATTTGATGGATTTTGTGGACAAGGTTGACTATGAATAATTGGACAATTAGCAACAGCCATGCAGATATCGTACGTAGCGAGCTTAGGTCTATATGATTTACATTGTAAATAATTTATTATCTATTTTCATATTTGTTTTTTTTTTTTTTACATACTCTTTGTTCAAAATAAATCATGTAATGTAATTTATGTTATGTAATTAAAATACGCGTTGTATCGCAAGATGATACACGTAGAAATAAATGCATCCATTTACTGTAAGGAGGGTTACTGTAATGAGGAAAAACAGAATGAGATTAAAAGAAAGAAAGAAGACAAAAGAGTAAAATAAATGAATAACTTCTGATAGATAAATATTAGAACAAAACTAAAACTAATAATTAGGCATCGTCTTCAGGTCGAGTCAACCCTGATGAAGGCCCACATTGTAGGCCGAAACGTCGGCACATAATTAAAATAACACTTATTTTAAATGTGTGTTTTTAATTTATGACCGCACCCCAACCATCTTTCTCATCTAAAACTAATAATCAATTGATTAGCTAAGTTGAATATAAACATTAAAAAATAATAAATTTCCTTCTAAAGAATGTCTGATATTTGATTTAAAAATCAGTTTTGTCGATCGACTGTTGGGGAAGACATAAGGTAATGGAACAGTTGGGACTTAAATGATGATAGAGAAAAAGCATGGCGGATATGAGTTGTTAGGGAATTCCAATAAGTTTTAGAGCGGACAATAAAGGGAACAAACGTTTTTGTTCTATGGGCAAGAATACAAAGGTCAGATAGGAGCGACCTTGTTTCAAGGGACTAGACTGAAGATATAAATTGCAGGAAACTGTGGATATAAAGAAGTTAATGGTTTGGTGAATGTATGATCCTAGGAAATATTGTCTGCGAAAGGAGGGAAGGACAAATATACGCATACGCATACGCAGACCTCTTTGCGAAACTTGTTTATTCGGATTTAGTGACGCCTAAAAGGTGTGCTTTCGTTAAAAACTTGAATTCGAAAATTTTCATGATCGCTTATAGTATAGTCGATGAGTGTGATAGTCGTGTAATTTAGTTTTACGAGTTTAAACTCAACCGGGACGTAGATAGATAGCGAGAAACGTCAATCAAGCCTGGAACGAGAGCAGCATTAAGAGTGCTCTGTTCAATGGTGATTCGAAAATTTCTTCAGTGTTGAAGACAATGAAGGCCGTGGAAGAACTTCCTTTCCTGATGACGATATCCTGCAGGCTTTGGTGAAAAAAACAATAGAAAAACCAAAACAACTGTTTAAAAACTAGCAGAGAAACTTAACCTTAAAACTCGACCGTCGATGACCACCTCCAAGCGATTGGAAATTCAATAATGTTTAGTTCTAAATACATTAAACGATCGCTAAAAAAAACAGCGTTATGAACTTAATGTGACACTTCTATACAAAAACAAAAACCTTTTTCTTTCAGGAATTGTAACTTGTTATGAAAATTGGATATTTTATGAAAACACTGGTCGTTCTGGACGGTAGCACAACAGAGGAGAAGCAGCACAAAATTTTCCACCGCCTTACTCTCGCTACACAATATATCGCGGGACTATTCGAACTTTGCCCATATAGACGGCACAGTTTTGTGAGAGTCTTTATTAGATACATTAGCATGCCAAAGGTTTAGCTTATATTAATCTCTTTTAACTCTGATTGCTAAAATGGTTCAAGTAATGAAAACTTATTTTTGATATATAGGATTTTTTTTCCACATTTTAATCACATCTGATTATTAGTACTCAACTAACATGATCTATTTTACAAAATAAATCTTTTTTCCTGTAATAAACAAGTCTCCCTTACCATGTTCTGGAACGCCTGGCTCCTTGACCGTAATTCATAAATAATGCATAGCTATCTACCACTCCTGCAATACTAAAACTAGATTTGATTACGATTCCGATTTCGATTTGATTGAATCTGTATATCGAAACAAGTATATCACCATAGTTGTGAGATTTTGTTGCGGAAATAGTAATTATCCTGTATGATAGATATGTTATCAATTTGTGAGAAAATTATAATAAAATGTATAATTTTCTCTTCTACGTTTTCAAACGATGTTGGTAATGGATATGGGAAAATGAAAAGATGTTTCGGGAAAGCTTGTAGTACTAACTAGAGACTCTCTCACGAAGAAGAGCAGTTATAAATCTCATCCGAGTCGCTCCTTATCTCTCATCTGTCTTTCTGCTCTTTCTCGGCTTCTTTGCCTTCATTTTAGTTCTGCATAAATTGTGTCATGGCTGCGTCACGAACTATGGATCCTGTTTTTAAAGACTTATCCTTTAGTTGTTTTTTTTCTGGTGTTCATGCAGTTCGTTCTATAATTCAACTTAATACGTCAACAATTTGCGCGGAAAATCGGAAAAAATATCAACTAATTTCACTGTCGTTACATGATAATATATGAATATTTATTAATTGCTTGAGATCATTCCAGAGATGCTTTTATGGCGCAAAAGGCCGAGGAGGTATGATTTTCTAAGATTTCACACCTCAATTCTTAATAGCATTTATAGGGTATGATCATTCCTCCCTTAACCAATTTTTTAAAGTAGCCACAAGTTGGGCGACTGCTCTCACATATCCGGAGGAGGTTGTAATTGAACCCCTTTTTAGTTATATGCTTGAAATCGTCCTCCCGGGACTGGAATTCTAGCCCACAACCTTTGGCGTGGTAGACTAGCGTGCTAGCCACAGAGCCTAGGACTCCAAATTCCAGAGATAACACATTTAAAAAAATATATATTAAATTATAATAGGTTTTAATTAAAAATATTGAAGAATAATTACGATGTATCATAAGTCTCTGTGTGCTTTATGCAAAGTATAGGTAGTCTTAGTTCTGTGAAGCTGGGTCGATGTCGAGAGTGTTACGGCGTCAGTTCGAGTCTGAAACTTATTTTCTGGTGAACTATGCAACCATTAATTTGGGATAAGTCAAATAAAAAATATTGCTTCTGTTATAGCGACTATGTTATTTATTATTATTTTTTATCGTAATATTTTTCATTCACACTTGTCATGATATCGTCGAACTGTGAATATTATGGGGTAAGTATTTGAAACTGTGGTGTGGTACAAATGATGGATAGAGTAAAAGCCGGCGGCATCTCTTCCTAGCTTGATTTCTATTTTCTATTATACCATGATTATTGTATGAATGTTTTCATGTAGCAATATTATTATTGTCCATTGTGACAAACTGTAATATATCTGAATAAATAAATATATTATAGATTGTTTCATGAGGTCTCTTATCCACATTCTTTTCAACCTTCTACGGATATTAGGCATGTTGGTAGTAGCCATGAATAAAAACGCTTGTGGAGGGTCCGAATCTGTCTATTGGCAAATGAGGATCTGTAGAGTAATGTTGCTAACGTACTAAAACGAATGTTTAACTGCTTTATACGTTTCATCTTTGGGATATCCAGAGACACCTCTATCACCCGATTTTACGAAGAGTTAAAGTGGCTTTATCCTTCCTTCCGCCGCAAGTATTTCCTAGCATCCTTCCTCTACCAGGTTATCCAATCCCAGTGTCCGTCTTACATCTTTGATCTCCTTAAATTCAAATCCTCTGTGCGTTCCCGTAACACCCGCTCGCGGCCTTCTGATCTGTATATAACGTCTCATCGATCCACAGCTTTCGATAGATCATTCTCAATCCGATCCGCATCCTTATGGAACTCCATTCCTTCTAATATCCGGAACTCCCAAACTCTCTCAACATTCAAATCCCGACTATTTAGCCATTTCCTATCAATACAATTCCCAAATAATCCCAAATAGATGCTAATTTCAAGGAAGATCAACAGATGTCTTTTAGATTCGTTTATTTGTTTATTCAATTTTCATTTCCTCGGGTACACTAACAGCAAATATCATTTAATTTTTTTTTCTTTTAATCTTTGCAAGATGTAAGATTAAATTATTTATTATTTTGCAAACACTCAGAAGAAATGTAATTTTTTTTTCTTTACTTTATGTTAAAATTGTATGTATCTTTTTTGTTCCTATGTCAACATATATTGAAAAATTGTAATATCTTTTATATTTATATTTTATTTGAAAAATGTATATAAAAGTGTATATACGTGCGTGTGTGTTTTGAGTGCAGATATGCATATTTATATATGTGTGTGTTTGTGTGTATGTATATATATATATATTTTTTTTTCTTTTTAAATCTTATTATATCTTTTAAAATTATATATATATATATATATATTTATATATATATATTTATATATATATATTTTGTTGTTGTGGTGTTAACATACGTTGAAGAACTATAATTTCTATTCTTTTTATATTTTATTTTAAAATTATATATATATATATATATATATATATTTTTTTTTTTTTTAAATCTTATATTTTTTCATTATATCTTTTTTTTTTTGTTTTGTTCTTATGTTAACATACATTTATAATTTTGTTTGTGCATTTTTATTAGAATCTTTCTTTTATGTTCAGCTTATTTATACATGTTGTTAGTTTAATTTTATTGTTTTCAATCATTATACTCTAAGACTAGATTCTTAAGCTAACTTTTTATTTCCTGCTATGTTATTCTAAAGGGACTCGTCCCAGAATAAATAAAGAATTATTATTATTATTATTATTATTATTACTATGGAGAATTTGTTATAGTCTTGAAAGTTTTGGATTGGAAAATTTGAATTCTACGTGTGTCCTTTTGGCTGTCCCGTATATATTTGACGCGTAAGTCCAAATGGGTTTCAGTAAGTATATGAAAGTGTCCAATCTCTGTTTACATTTTAATTGAAAGTAGTGAGTAAAAGTTTCAATTCTCTGTTCAGCGTTATCTATCTGTTCGTGATATTTAGACCCCATATCATTCTTCTGTCTAACGGCAAGCCAAATATCTGATTGTGTCTGTCTATGGAATTGGATGTTCTCAAGATATAATGGCAGGTTTCATGTCGAAGAGTAAGAATGGGATTTGTCTTGGATAAGTTGAATTCTCCAAAGTTCACAACAATCAAAAGTTTTTATTATATGGCAATGTTGTAATGTAAGTGTTAAGATAGTTGTGTCGTCTGCAAAGTTTCAAAGCTGATTGACATGTCGTGTTTATATATTTACTATGTAAAGGTGAAAATTAATTTATTAATTTTTGGGGGGATTTTAACATATAATATTTACGTTGAATTAAACTTCTTTCATATCAATTTTCTGATAAACTTAGAATAAGTTTGTATCCCTCGAAAGTAGCCTTGGTATAGAAGACGTCGGTAACGATCCTTGGAATTGGAAGATACTTCTTGCATTACCCCCCGCCATACTCCATACCCTCTATAAGACGCTGATCGAGACACCAGGTGGTTGGAGGTAATGGCTCCACAGTAACCACTAGCTCCGACACCTCGCCTATCATTGGGTTTCCTCCGCACTCTACTTGGACGCAACTCTTCCTTTTGTTAAGTACCTCTCGGCCATACTGTTTGTATCCAGTTGGATTGTATACTCTTCTTGGGAAACACTTTTTCAACGCGTTCCATTATCAACTTTTTTACTTTTATTTATTTATATAAAAATATATTTTCATAGATGGAATAATCAGGAATCAGTCATTTTTTGAAAATTTTTAATCTCAAACTTGTGAGCCATCATCAGGGCATTACTGAGCCCTGTCCAAGCATAAACTCAGCTTGAATATCATATAGGTTTCATTGTGATTAAAACAGTCCTAATGTCATCAAATACCGATATATTAAAATCTCTTTCTCTTAAGCACTTATTTTATAGATTCGAAAAAATGAAACATATCACTTTGTAAGCATTGATTAAAAACGGGCACGGGTTGAGTTTATGCTGGGATATGGCTCAGTAATGCCCTGATGATGGCTCACAAGCTTGAGCCGAAACGGTGGCAAAATTTAAAAAAATTCAAAAAATGACTGATTCCTGATTATTCCACCTATAATAGTTTCGACCTATAATACAGTCGACTATACATCCTCATCGAAATATATTTTCGAATTCCAGATTTCAACGAAATACACGTTTTAGTGTCTCCTGAGACCAAATAACCAAGTCGCGCGAAAAGGTCTGGGTGTCCGTGAGTGTGTGGTAAGTCTAGCACAAAAAAAAGTTTAATAGCCTAATAAAAAAACCTATAAGCCTGAGATTTTGCAGCAACTTTTTCATGAAAATCGGTAAAGCAGAGGAACCACTTTATGCCATACATTCTGTACGTTTTTACGATTTTCTGAAAAACGTTTATAATGATTAAAACTCGCTATATCGATGTAAAATATAATGAACTTTAATATCATATAGGTTTCATTGTGATTGAAACAGTCCTAAAGTAATCAAATACCGATATATTAAAATTTCTTCCTCTAAAGCACGTTTAATTTTGTAGATTCGAAAAAATGAAACATACCACTTTGTAAGCATTGATTAAAAACGGACACTTTTATAAGTTGAACGAATTAAATTTCCAACTAAAGGGGAAAACAGCAAACAAATATGTTGTACGCAATTTTGGTGTCGTCAATGGAGAGTGATGAAAGACAATCATAAAACTAACTGATTGTTTTAGATAGTAATGTTAAACGGACTTGAACTGTGGGGGACAGCTAAACGTACTAACATCAAACGCATTCAATCCTTTCAATCCAAAGTCCTCCGTACAATAGTAAATACTCCTTATTATGTCTCAAACTATACCTTGCACCACGACCTTAATGTTCCATTTATTTCAGACCTAATTCCATCCAAATTTTCCAAATTCCACCAGAACCTCATTCATCATCCTAATCCTTTAGCTCAATCCCTATCCAGCTCCACTCATCCATACAACCCACCTAGAAGGTTGAAACGGCAGTGGCCCCGCGACCTTTGGTAAATATATTGGAGTTCTAGCACTGGCTAGATTCTCCACTCAATGTGATGTATGTATGAGTGTGTGTATGTGTATATAGGTATAAGGGAATTCATGACTTTATTGTATTGATTCATTATTGTGTATATATTTTATTGTAATTTTATGCTGTGTAAATATTGTATGAATGTAGTATGTATGATATCTTTCAGCACTACTATTGATGTCCAAATTGGGACAGATTGTAATTTTACTCAATAAAAGTTGTTGTTGAAAAAAAAAAAAAAATTAATGTTAATAATTATATAATTATCTATATGATAGCAACTTTCTTGTAATCCGATCCTCACCGATCCCAACCACTTTACGCGCCCATTTGAGTCTCCGCGATGCTATCAACTCAATTATATTCACAGGTTGCAAGTTCCGCAATTCCGCAATGTGCAACCTTCTAAACTCTCCAGTGGCCTCATCTCTCTTCGGAACAAATTAATATTTAATAAAACTCATGTTTCTATCGCAACTCAATCTAATTATTTAAACTTTATTATAATGCATAAGCATTCATTTAAATCTTAGGGTGTTAGAGCTGATAAAAGACCGATCATTGCTTAATTATGACAATCGTTACATTTTTAAACAAGATCCGATCACAAAATGTTAGTATTAGCATAGATGATAAACCTAACAGACAAAATAGATTGATGTCAGAATAAATCTTTTGGTTTCCGCTTATTATAATAAACATTTCCACACGTGCTGGCGTCAAACCTGTGTTAAAATTGAGATAACGTTATAAAAGTCTACTTGAAGCAAAATATAGGTTAAAGAAACCTGAATTACACACAAGCCGAACACGTGTAGGAAATTATATTGAACGTCGGGAGTATTATATGCTTCAGTTCCTATTCTAAGCTTTCACCTCCTATCCTAGATCAGGGGGTCTCAAAACTGTGACCTGCGATGAAAATTTGGATCGAGAACTCCAATCTGGCTAAAATTTTTAAATCTACAGTTTCTGGATAATAGGCTAGTGACGCAGACTGAGATATATGTGTGTATTTTTAGGAATTAAGGTTAAGAACTATTAAAAAAAATATATTATCGCCTTTTAGCGATCCTTATTCCTTTATCCAGAAAAAACAAATTTCTCTTAGATTACATTTATTTGATTTTATTGTATCGATCAGGTTTATTTTTCAATGGTGGCTAAACTCTTCTAGTTAGAGCGTATTTTGATTAATTACAAGGTTTCTCTTTTCTGCCATTAATTAAATAGATTTTCATATTTTGTTTTAAGGGCATTTCTCGTGTTGTAATAAATACGATTGCAGTTTAAACCCTAGTATTTATTTATTTATTTGATTATAGTTTTAGGTGTCATGTACAACTACAAAGGTTAGATGCACCGTGGTCATAGAAAAATGAACAGATTTTCTTGATTCTTTTGGTACATTGTTTCCTTATACTTATACTATACTATAAAGTAAAGAAGCTTCTGACCTTTTGACTTATGAAATCCAATTGTATTTAATCTCTAAAATACTACCAATATTTAATAAAACCATGGACAATCAGAGCATGGAGGATGGACTTTTTTCTTGTTGTTTTGTTTTTTCAAATCATAAATTTCTTATTGCCTCACACTGGACTGAAACGACTAGAAATAGCTAGCAGATACCGATTAATATAACATTTACTTGACAAATGCTCATAACATTCTACCTACTACAAAAAATAATTTATATTACCAATATTATTGGAGTGCTACCAATGGGTAGTTTCTTCTCAGGACTATCATGTGTACTAATCATATATAAAGCCTATTTACTTGTTGTATTTATTTAATACAGTTGTAAATTTCTTTAAATAAATAAATAAAAAAAAAATATATATTACCAATATTAGGTCTGATTGGACATATGTGATTGAGCTATGGTGATACAACGAACCATCAAATTCCTCTCATCCTATCCTTGCTATAAAAAATCCAGGATTTTAGTTATTCACCAATAAAATAATCCATAAATCTTTGAATACCCCATAAGTTGCATACAAAGCTCGAAATAAATATAAATCCTTTAATTCTAATCTACTAACCCACATGTCCGCAACCACTCACCTCTATCTATTCTTGATAATCCTCCGAGGTGGCTGAAAAGAAGATGTCCTCCAAACCTTCTAATTTGAATAAACACTGAATTGCTATCACTGGGTTGCTTCTTCACACGCCTGTATCAAGCCCATAATCATTGTTTCGATTTAATTAATGTATTTTTCTTGTATAATACAGTTATAAATATTAAAACAAATGAGAAAGAAAAATCATATTGAATTTATTATTTTGTATGTATTCAAAAAATATGTTAATGTGGCGTTATTACTGTTCTTTTTGAGACAAATTGTAATAATCCATACTAATATTATAAAACTGAAGAGTTTGTTCGTTTGAACGCGCTAATCTCAGAAAGTACAGGTTCGAATTGAAAAATTATTTTTGGATTGGATGGTCTATTTGTCGAATAAGGCTATATAACATCACGCTGCGACCAATAGGAAGGAAGAATCAGTGGAAAATCGAGGAAAATCAACCTCGTATCCCAATGATTCCAAATGATTCACCTTTTAATTCCGAAAGAATTGAATTTCCCATTAAGTTATATTTTGCCGTAACGATTAATTAATCACAGGGGCAAACATTTAAACACGTATGGATCGATTTACGTCAAAACTGCTTTTCACACGGCCAACTATAATGTCGCAAGATCGGGTTGCGAAGAAAATCAGTATCTTCTTCTGCCTCAAAAAAATAAAACTAAGAATATCATTTACGCTGAATTATTTTATAATATATTCTTTTAAAAACTCCTTAATGGCGATCATAATAACATGAATTGACGCTGACGAAGTCGCAGGCAACAGCTAGTTCTGGCTTGTATTAAAAGTTGTATTGTCTGAAATAATAAACCGAAAAGAACTTCAATAGGTCCAGGTGACAATTGACACCCCAAGCTTCCGGGGTTGTGTCCAATCATCGTATTCCGTCTTAATATCGAGTCCGAAATCGTTATTTCTTGTTTTTTCATTAAAAAAAGTACTATATCAAATCGGCCTGGAGTCGATATGGCGGGCGATGACTGGAACGCTGGAAGGATCTCGGCCCGCGCCGACGATTATCCTTCGGATGAGACAATAAGAGGGCCCTATGACGACAGACCGATCCAGAGGACACCAGAAGAGCGAGGAGAAGCAGGCTCTGATAAGATAAGGGGCTAGGAAAGTGTGGCGGTAAAAACCGTCGAACGTGCCAGCCGCCGAGCTATGCTCCGAGAAATCTAGGGACAAAGGAGCCCCCCAGGCCGCACAAAAACAGCCACACGATTTCACAGGAGCCGTCGTTTTTAGGGGGAGCGTTCACCCCGCGGGTGGAGCTCCCGTGTAGGGATCTCGCTGCCCGCTTCTTGTCATTACACACCTCGGGCACATGCCACTCCTCCATTAAGAGGGTCTCCTTGTCTTCCGTCATGGCTAGTTAGGTCACCTGAGCGAGCCTATGTTCAGTCTCTTCCGGTCAGCTCTGCTAGTTCGTCAATTTAATTGAAGTACATACATTAATTTATTGATAAATATAAATAAGAAATTAATTATCTAACAAACACATTTTTACCTTAACTTACCTATATATGAATAAGTACATAGTTGTAGAATTTTGTGCGATAGTGAAAATTTTCGAATTAAAGTTTTCACCTAAAATTCACGCTTTAGGGTACCCTGGGTCCAAATGACCAAGTACCGCAAAAAGGTCTGTGTGTGTGGTAACTCCAGCGCGAAAACGAAAAGTTGTATAAATCTGAAATTTTATATTTAAAGAGCATAGATGCCTGAGATGTTACAGCAACTTGTTCATCGAAATCAGTTCACTAGAAGAGCCACTTTATACCATGTATTTTGAACGTTTTTACGTTTTTTTCACAAACGGCTGTAACGATTTTAATTAAACTCGCCATACGGATATACAATTTAATAGGCTTTAATATGAGGTAGGTTTCGTTCTGATTAAAAAAAAAAAAAGATTATTTAGTTAAAGACGCGTTTCTATCGAAACTCAAAATGATTCTTGACCATAAGTAACATTAACCATCATTCAACAAGGCTTTGATGTGTTGGTTTAAGTTCGTTCTCATTATAACTTTTCTTTTTTTTTAAATTTGTTTTATTAAGAGATAATACAATCTGCCACCTTCTGTGGCAATGAGTATTAGAGATAGAATAAATCATTCATACCATATGTACATTGTAAATAAAATTAAAGAAAAAAAAATTAATAAAGACTAATCAAATAAAAGAAAAAAAAAAAAAAAAAAAAATATATATATATATATATATATATACACAAAATTAAATAAATACTATAAAAAAAAAATAATAACAATCTTGTTCACATTCATACCTATTTACAAGCTGCCCCTGGGATCACTGGATCAAACCTCGAGATCCACTAGTGGATGTCGAGGCACAATGCCAGAAGATCCCAGCGCCTCTCATTCAGCTGCGTCACTGGTCTTGAGAGTCAGTGGAGGCTGAGCGAGGGCGCTAGAGCCAAATACACTCAGGGCATGAGTGGAGAAGCCAGCCATTGCCAGCACCCCAATGACATATTTACAAGAGATCTCTGGGCCACTGCCGCTTCAACCTACGAGGAGGATTATAGGGATGTTTGGAACTGGATAGGGAGTGTGCCAAGGGATTAGGAAGGTGAGTAAGTTTCTGATGGAAGATTGATAATTTGGATGGGATTAGATCAAGGACAAATGGGATATTCAGGTCATGGTGTAAGGTTTTGTTGGTGACATAATATGGGGCATCGACTATTGTTCTAAGGACTTTAGACTGGAAGGATTGGATACGTTTGATATTCGAAAATTTTGCTGTTCCCCACAGTTCAAGTCCGTAGGTCCAAATGGGTTTAAGAATAGTCTTGTAAATGAGTAGTTTGTTGTCCGTTGAGAGGTGTGATTTCCTATTTAGAAGTCTATATAGCTGGCCATATCGTCTATTGAGTTCTTGTCGTTTGAGTCTAGTATGGGGGTTCCATGTCAGTCTTTCTCATTATAACTAGATATTTAATGTGATTCAAATTCTTCAAAATAAATATATTTATACTTCAATGACATTTTTATTCATCTAGGGAATAGAAATAATTTTTTTTAAACATTATATTTGCTTGGCAAAAAAGGTATAAAGTTTTCTCTTATTCTATTAGATAAATATGGTAAACATCAGAATATCGAGAAGTGGAAGATGCAGTAATATATTGGTACACCTAGGTTCAGACGTACAAAATTTATGAAAATGTTTGGAAAAAATTAGAAAAAGATAGTTTTCGAGTTTGAGAACGGATCGACATGCATTTGTTCCAATGTGTCTAAAATATGGCTAATAAAGTTTTAGTTGACTAATAAAGTACTAATTTCAGTCCAGTGTGCGGATTCCATGTGAGACGTTTGTCAAGTAGGAGTCCAAGATAGCGAATCTGTTCATCCGGGACAAGTGGAATATTATATATAGATACAGCAGGGCAGGATGTCGTTGTGCAATTTAAAATGTAAAAAAAAAACACATCAATAATATCGAACATGGTCTTAGACGTCTATAAATCCAGCCTAGGCCTAATATAGAGATCTCTGCCATAATCTAGAACTGATTCCTTTCAATTCCAAATTTTTCCAAAAAACCTTTCGTAGCTAGGTAGATGGACTCTCTACATTCAAACCAAAGTCCTTTGACTGTAAACTATCTTTCGTCTTTTGCTGGTAGGGATTAAATTGCGATTCATCTCTATATGTACTTGTATATAATGATAACGCAATTCTTGGTTTCCACAAACACGTTTTAAACCACGCGGATTTTGATACGGGTTTTTAATATCATTTAGACCATTCTTTCCTGAATATTTAATAGTAAAATACATTGCAATACATTTTTATTTATATGGGAATATTATACTTTCTGTAATCAAGGCATTAAAAAATATGTCCTGAAATATGATTATTAATATAAACGTATAATATACCGTAGGAAAGTGCAAGATTTTAGAAAAGTTGATATGCAATATAATAAGTTGGATAAGTTAACAGAATGTCGTTCTAAGCTCAAAAAATTTTAAACATGTGCTATGGGATTAAGTGTTGCCACCGTACAATATTATACAAGTTACGAGAGCATTTAAAGAAGGCCGCACAAATGTGCATGATGAAGAACGGAGTGGGCGTCCGTATTGCTAATGGAGTTTCTACCTCGTAATGAGACAATCAATGCAGCGTCTTATTGTGAGACATTGAAAAATCTGCGTCGTGCAATCCAGAACAAAAGACGTGGCAAGTTGAGTAAGGGTGTCGTTTTGCTGCATGACAATGCCCTTCCACATGTGGCTAATCGGACCAAAGATCTCATCAAATCATTTAAATGGGAAACCCTACATCATCCTCCATACAGCCCTGATCTGGCGCCCAGCGACTACCATTTGTTCCTGCACTTGAAGAAACACCTGGGCGGTCGGCGTCTTCAAGTCAACATTTGTGATGCAGTGGTTAACAAGTCAGGCCGCAGAATTTTTTGAGGAGGGTATTCAAAAACTGATGCCGCGTTATGACAAGTGCCTCAAAATTCATGGAAATTATGTAGAAAAGTAGATTAAGGTACAGGCTTTCATGTAAAAATAAAGTTATTGCGATATCTTTGCACGTCTTTTTTTGATTCCGAAACGGTACTTACTTAAAAAACATGTCCCGTATATTCTTCCATACAGTACGAAAGATTTTAGAAACAACATAACGTACCAAATTGTAACTAGTTTGTTAAAATAAATAGGAAGATGTTTAAAATCCGTAAATTTAAATTGTTATTAATTATATTTACCTTAAAGATTATTTCAGCAATGTGAAAATGAAAGCAAATTTTTCACTTTAAATAGGAATTTCATGAAAACTAAATTTAATTTTTTATATGTATTTTAAACAAGTAATTTGAAAAATAAAATAATAATTTACAGAATAAAATAGGAACCGTTGTTCTTTCTGTTTCCTTTTTTATATATACATTATAGTGTTATTATTTTATAAATTTATTGTTTTGTATGTATTGTGTGGATGTAGTACTTGATCAATATTAAAAATGTCCTAATTAGGACAGATTGTAATATTACTCAATAAAAATTGTTTCTGAATTAATAATATATATATATATATATATATATATATATATATATATATATATATATATATATATATATATATATATATATATGGAGAGAGAGAGAGAAATAATTAGAACAAATTATTACTACAATTGGAACAAAAACACTTAACATCTGGCTCAGTCACTAATCGATTATAATGAAGAAGTTTTTTTTCAAATTGTATTGCATTCGATCATTACCCCTACCCATCGCTACCTACCCAAAAAACGTCAATGTACTTTAATAGCTCACCTCTGAAAATAGTCTTGCCTATTTTGGATATTTCCCTTCGGTACCCATGTAATTCTTTTGCTGATGTACCAGAACTAAAGGCTTGTGAGAGAGGGATGGTGCAAAGCACTACAGATTAGATTTATTGAATTTTGATTTTGTAATCTATTTTCAATTACTATTATAAAAAGTTTTAGGTTGTTCGATCACAAAAATCACGTATTAGGGTATCGAAATCGATAAGAATACACCATATGTCCTAAAAAGACGACGAGATATAACACGTTTTGGAATCGCAGAACCTAACAGCTGCATAGATTTCCCGACTGCCATTACAACTCTAAATATAAATGATAAAGGAGAGGTACCGACAATAAGAGGCGGGTTGTGGTTGGTGGCCGCTGTCAATAATCCACCAATGATAGGCGAGGAGAGGTAATAGGCCGCGATCAGAGGGGCCGCCCTAGCCAATCCCGAAGGCCTCACGATCCTATGTATTACGGCTTGCCCTATTACACTTTGGGCTATCACACCCGTACAAATTGTCTTCTCCAATCACAATCATATGTCATGATTATTTAACGAGGCGTTGCATCACGGCGGTTTTATCAGAGCCGGATTGCAACTGCAACTAGGACGTGAGCAAGCTTCGTCTCTCATCTGTCATTAGGTGGTTAGTCTAATTGCATAGCTAATACAACTATCATATCTAATAAATCTCATTGATTATAATTAGCCAGTGGGTAGTCTAGATATATAGTCTTCTCCTTTTTCAAAATTTTAAAAATAAGTCAATATGCCTTTCACAATCGAGCTTGATAGTCCTCTTCAAATTGAATCAGCATTTAATAATTTATTAGTCTTAAAACGTAATAACAAAATGAAATATTCTACTGATTAAAGATTTATTTACCGACAAAAAATATATCAATTATAAAGGGAATATACCTTAATAAACATTGTTCCAAATAAATAAACGAAAATTGGTTGTTTGTTTTTAAGATTGTATTGGTTGTAAAGATACGTTTGGATTATTTTTTGGTCAATAGTAAGTGCTACTGTTTGTAAGATGCATAACAAAGCTGTTTATATGTTTTTGACTACAATCCTATTCGTTTGGACCAAATTTAGAATTATATGGAAGAGTACAGGTTAGTCATTCAGTTATGGAATGAGATTAACTCATCAGTATAGTATAATAATTGTCAATAATTAATATTAATACTTGCCCTCTGGCACCCGGGACTGCTTTACAAACTCCGTAAATTTCTTCGTCCTACATACTTCCTCGTTATCCAGTCCTATCTCACTGATAAATCCTTTAAAATAATTCCAATTCATCTCTTTTTTTCACAGGCTGCTGGAATTCCTCAAGGCAGCTTCTAGGACCCATTCTTTATACAGTCTATACAGCTGATATCCCTATCAATCCTCACACCTTCCTTTCTACCTATGTTGATGATACTTTTGTGTAATCAGTAAATAATGAGTGTGATCAGTAAAACTCTTCAATCCCACATCAGAGACCTTGAGCAATGGTGTCAAAATTTGAGAATCAAAATAAATTCCAGTAAATCCCATCAAATATCCTTTACCCTTCGTCGTAAACCTATGTCTTCTTGCCCTACAGTCTCCTTTAATAACTCTTCTCTAGTCCCTGTTGAACTGATCCGATATCTAGGCCTCCATCTTGACAAACCACTTACTTGGAATACTCATACAAGACTGAAACGACAAGAAACTGCTAGATGTTTTCGGCTTCTTCAACACTTGGTAGACAATCGTTCCAGTCTCCCACTAAATTACAAACGGCTCATTTACATCACTACTATAAGACCAATCTGGACTAATGGAGTCGAGCTTTGGGACTCTACTAAACCATCCAATTCCTCCTGAATCCAATCCTTACAATCTAAAATCCTTCGTAAAATCCTTCACGTTCCCTACTTTGTCACAAACAAACTCATCCATTATGACTTTAATGTTCGATATGTTACTGATTTAGATACGAACCAGGTACCTCTTCTTTCATGCCAAACTCCATTCCTAATCTAACCCAACAGTTTCAAACCTTTCTTCCTCTTCAATCCTACCTCATAATCTCCTGAGGTGTCATGTTATGATAAAATTATAGTATATAATATTAGTGAGAATGTTATGTTCCTATTTATATCATTACTAAAGTTATATCACTTTATATAAATGTGTTATGCATTAACTATTCAAAGATTTTTGTGAAGCACCAAGTCAAGGAAGAAACAGAAACCTTGGGCGGGTAGTTGGAGAACGGAAAGAAATATTTATGTCATTACAATATTGCCAATGGATTAATTATCCCACATTTAACAGTTTTATATTAATTAAAATTGTTGGCAATGTATGTTTAATGGTTAGCGAAATATTTTAGTAAATGGTAATGAAATAAGTATTTTTTAAATTATCCAAGTTCCACCTGAGTGGGAACTACAAGACGAAAGACCTATGAGTTGTGTTTCACAATGGTCAGTTGTCGGCCACCATGACAGTTCTCTCTCACATTGCTCAAACTGTCACGAAATATTTGTTTCCAAACAGAAAATCAATTGTAAATCCTTATGTCACGTCTTTTCACAATCCATAGCCGCCATTGTTCACTTTTTAGCCACGCATTTTAATTGCTTCTTATCTTTTTCCATCTTTTGAAATTTGAACGGTTCCGTTCGTACGGTACGAATATAACATGAATACATAATCCTTATGAAATTCACATTTATACGTATTACACCAACTTTTTAGGATCACCTGTGTCAAATGGCCGAGTCCCGCAAAAAAGTCAAAAAGGTGAATATGTGGGTGAGTTGTGGTCATGCTCAAAAACAAAAAATCGTTCAAAATTGAAGTTTCATATTTTATACCAGTATACTCCTTTGATGTTACAGAAATCCAAAATCGATGAAAGAGAAAAGCCACATTTAACTATACATTTGACTACCTTTTTTTTTTTCTTACGATTTTCTCAAAATAGACCCGAACAATTTTGATTAAACTCGCTATGATAATGTAAAATTAAATGAAATTTCATTTCAAGGAGGTTTATTCTCATTAATACAGTCACGATGGGCTTAAATGACCAATTTTAATTCACCAACAATTTCTTATGCATCTAATGCAGTAAAAGAGATCCCAGATTCCTCTTGTGAGCTTAGAAAAAAACAAAACAATTTCTTAATCTCAGCATTGATAAAATGCTGCAAATGATTTCGTGGTTTATTATTTCCAAAAAACTATATGAGTGTAGAACAGTTTTTATAGACGTTTACCAGGCAATTGCAAAATCCTATTTAATTAACTAATATGTAATTTTGTATTAGTTAATTAACTAATATGAAAAGAGATAAATTAATCAAAGGAAAATGACCACTGCTAATTCAAAAAGGCTTTATCTCTGATATTAATCGGTTATAATGATTACTTTTTCCTTTTTGTGGGACATTTAATGGTCTAAATAAAGTCGTCGGGTAGACCGATGATTTTTTTTTATACGATTTTTGGGTTCTACGTATCTTGAAAGGTAAGGTTTCAAATCCTGAGAGGAGAGATTGACTTTTTTCTTTTACGATTATAAAAGTCCATGATTGAAAATGTATTTATACTACATTTCTTTACTTATTCATTTTTTTTTTTTTAATTTTCATTGAAATATTTCAAGTAAAAATTTCTGATTTCGGAACACTTAATGTTTTTTCTCTATATGCAATAATAATCGAGCAACCATGGAATCACATATCTTTTATTTTGTTGCTTGACCATAAAAGATTAATTTTTTTTTTCGTTCATCGTGGTGTCTTGATCTCGGAGATATTTTCCTTTTTTCCCTATCTTTAATATTAACTGGGTTTTCGGGGAGTTACTTCTCTTCTAATTTGTTTTTACTCAATAATAAAACACACTGACTCATTAATAGCATTTATTGAAGACAGAACACAATACGCCATGACTGCCGCTATTTATGGTACACACACGAACGGTACCAACCAAAAAACCAATGCCAACATTATATTTATTAAGAAAACATTTACCAAATCCTTATTGTAATTATTAAATTTATTTATTATTATTTAACTTAAAATTATACATTTTAACATCAAAACTAAAAAACAACCATTTTGGGGTGTTACTGTCACGGAATTGACCATATACATTTTTTTTTTCTTTTTTATCGTGAATTACTGATTCTAAAACTCTATACATATTTTCCCCAATTTCAAATATAACTGAATTATACAGGTTAAATTTTAAATTGTTTTTCTCTTTGCTTTTTCCTGTTTTATAGTTAATTGCGGTGCACTATTTCTAAAACTCTAGATTTTTTTTTTTTATCTTCGGAAATAACTAGTTATTTCATACATATTGGCAAGATTTTATTTTATTTTTATTCGTCGCAGTCTCCTGATCCTAAAACATTATACAATTTGTTCTCTATCTTCAAAAATAACTTAGTTATAGGCCTATTTTGGATATTTTTTTTCTTTTTACTATTAATTACGGTTTCTTCATTATAATACTCTACTTAAATGTTCCGCTATCTTAAAAATAACTGAGTTATTGAATTAAATAATTTTTAATCGGTCGCTTTTTAAAAACGTGTATGCCGATATCAACGTCCAGATGTTGAGATCATGGTCGGATGCTCTGGTATTTATGTGCCAAATTTCGGGAAAATGGATCTGTAGTTTTTGAAAACTAAGTTTTTGAACGGCGTACGGTGGGCAGACTGATTTTTTGAAATTCTTGATCCTGAATCAAGAACCTGATTACGTACCGAGAAACGTAGGGGTGGGGGAATTTTTATTTTATTTTTTTTTTTGGGTCGGTTACAAAAGTTTATTATTGAAAATAAAAAATAAAAAATGGAGGAATTTAATTTCATTAAGCTCACGAAGAAAGTATGAAATTTCCGAATGTCCACTAAACGTATTTAATCAACTCCTCACTTATTTCCTCAAACTTTTTTTCTAGACTCTAAATTTTTTATGAAACAGATCTCTTGGTTTCCTTAAACCCCTAATTTTTTTTAACTAAAACTCCTGAAATGACTATTGTAGTTGACTATCTGAATAAAAATACTTTCAAGATAAACAATAGATAGGAAAAAACTGAAATGGAAGGTTGGAGATTGAAATATAGGTCGGACTAGGGTGCCAATTCTCTAATTATTCCATGACATCCTCAAACACCTCTCTCCCAATCAGAAACGATATCTATAAATATCATTCTGTGGCTAAACAAGGGTTGCTTTTTTTCAGTAAAAACCAGTTACAGACGATAGCTCTACCACATCTTGCTCCTTTTTTTGGTTTTATTCTTAAATTAAAGCATTACGGTAAGAAGAGTGCGGAAAACATAGCGATAGAAGTGCTGACAATGGGTACCAAAAACGGACCTGCTGTTCGGCAGTGTGGGAAGTGGTGCAGTGAGGGCCGGCACGTAGGGGCACGTTCCTCCACGCGATACGTGCTCGGGGCCCGTTAGCGTCTTCCCAAACAATGATGGCCAATGTTGTCGGCTACGAGCTTACACATCCTCGTCCATAATTGTCTCCTCTCATCCTCCTTTCACTAGTTCCTATTGGTACCAATCTAATCAGTCCCAAGTCTATCTGGATGATGCAGTCTTATATTAATAGCTTCAATAATAATAATAAGAGAAACGAAATATGCAAGAATAGACATATATACACAAATATTTGTTTCTGAAACGGAAGGGTTTCTGCTTGCTATCCAAGAGAAAACAATAATCATGAAATCATACACAAAATATATTTGTGGAGAGGATATGCCGTTAATGCAAAAAGGCTGCTGAGAGTATACAATATGCCACTTAGGACTTTCCAATTCTGACTGGTATAGGAGTATCTGCAAAGACATAACAATGCAGCGAAAATCATTCACCCATTCTCCCTATTACAGATATCATCCATTACAATTACTACCGGTCACAAAACTAAAATGTATTGGGATCTCTCTACCATTACAAACCATTTTAAATAATCGGCCCGACATTTTATTCATTGACAAAAATAAAAAAACTGGCACAGATTATAGAGATAGGTGTCCCATCGGATGATAATCTTCAAAAAACTGTTGCTGAAAAGAAAAATACCAGGAGCTAGCGGAGGAGCCTAAGCAACTCTATGGATTGGAGAGCTGCTGGATATACCTAATTATATTATCCTGGAATATGGTCTGATTCCAGAAAGTACACTAGAATCCATCTAACGACTTGAGCTACCTATGAAGATTCTAGCGGGGCTTCAGCAAGCAGTTGCTCGGGGAACGGTGACAACATAAAATTCTAAAATATAGAATCTGTACTAACCTTTGGCTCGTTGAGTCCGGGTAGGTAAATATTTCTAGCGAAGGCTCAGAGAGTGCGAAATCCAAATAATAATACAGCTCTGCAACTAGGCTCTCAAATGTACCCACTATCTATACCGACAGCGATAAACTACAAGAATGAAACACTAAAGTATTGCATGGAAGATTTTTCTATTTTTTTCTGGTTAGAGGATATCCCTTCTCTAAAACAAAAGGCTTTCTTATAGCTATCCACGAACAGGTCATAGCGACCAGGTCTTAAAGCAACGTAACATAACAGAGAAGTGTAGGCATTCAAATCTATCTAGTACAGTACTGTAATAAGTGGCGTACTGGCAGGGGAAAAAATTAATTAATTTTCGAAAAGGTGTGGCGAGTTATAGGGGGGGGAGGGGGTTAATTCATAGGTAGATACTATAGGATCGCTTTGAGAGTAGAGTTTAGATTTTAAGTTATTGAATGAACAACTATTAATTCACCACGGACTAACTTGCCACCTCATATTGGCATCTTATTAAGGGATAAACGTAGAGCAAGAGCGAGGTGGCATAAGACTAGATACCCAGCTGACAAATCTCATTATACTAAACTGACTAACAAACTAAAATCAGAAATCCAAAAATTCAAAATACAAAATTTACTTAATTTAACTAAAAACCTACCTAACTCTCCTTTAGTCACTGTTGAACAGATCCGAAACCTAGGACTCCTCCTCGACAAACGTGTTACTTGGAATCCTCATACAAGACTAAAACGACAAGAAACTGCCTGACGTTTCCGACTACTTCAAGACTTACTGGACAAACGCTCAAACCTTCCACTTTACTACAAAAGGCTCACCTAAATTATCATCATAAGACCGACATGGACCTACGGAGTAGAGCTATGGGGCTCTACTAAACCATCGAATTCTACTCGTATCCAATCCTTACAATCCAAAATCCTTCGGAAAATCCTCAATTCTCCTTATTTTGTCACAAACAAACTCATTCATTAAGGCCTTAATATTCCATATGTTGCTGACTTAGCCCGAACCAGGTACCATTCCTTCCATGACAAACTCCATTCCCACTCCGATCCATTAGTTTCAATCCTTGTTTCCTCTTCGATCCCTGACGATCCGCCGAGGCGTCTGAAAAGAAGATGGCCACGAGATCTTCTAGTTTAAAATATTTTTAGAGTGCTGCTACTGGGTAGTGTCTCCACATGCAATTCATTCATATATTCATCCATATGTACATCAAGAATATTAGGAACATTCAATGGACATCTTGTTTCTATCTCCTCTTCAATTTATCTAATATGCACTCTTAGAAAGATGAAAGTTTCCTCTATCAAGTGTTTTTACTGCATTATACCTATAGAGAAGATCTATAAAAAATACAATGTATGACACACATGATTCGATCAGAAATTTGATTTTTTTTTTCTCCATATTTCATATTGCATTTACACATATCAGAAGCTATCGGACAATAAGCAAATACGCTGTAAAAAGTGAGCAGTAGGTATGGGGAAGAAAAGTGCCTAGCAACACTCCTTCCTAAGATTTAATTTAGTTCGTATATGTTGATCAACTGTTGATTCTTGTAAGGCCGTAGGTAGGGTTTAGGTGTCTACGTACCAAGAAACTGTCGTAATGAGTCTTAAAATTTGTGATTGAAATAATTGCAGTTTTTGTATGTGAATCGTTTTTGCTGATCCATAAATCTGTGAAGCGTAAGTGCATATTGGTTAAATTAGATATGTGTATATTTTCAGTTTCTGTCTAATTTTAAGTTTTGATGATTGGGATAGACGAGAGGATATCACTCTTAGTCGCTGGTTGAGGGTCTTTCTTTGCATCTTGACGTGTGGGCCCCAAGTCATCCTTCGGTCGGGCTTCAGTCCAAGGTAATTATTAGTAATGTACTGAGGAATTTGTTTGTAGCCGATAAAAATTGATGGGCAAGTAACTGTTTGTTTTGTCGTAGTGTGAACATTACATGTTTTGACTTGTAATGAGATTTTAATTAAATAAGATTAAATTAAATTAAAGAGAATCCTTAATTATCAAAAAATTATATATAATCATTAATCCAGGCTCTTCACCGAGTCGCTCTTTGGAAGCATGGAATTTCCTCCGGCCTACATGAATGCTGCCACCCTAGCTCTTTGGCACCTATAATGAAAACATTTTTTGTCAATGGAATGTTTGTTTCAATAACACCGCTTTTTAAAACTGCAATTTTCTTCCATTATCCGCATTTTTTTTTCCGCTTCTCCGCATGACAGTTTCTGTTAACAAATTGAAAACAGGCTCCTGCACGAAAAAAAAAAAGTTTCACTTTTCCCTTTTGTAATGAACGATAAACGTTTACAAGAATAATAAATATTAAAATAAAAAAATATAAGATAAAAAAATGAGCTCTTTTAAAAACAAGAGAGGACAAATCTGCTACGGGCCAGTGATTCTCATAATGGCCAGCTGTTTTGGTGCCCATTTGGCCAATTTGCCGAAGGAACATGTTCGAGTCACGGCGAGTTAGGCCTTCGGTTAACACCCATCCCAAGTTTTTCTGGCCATCGGAACGATGAGAACGGGCTCTAAGTAGCCACATCGGCGAAGAAACACCGCCATGGGAAAAGATCGCTCTGTTGTTACACTTTAAATTTTATAGAGAGAAAAAAAAATAAAAAACTAGGAACATATTAAAAAGTTGCCAATAACAGCCATAACGTGGGAAGGATTACAACCCCTTCCAGCCAAAACCCCGTTTCTTTAATCGTGGTTTGGAACTATTTCAAAGAAACATTTACGGTTTTGAAAAACCTTTTTACACGTGTTATACATTTGCTCTTGCTTCCTGGTAAAACAAGTTCTTATTTTATCTTTCGAAAAACCTGGTGCACGCAACACACGACTTTCACTTACCCCCGTTATAAAATCAATTAAAGAATTTATAAAAGCAGTTAGAGATGAAAAAATAATCAATTACATCGATTTTTCATAGAAAAGCATATTTTATTAAATACTCTATTATATCATTTTCTACAAAATTAATTAGTTTTATCAGGATTTTTCATCACTTTCCATTAACTTTTTTTTTCTAAGGTATTTAGCTTTCCAACGGTATGTTATATTTCTCCTTTAGATGTAAATAATATTTCTTTAGGTCTCACCCTCCCCTCCCCACACATACGAATAGTAACAATATACCTTTGGAAAAATGAATATTAAAGAAAAAAAAAACGGTGCGCGCACACACGACTTCCACTTATCTGTGTTGTTAAAATCATCATAAGAATTTTTAAATCCATTTAGAGAGAAAAATAAATTGTTAAAGAATGAATTACTTAAGAGTTTTAATAGAAAGAAAGACATATTTTATTTAATAATCTATTGTATTATTATCTGCGACTATCAGTTTGTTTTATCGGTTTTTCATCACTCTCCGTTATTTATCACAATATTATATATAAGATAATTTTTTTTTTAATATTTAGCTTTCCAACGGTATATTATACATCTATATTACTGTTTTCATGTTCAAAAATTGTATAAATAAAATATATTTTTGCTCTTTTCTCCTTTCGTTGAATATCCAATTCGTTCAACTTATATATTTACCTGTCTTTTAACGATGCTGATAAGATGAACCAATTTAAAAATTGTTGAATGTAAAAAATTAAAGGTACTTTAGAGGAAGAAAATTTTTAATATGGGAAATGAAACCCTGTCAAACTATTTCAATCAGAATGAAACCTATATGATATTAAAGCCCATTAAATTTTATATCGGAATAGCTAGTTTAATCAAAATCGTTAGACCAGTTTTTGAGAAAACTAGGCTTACCATAAACGGACACGGACACACTGAGACCTTTTTGCGGGATTTGGTTATTTAGACACAGGAGATTCTAAACCATGCATTTTAGCGATCGAAATAGTTTCCCTTACTATATATTTCATATATGAGTAATTAAAAGTATAATTTTTTTTATTTTTTTGTATGCAGAAATATAGTTATTCTTATTATTTGTAGGTCCGCTCAAGTTATTATTAATAGATTAGGGTCCCAAATAGATGTCTGCGATGTTTTTATTCTTTGTTAATTATATAGACGTAAAACTTTTCCTCCAAATTTTCAATACTCTCACACAAATCCTCCAAAGTATTCAAATTATTATTAAAATGTTAAAATATGGGCGAAATCCCTCAGTGAAGAAAAACTTGCTGAATCATTGAATTCAAATTACCTATCGCTATAGACATGTCATCAATGCCAGCCTGCGTCACTCATTCTGATATTTATCTAGTATATAAGTATATGTATTCTTTATTGCATTTTAGTTTTGTGAATTACTGTTTTATACTGTGTACTATGTTATGTTTCTTTATAATTGCTTATTATGTAAATCAATTTTGTATATACTTTTATATCTTGTATATATGAATTTGTATTCTTTATTGATTTTGGTTTAGTCAATTACTGTGTACTGTTTTACTGTTTCTTGTAATTATTTTTTTGTATTAATTAGGTATTGTATAATTCAATTTTGTATTTACATGCCTTAATTTTATATATTGTATATCTATTCCTTATAGCTTTTTGGCTAAGTCAATTACTGCTTCTTACTGTGTACTGTGTTACTGTTTCTTTATAATTGTATTTTTATATTCTTTAAGTATTATATTGTTTCTTACAATGTATGTGTTACTTTTTCTTCATAAAAAATATTGGTATATTTTGTAATATTATATAAGTATTGTGTTGTATCTTAGTGTTTACTGTGTTACTGTTTGTTATTGTACTTTAATTGAATTGCCGCAAGTGAACTTTCCAACTCACGGTCTCGCCTTAGTGCCTTAGAGTGATGTATGTATTTTGATTTAAATAAAGTAGTTAAAAAAAAAAATTCTTTTCAATACACTTTCATATCACTAGTTTTTCTGGTATATAATACCATAACTCCCACAGAGCAGTTTATTAAGCAATTAAAAATAAATTTAATCGTTAGCTACTAATAACTAAGAAGAGATATGATATGGGAGATTTGTAGTTATTTAGATGAAGCGATAGAGTAGCCATATAGCAGGGGGTAATTAAGGGGGGGTTTGTGTACCCGTGTAGTGGGTGGTCCTATCCTATATCCCCTGTATATTTACCTCTCTCAGTAATTAATTACTTTCGATATTCAAGGGGTCCTTTATTTGTATTCGATACAATCGGATACACTGACCATCCTGAAACAGGTTTATCAGTCCTCAATCCGTTCTCTCGAACTATGACGGTTACTTCAAGCTTAGTTACTTTGGGACTTCAGCTGTTATTAATGTTAGTTTCAGGTATGAATGTGTGAAAACTTACTATTATTTTAGTTTATTATTTTAAACTATCTGATGCCAGCGTCTTCGTATGCGTTAATTACTGTTATAATGTTCGCTATTAAGAATTTTTTTAAAAGAATATATTTGAAAGTACTTCTGCGTAAATGACATTTTTAGTTTTATTTTCTTGTGGCAGAAGAACATACTAATTTTCTCCGCAACCCGAACTTGACAAAAATCGATTAATATGTGTTTAAATGTTTACCTCTGTGATTTATTAATTGTTACGGCAAAAGATAAATTAATGGAAATTGAATTATTTTAAAATTAAAAGGTAAATCATTTGAAATGATTGAGATGCGAGGTTAATTTCCCCTGTTTTTTTTTCCTGATTTTCGACTGATTCTTCGGTCCTATTTGTCGCAGCGTGTTGTTATATAGCCTATAGCCTTCCTCGATAAATGGACTATCCAACACAAAAATAATTTTTCAATTCGATACAGTAGTTTCTGAGAGTAGCGTTGAAATAAACTCTTCAGCTTTATAATATTAGTATAGATAATGAACGTTAGTCATCGACTAAAAAAAACTTGTCTCCTTTCAAAATTTGAGGGCTTACGTCAAGATATGTAGAAACCGAATAAGGATTAAAAAAAATACGATTGTACGCCTATTAGAAATAATAAATTACATAATAAATAATATACGAATTAGAAAAATAAATACATTATTTAAAGAGATCAAAAATTTAAAGAATCATTAAAAATACGTTCATAGATAGCAGAGATATGTTTTGAAATTAGTAGTGGTGATAAACCATGTACCTTTGAATTATTTATAGCTTTATATATTAATTAATTGCCTGTAAACAGCTATATACACATTTATAGCCCAATATAGTTATTTGGAAAAAATAAACATAGTGTAATAATTTGCAGCTTTTTTAATTATTTTTAAAATTTATTTGTTTGATTTACTTATTGTTTGCTTATGTTTTAAAAAGTCACTTTAGCTACTGTGGTTAATCGGACGATCCTACAGTGGGAGTCCTAAATTTTGCCTATCCACGTTTTAATAGAATAGGAATCTTTAAGGAGTACCTGACATCGCACAGGCTCGGACCACCTTTTAACGTCCCCTCCGAAGGACGGCATAACTAACGACTTTTTACTCCCATTAAAATATCCTAGAACCACCAGCGGTTTAGAACTCGTGACCTTGGGCATAGAAGGCTGTTATGCTAGCCAACCTGCTACGGGTGTTCCCTTACACTTATTGCAATAGACTATGGCAGATTCTAGTATTTTTCAACCAATAAATAATCACAATTTATTTTCCTATCACTTACCTATGAATGGAATATATAATAAGGAAGACTATTGCGATTGTGAAAATTTTCGAATTCGTTTTTTCACCAAAATTGCTCTTTATCACGTTCACTTACTTCATACATGAAATACATGGTAAATTATTGTGGTCGTGAACATTTTCGAACGTTTTAGGGTCTCTTAAATCCAAATAACGAAACCACGGGAAAAGTTTGTACGTGTTTTGTTTGTGTGTGTGATAAGTCTTACTAAAAGTTAACGAAACTGAAATTTAATATTTAATTCAAGTTTAAGCCCGAGGTGTTACAGCAACTTTTTCAACAATACTAGAACGCAAGAAGAGCCACTTCATACCATGCATTTTGCACCTTTTTACGTTTCCTACAAAGGGAGCGGCGTGGTCTAGTGGGTAGAGCGCTAGTCTACAGTGCTCCAGGTCCTGGGTTAGAATCCCGGCTGTGGTGGAATATTATTTATTCTGTTATTTCAGCCGGAGGGTGATCCTGGGGAATGGAGACTGGGTTACACCCAGCCTCTATAAAGTGGGTACGCGAAAAAGGGGAAAACCCTGGCGGCTGAGCGTGATCTTGGCCGAATCACGTCATTGCACGGCCGTTGGCCTAGAGACAGTACGAATCTCTATATGTACTGAGCCCAAAACTCTTCATGGGTTGTAGAGGTACAGATTTTTTTTATTTTATTTTATTTTATTTTTTTTTTTTTTATGTTTTCTACAAAAAGGTTAGATTTTTATTAAATTCACTATATGGATGTAAAATTTAATGGCTTTAATATAGTGTCGGTTTCGTTCTGATTGAAATAATCTAACAGGGCTCAAATGTCGATATTTTAAATTTTCTTCCTCTGAGGTATCTTTAATTTTGTTTATTAAAATAATTAATCAAATCATCTGTTAGCATTCAGTTGGCCTCTAGCTTTCATAGAGTGCGGTTATTCCTAGCAGTGCAGTGGACTTTACCCCAGCTTTTATGTATAGATATTTTTTTTTTTTTCTCCTTTAATTCTATATTTTAAAACTGTCATTTAATTTATGTGTTAATTTTCTACATTAATTAATGACAAAGGGCGATGAAGTAGGGTTACGCCACTTTGTCCTCAGCAAAGTTCCTCCGAACCCGATGAACAAGTTCAAGATGTATTAACATCGAAAAAACGAAATTACGAAGGAACTCCACCTAACCTTTCTCCTGTTAAAAAAATGGGAAAATACTACCAGGATATTTCACCAATAAAAGTGAGTAATAAATTTCAAGTACTATGCGAACAAGAGTTATCTTCTAATAATCCTACAGTTAACCAAAACAATGTTCAAAATAGCGAAAATAATATCTCACAAAAAACAAACAAAATACCCCCGATATTTTTGCATAATGCTAATAACTATAAACTCCTTTTAAACGACCTAAATGCGCTTTGTTTAAGTTCTTTTTCTACAAAACTATCCGGCAAAAGTACCAAAATTATGCTCACTACAGCTGAAGATTTTAAAAGAATGACCAAGTATTACGATGAGGAAAAAATCGAATACCACACCTTCTCTATCGATACAAATAAAAATCTAAATGTTGTTATCAGAAAAGTACCATATTCTATTAAAGATGAAGAATTAAAGGCCGAATTAATTGCTAAAAGTTTTGAAGTGTTACACGTATTTAGAATCTTAAACAAGGATAAAATGCCCACTCCACTTTGTTCCGTCACTTAGTAAATAATGAAAAGGCTAAAGATATTTTTAAGCTTGACAATATTTTCCATGCTCTTATTACAGTTGAACCAAAAAATAAAAGCAATGATATAGCTATGTGTACCAACTGTCAAAGGTACGGTCACACAAAAAATTATTGTCATTTAGAGCCTAGATGTGTTAAGTGTAAGGAAAAACATCACTATTCAAAATGCCCTCTAAAATTTACGGATAAGCCATACTGTGTGAATTGTAAACAGGCGCATGCAGCTAGTTATAAAGGATGCCCGTATTACCAATTAATTAAAAATAAAATCAGCTCACCTGTTGAAGAAATTAATAGTAGCACAAATCACAAAGAAACTACATTTAAGCCAGCTAGAAGGGCTACAGGAGCTGTCTCTTATTCATCAGTCTTGTCACCAGATCGAGCTCCACAACCACAACAACAACCGACTCCCGAAGTTAACAGTGAAAACATTTTAACGACAATCACTAAAATCATTATAGACGCTATTAAACCGTATTTATCACAAATAATGTCCCAGCTAAGCTCACTAGTTACCTCCTTCTTTACAAATGGGCCTTAATGTAAACATTAGCCTATCCGCTGCTAATACTATCTTCCCAGCTTGTTATTGTATTTATACTGCTATTGTATTTATAATTCCCTACGTATATTATGTTATTTCTTTAAAGACAACGTCTTTAATTACCTCGTATGACTTGTGAATTAAATAAATTAAAAATTTTAAATTGGAACGCCTACGGTGTTTGGTCACAAAAGAATGAATTTAAAAATTTTCTCGAAACGAACTCTGTTGATATAGCCTGTAATATCAGAAACACATCTTTCTACAAGTAATAAATTTCATTTACCGGGCTTTAAAATTCTGAGGAAAGATAGAAAAAGTTCAACAGCTTCAGGAGGAGTGGCACTAATAATAAAAAATAATATTAGCTTTCCGAAAATATTCTTCCCGAATTAGTTAATATCGAAGCCATCTCGATTCGATTAAACTCATCACCCAGTACAATCATCACAGCTGCTTACAAACCACCTAATAAGAAACTTCAAGAAGATGAAATTTTAAAATTATTGCCTTATACTGAACATGCTCTACTAATAGGTGATATAAATAGTAAACATATCTACTGGGGGTGTCGGAAAACAAATCAAAACGGAAATAAGTTGCTGGATATCACTTCTAAGCATAATATACAAATTATAGCGCCTACCGAACCTACATTTATTAGAAATGGTTGTACACCTGATATTTTAGATATTGTTTTATCCAAAAATATCAGTTTACCAATATCATGCCAAACAATATCTGCTCTAAATTCGGACCATATCCCTGTATTAATTTACTTTTCCATCAAAGTTCAAGAAATTCCATCTAGAAGTTCTCTCATTAGAGGAATAATTGACTGGAACAGGTACAAAAAGTTAATATTCCATAATGTTTTTCTTAAGAACAATTTTTCAAACCGTCAGGAAATTGATACAGCCATAGAACATCTGACACAATTAAATAACAAATTGTGTGATAGAATCAACTATGCAGACATTCAGTTTCAAAAAAAAATTATTCACCTGCGTACATCATTCTATATTTTCTAGAATAAAGGAAATCTATATTTAGTAATATGTTATACGACTTGGATGCTAAATAGAAGAATCCAATGAATACTTAATCGTAAATGGAATTTTTCTTATGACTGGTTTAGTCAAACTGGAAACTTAACGTTCTTAAATCTTTTTTAATAGTATGTATAATCAATTTTGTCATGCCTTAATTTAACTGAATATATGAAGGTATCCTATAGCCTTTTTGAAGAAACAGGACACTTTCCTTGTATTAAATTTAATAGGTATGCAACATTTTATTTCCATGCCAATTTTAATCTGAATCTTTTGTGATTCCTATTTTGGCATAGTCAATTACTCGTCTTACTGAAAGTGACAATTTTATTCGTAAATTGTTTCCAGGTAGTGTTTAATAAAAATAATGGTTATTTTACAATCAAAATGTGCTTACTTGACTGAATTCCGCAGAAATCCTATCCCACAAGGACCAGACTTAGTGTTCACTTGCAAAGAAAGTATGTATTTGATTTAAATATGAATTGTTTAAAAAGATGACAAAAAAAATAATCAATTTTTTAATACAACATTTCAACACAGTTCTTCCTGGTATATATACCATAACTCCCGGAGATAAGCAATTATAAATAGTGTCTACTAATAACTAAAAAAATCAATAATTGTTAGTATTAGATGAGCGATAGCTACTACCATCATAAGGGGAATTACTTAAGAGACGGGTTTATAGTAGCCCGTGTTGTGTCCTTCTTACCCGTTTATATTTACCTTCCAGTAATTAATTACTTTCAACTTGGTCACTTATTTATTCATCACCAATGATACAGACTACGAATTTATCAGTCAACGGTTCTTGAAATGACGAAAAGCAGTACTTTGACTTCAAGCATTATTAATTTAGTCAGGATGAATGTTGACAATTATTTTAGTTATATAAAAGGCCCTTTGTAGCAATTAACAAAATGTACGCTAAAAATCTTAACGAAATATATTCTCATTCTTCAGCAATGCATTTTTATTTTACTGTGGCAAAGACATACTAATTCCCCGAAGCCCAATCTTGACGTAACTTCCCAGTGTTAAAAGTTTCCTTTTAGAATGTTCGCAAAGAAAATTACCGTGCATTGAATTATTAAAATCTAAATAACTCATTGAAATGATTGTGCGAGTAATTCACGTTCCCATATTTTCCACGATCTCATCCATGGCAGCGTATGATATGCCTAATACCCTTTCCTCAAAAGGACCATCACAGACTAAAAAAATATTTCAACTTTGAATGTAGTTCTGAAATTAGCTAAAAAAACCCTTTTCACTAAAATATTAATAAGAAATGACCTTCATCCACTAAAAACTGTACCTCCGTAAATAGGGCTTCCAAGAGAGCCAGCCAATAAGGATTAAAAAAATCGTTGTCACCTGATTATAATAGAAAATTAATGTAAATAAGTATAAGATTAAATAATGCATATAAAGAATCCAAATAAAAATCAGTCTCAATGAAGCAAATCATGTTTTAATTAGTAGAAGTATTAAGCCATTTACCTTAATTGTATGTTTGTAAATGTATTGCCAGACAGCTTACATTAACAAATAGCAAAAAATAAACATTGTGAAAATAATAATTTTTTAAAATACTGTTTTATTTACTACCTATTGTTTATTATGAAAAGTTACTTTATCTACTGTGGTCTGACGAACGAATTACATGGAAAATTTCATCAAAATGGCTTTAAAACCATGACATCGCAAGCTCACCACTTTTAGTGCCGTAGCACAACAAACATAGGACTTTAACTCCCAAAATCTCGCAGGCCAACCCAGGTTTTAACAGTGCCCTGCAGTAGAAAGTTTATCTAGCCTAATGCACCGTTCATTACTTTTCAATGTATTAATTCTATATTTTTAACCATAAATTTTTATTTTCTATCATTAGCCTATGTATTTGGGAAAAAAAAAAATATTTTTTATTTTCATTTGTTATTTTATTTTTTATCTTATTTACTTAATAATAATATGTGTGTTTGTAAGCACTAAAGTTGGAACTAAAATATTTAATAATTTAAGTCCATGCCAAACTATAAAAATCTAGTAAACAATAGAGCTCTACTTCTTGCATTTTTATGATTTTTCGTTTTACAAAAGGGTTGTTTTTATTTAAATTCACTAATATGATTAATTTTAGGGCTTTATATAGTAGGTATTCATTTATTCACATTGTTACAGGCTAAATAATATATTAATTCTCTTTAGAAGTATCTAAAGCGTTGGGAAATAAAAAATTAAACAAAAATCTTGTTAGCATTGATAAAAAAACATGTAAATTTATCATACTGAACGAATTCGATATCCAACATAAGGAGAAAACCGTAAAAATATTTTTCTAATGCAATTTTTTTGATTTTGAACATAATAACAGTAATATACATGTATTATATTTTATAGTTCGTAAAGCTAAATATTTTAGAAAAAACATAATCTTATACCAAGCTTGTAAATGTTAATAAAAAGTGATGAATCTTACTAATTACTAAATCTTACTAATTATTGTAGATAATAATATCATGTGCAAAATTTAATGGGCTTGAATTTAAAATAGGTTTCATTCTGATTGAAGTAGTCTGACATAGCTCAAATGCCGATATTAAATTTTTTTCTTCTGAAGTACCTATAATTTTATACATTCGAAAAAAATAACCATATCACCTTATTAGCATTGATAAAAAAACGAGTAAATATATAAGTTAAACAAATTCTAAATCCAACTCAAGAAGAAAAGGGTAAACATATGTTTTTTTTAATGTGTATTTGAACACAAGAGCTTTAAAGTAGATGTATAACATACCGTTGGAAAGCTAAATGTTTTAGAAAAAGAATATTGTCTTATACAAAAAACCCGTTAAATTTAACGGAGAGAGATAGAAAGTCGACAAAACTAACTGATTATTCCAGATAATAATATAATAGATTATTTAATAAATCATATGTATCTTTCGAAATTAAATTTAAGTATTAACTAGTTTAACTACTATTAAAGTTTTATATATAATATATTAATATATATATAATATATATATATATATATAATAATAATATATATATATACTTTATTTGGTAATTTATAGTGATAACAAGGTTCCTTTGTTTATATTTTAAAACAAATAGAATATTAAATCAACAAAAAATCTGGTGCGAGCAACACACGACTTTCCCTTACCTCCCTTTTAAGAATCGATTAAAGAATTTTCAAATACAGTAAGAGATAAAAATGAGTGAAACCATTAATGAATTAATTAAATAGAATTTCTATAGAAACATGTGTTTTATTAAAAAATCTATTACATTATTATCTAAATTAATCACTTAGTTTTATCGGTTTTTCATCACTCTCTATTAACTTTTAAAATCTTCTGTATGCGATTATATTTTTTCTAAACTCTTGAGCTTTCCAACGGTATACTATACATGTATATTACAGTTCTTGAGTTAAAATAACAAAAATTGCATTAAAATAATATTTTTTTCATTTTTCTCGTTTAGTTGTATTTCGAAATCGTTCAACTTATATATTTACCAGTTTTTTAAGCAATACTAACAAGATAATTTGGTTATTTTTATGGAATCTACAAAATTAAAGGTACTTTACAGGAAGAAATTTTAAAATATCGGCAATTAAGCCCTGTCAGACCATTTTAATCAGAATAAAAACTACATGATATTAGAGCCCAATAAATTTTACATCGAGTTTAATCAAAATCGTCGAAACCGTTTTCGAGAAAATCGAAAAAAGGTGCAAAATGCATGGTATAAAGTGGCTCTTCTGGTTAGCACATTTTGATGAAAAAGGTTTTGTAACGTCTCGGGCGTATATTTGTCTTAAATATGAAATTTCAGTTTCATAGGACTTTTCGTTTCCGCTCGGGAGTTACCACACACACACAGACAGACCTTTTTGTGGGGACTTGGTTATTTGGACTCAGGGGACCCTAAAACGTGTATTTCCGTTGAAAACTAGAATTCGAAAATTTTCACTATCGCAATACTTTCCCTTATTATACATAGTAAGTGAAAGTAATAAAACTAACAATATAAGGTTAGATTGGATTGGGTAGTTCGCGAACGACAGGTACGATCACTAACGATTGTTCAGTAAAAGCTACCAGTTTTGGCGGAATATGGGAGCCGCCATCTTGCATCGAAGCACTGTGCCACATTCCGCCTTTTACATCTACTAATTAGTTAATTATTTATCCTTTTTACTATCATTTACCTATTTATTTCATCTCTAACTGTACTTTTTTATGCAATTTTTGTGTTTTTGGACACAATAGTAGTCATATAGATGTATAATATACAGTTGGATAGCTAAAGGTTTTAGAAGTCTGACTTGGAACCCCCATACAAGACTGAAAAGGCAAGAAACTGCCCGACGTTTTCGACTACTCCAACACTTAATATGACTTATGTTACCTTAATATCCATATGTTACTGAATTAGCCCGAATCAATCATTCCATGAAAAACTCCATTTCCACTCTAATCCACTATTCTATACTATCATCCTCTTCGATTCCTGATAATCCTCCGAGGCGTCTGAAAAGAAGATGGCCCCGAGACCTTCTAGTTTAAAATATTTTCAGAGTGCTGCCGATGGTGGCATCTCTTCATGTATTTCATGTTAGATTACTATATCCATCACATTTACTTGTATATACTTATACAGTTGTAAATATCAATAAATATGTTTAAAAAAAAAAGGTTTTAGAAAAAATATTATCTTAAAATACACGGAATTGTAAAAGTTGATGGAGAGTGATGAAAAGCCGATAAAACTAACTGATTGTTGTAGATGAAAATATAATTGATTATTTAATAAAACACATGCTTCTATTGAAATTCAATTTAATTAAATTTATTTTAATCTTTATTTAAAAATCCTTAAATTGACTTTAATAACGGGGTAAGTGAAAGTCGTGCGTTGCGAGCACCAGATTTTTTATTATTGTTTTTGATTTAGTAGATCATACCCTCCCGGAAGATTATCATCTTGCAGCCGCCTAATTCCGCGGGCCGACCCACACACTACAGAACTGAAGAGCGGATCTCATTAAATAAAAGATGGGCCGCTTGCTCTATATACTAATGCAGATTGTTTATTCAGAGCGCCCCCTGTTTACTATTTAATAAAGTATAAATATTTAGCGGGCCCCGCTGTCCACTCTTCTCCATTATTTATATCTTAATCTAGGCTTCGTTACTTTATCCACCGCTTCGTATTCCCTCTTTATCCCCGACCGGACAAACTTTGTAATCAACATCTTATTAACGTCTGCGGTGAACGGTGCAAAAGGAAGAAAGGGGAATATAAATATGAGCTTTGCAGGGAAGGTTTTTTTTTTGTTGGAATTTTTGATGTGGTTATGATCAAACCTAGCAGGTATGAAAAAGAAGGTGTTCTGAATCCAGCTCTTATTCTGTTATTTAAATAAATAAATAAATTCTTTCTTATCCTGGGACATGTCCCTTTAGAATAAAATATAAAGAATATACAAAGTGTGCTTTGGAGTCTTAGAGTAAATTAAATAAATATAAACAAGTTAAGAATTACTCATATAAACTAGACATATTTAAATGTGAGAAAACAACGACCACAACGAAATGGGTTCACTTGTAGCTGGATGGCTTGCGTAACAGCCACCCATGCCAAAGGTCACGGATTCAAACCCGCAGGTGGTCCTAGGATTTTTTAATGGGAGTAAAAAATCCTTAGTTACGCCGTCGCAAAATTTAGGACTCCCACTGTAGCATCGTCCGATAAGCCATAGTTGCATAAAAGTGACGTTAAACGAATAAACAAACAAATCACAACAAAATAAAAAAAGCTTATTTAATATTCTATTGAGCCTGGATATTCATTAAGTGATTAAATATGCTGGATTTAAAGGTAGAAATAGATTTGGAGTGACGAGGGGAAGGAGGGATAGTTTTCCAAAGGATTGAGGATCGAATGAGAAATGATCTGTGATGTGCAGTTCGGTGGGCCGTACTGTATAAGGCCTGGATCGTGTACAACGGGGATGGACAGAGGATTTGAATTGTAGGAGGTCAAAAATGTATGATGGGCGGCGGGATTGGATAACTTGGTAAAGGAATGATGCGAGGAAATACTTGCAACCATTGCAAGTGTAAAGCCACTTTAATGCGTCATAAAATTGGGCAACGGAGGTATACCTAGGAACCCCGAAGATGAATCGAACAAAGCAATTAATTAAGCGTTTTATTTTACCTCGAGATCTCCAGAAATACCGTCGTATACCTTACAGCAATAGTCGAAGTGGGGAAATATTAGAGAGGAAACTAGAAGTTTTTGGGTTTCATGCGGGAATAAGTGACGGAGGGAATACAGTCGCATTAGGGTTGAAAAGATACGACAAGGGATTTCGGAAATACGATTTTTAAAGGATAGAGTTTGGTCGAAGGTTACTCCCAGATTTCTGACGTTACTCCCAGGATAATAATTTATGATTAATTCTCATACTCTGAATTGTCATTGTAAGTTTATTACTTTCACATACCTATATATGAAATATATAGTAAGGGAAAGTCTTGCGAACGTGAAAATTTTAGAATTCCGGTTTTCAACGGAAATACACGTTTTAGGGTCCCCTGAGTCAAATGAACAAGGCCCGTAAAAAGGTGTGTGGTAACTTCCGGGCGTAAACTAAAAGTCCTTTGAAACTAAAATTTCATATTTAAGACAGCTATAAGCCCGAGATGTTACAGAATATTGTCATCAAAATCAGGTAACCAGAAGAACCACTTTATACCATGCATTTTGCACCTTTTTACGATTTTCTCGAAAACGGCTAAAACGATTTTGATTAAACTCCCTATATGGATGTAGAATTTAATGCGCTTTAATATGATTCAGATTTCATTCTGAATAAAATGGTCTGACAGGGCTTTAATGCCTACATTTTTATTTTAAAATTTTCTTCCTCTAAAGTATGTTTGATTTGTTATATTCGAAGAAAATAACAATATAATCTTATTAAGATTGTTAAAAAACGGGTAAATATATAAGCTGAACGAATTCGATATGCAACAAAAGGAGAAACGAGCAAAAATATTTTAGTCATACAATTTTTATGTTTTTGAAAATGAAAACAGTAATATAGATATATACCATACAATATACCGCTGGAAAGCTAAAGATTTTAGAAAAAATATTATCTAATACACAATCTTCTAAAAGTTAATAAAGAGTGATGAAAAGCCGATAAAACTAATTGATTATTTTAGATAATAATAAAATCGTTTTTTATAATAAAACACGTGTTTCTATATAGATTAAATGTAATTAATTATTTAACAATTTATTTTTATCTCTAAGTGTAATTAAAAACTATTTAAATTGATTTTAACTACGGACGTAAGTGAAAGTCGTGTGTTGCGCGCTCCAGATATTTCAGCAAGTGAATTGAAATGAAAAAATTTAAGTGTTGTTATTATCTTCATTTTCATGAAAACTGAGTTTCGTCGATAAGGTGTTGGTCACATGAATGGAAATATAATCCGGGAAACGGTGGCCGACGTGGGAACTCAAGATTTTGATCTGACGGCGATAGAGCTCATGAGACGGCTCTCCGAAAAAACTACAATTTACCGAGCTCCTTAGCGGGCAGTGAGATAAGCTTGGTAACAGTTAACACATAACAAAGTCCAGCTCTATGTCCGGTGTCGGTTACTCCGGTCGTGGAAATATCGCAGGAGCTTAGGTGTCATCTCCCAGGATATCCTAAGGGACGTGTTTTGGTTTTCTTCTTATTGCGGATGAAAAAGGGCCATTGACGAAGTCCTCATCTTGATTTCCAACTTATCTTACTTCCTTTGCTACTTCACACGAAGGAAAAATGGTCGTAAGATTATAAAGTCATAAATAAGACTGCGTCCAAAATAAAACTTTCATTTTGACTATCATCAATAAGGTTTTGTCAGTGAAAAACATTAGTACCAACTATTGCTAACCTATACATGAAATAAATAATAAAGGAAGAGTATAGTGAAAGTTCGTCGAAACTGAAATTAAATAATTTAGACTAGTATATTGTCTGGGATGTTACTGCAACTTTTTTTCACAAAAGTAGCTTCAGGAGCGGGAATATGGAGAATGGATAAATCCAAGGAGGGGATCTCCATTTCTCTTGGTAAACATACGTCAGTCTTTCAGGCTAAAGTAATGGCAATACACATCTGTGCTTAAAACCCCAATTTCAGAATGTGTGATAGACAGATTTATAGTCTCAAGCTGCTATTAGAGCTTGGGTACCTATATGACTCAGTCCAAACTAGAGGAAGAGTATGAACGATCAACACCCTTTGTCTGCAGAATAAGTTCAGAGTTCAATGGATATCTGGTCTATAAAGCATTCTAGACATAGAGAGCCGATTGCCAAGCAAAAAGGGGTTCTGCTCAGATACGCTCCACACCTGGACCTGTTTGTGGAATAAGCCTCAGCTACGCAAAAGGTCTGATCAAGACGCCTGCTGGCAATAGAGCCAGGTTCTACTGGAGGGATACTGGAAAGCAGCAACATTCTAAGATGTTCTTGGAGGGACCCTGCAAAGAGCGAAGGTGCAATCTTCTCTCAAAGTACAGAATAACTGTGAGGAGGTTGACAGGATTATTATTGACAGGTGATATGGTTATTTTTTTGGAATGTCAAAAATTAAAGGTACTTCAGAAGAAGAAAATTTAATATCGGCATTTGAGCTCTGTCAGACTACTTCAATCAGAATGAAACCTATTTTAAATTAAAGCCCATTAAATTTTGCACATGATATTATTATCTACAATAATTAGTAAGTTTCATCACTTTTTATTAACATTTACAAGCTTGTGTATAAGATAATGTTTTATAAAGCATTCTAGACATTGAGAGCCGATTGCCAAGCAAAAAGGGGTTCTGCTCAGATACGCTCCACACCTGGACCTGTTTGTGGAATAAGCCTCAGCTATGCAAAAGGTCTGTCTTGACGCCTGCTGGCAATAGAGCCATTTTCTACTGGAGGGATACTGGAAAGCAGCAACATTCTAAGATGTTCTTGGAGGGACCCTGCAAAGAGCGAAGGTGCAATCTTCTCTCAAAGTACAGAATAACTGTGAGGAAGTTGACAGGATTAAAGACAGGACACTGTCTGCTTTATAAGCATTTTCGTAACATGGGGTTGGTAGCCTCACCGACTTGCAGATTCTGCAAGATGGAAAATGAAACAGCCTGTCATGTGATATGTAGTTGTGAAGAGATAGCTGGGACACGGTTTTATCACTTTGGCGATGTCCGTATTTTAGATCCTAAACTTTGTGAAGGATAAGGGACAGCGCACTAAACCTAATTGAGGCAGCAGTGCAAGACAATTAAGCAGGGAAAAAAATTATAAAAGGAACTAGATGTGTAAAGAAATCGATTAAATTACAATGAATAAGGTATAATAATGAGAGGGCTATACAGAGAAAATAATGACTAAAGATAATGTTCAAAGTTATAAAAAAATACATGAAATAAGAAACATTGAAATATGGAGCGTACCATATTGTAAGAGAATGGAAACTAGGTACAATTTGGTGGAATAGAATGTAGGTAGGTAGATAGGAAAGTACATACGAAAGGTAGGTAAAATGGAAAATACGTATTCACATTCACAGAAAATAAATGGTTAAAACTATCTAATTGTTTCATTCATTGACCGCCACCCGGACAAATTCCTTCTAGTGTTAAAATCTTAATTGCAAGGAGAGGGTTAAGTGAAAAAAAAACAGATTTGTTTCCGATCAAACAGTTCTTTAGATTTATTATTAATTATTAGTTTTAATGCACTTAATTGTTTTTATTTTTTTAACAGTACTTCAAGTACCACTTGAATATCACAGGCCTACCTTACCAATTGAGTTTCAGTTTCCTAGTTGGTTTTGCTCTTCAGGTAAACCAGAAAGTCGCCATTTTGAGAGAGTTTTTAGTTCAAGGGACCTGTACTTTCGTTGAAAGCTCTTATTCGAAAATTCAAGCTCTCCATGCTACATCATTATCCATATCTACATCAGTAATCAGGTCAATCAAATCGAGAACATCCTCTTCACGATCGAAAGAATAAGGTCCAATTGTTTTGAGCTTTTAAGGAGGATGGAGGATGGACGATAGCCTAAAAGAATTTTTGATTTATTACATTTGTTATCTTAAAGAGGGGCGTCAAAGGGGACGCTGGTAGGAAGGTGTAAAGGGTGGTAGGGTGGTATGATGAAAGGGGTTTTTATTTATGTGGAGGTTAAATTAATTTATTATGACGATATATGACAATATGTTGTAAAAGTCGTAAAAAATATTAACAAGTACATTTTTGGTTTATTATTTTCATGTATGTGCCCTTGTAATCCAACATTGCTCAAAGATACGCAGCAACCAAATAACAAATACAAAAAAAAAAAAAATCTGTCTTTCCGGTTTTTTCGAAATTCTTCATACCTCAGCATTGATATCAGTCGATTAGTTTTAATTGACACCCCGGCTAAAAAAATTGTAATTCAATGGTTCAGATATTTTTGAAGATCCGCTGTACAAATCCAATGGATTCTCACAAAGCAAAAAAAATCAGCGAATTCGGTTTAGATATTGACCCTGGTGATTAGCCATTTTACTTTGAATTTGATTAATAAATCACATTTCATATTAGTTAATTCTCTGTAAACAGCTATGTAAACTGTTGTTTATGCTCTAATATAGTTATTGGGAAATAACAAACCTTTGTGTAATAATTTGGAGTTTTTTTTATTTTGTTTGGGAGGGACTTCGAAGTCTAAAAGTCCCTTCCATCTTGAATCCTCCTTTGCCATGTAGAAGACTCCCAATCGTGATGGTAAGGAGGTGTGTAGTAACACTGGAAACATACGAGTACTCAGATATTTGTTGTCAGTAATTTCCAAGACGCTGTTTCCCTCCGGCATTAACTTGTCCACGGCTAATCCACTCGAGGTGTAAATAACACAGAGCCTTCCTAATATCGTGACTCCTCGTCCTCGGGAAAAGTGTGAGTGTGTGTAGAGGCGGGGGAGGTAATGAGGAGGACGGATAAGTGAAAAAATGGAATATTGCCGGATTGGAAACGGGACCGGACCGGGACGCCGGACGTGGCCCTAGCATTAGCTTGGAATTAAAATGATGTTGCTTGGAATGACAGGTAATGGAGCTACGTGATGGGCCGCGAGAACACCTGTCCGGGTCGGGACCCCTCCTCACCTCCGCTGGCTAATACGCCACCTGTTCTTCTTCGGCAATCAGTCAGCGGCCGCGTATCACAACGCACGATCTTCCTCGTCTTCAGGGTGTCGAAACCGATCCATTAATAGACATTTCTATTGTCACATCTCCATATATCTCTATATATATAAAATTATTACTCGATTTTGGTTTCCGCAAACTCCTTCTAAACCACAAGACGGACTTTGAAACGGTTTTCTTACTGTTTAGGCAAGAAGCTACCCGCAAAGATATAATATTATATTATTGAAATATAGTAATTGTTGCTCTTTCTCAATACAGTCCCTATTCCGTTCCAGAAAACTGTTAAAAACCTTGGAATTAGCTTTAACCAACACCTATCCTGGAATAACCATATATCCGAAATAACCCGAAAATCCATTTGCAACAGCTCTATAGATTCCGTTAATCCTTACCTTTGAAAGCCCGTCAGCTACTTGTTTCCCCTATTATCTTCCCAAACTTTGGCTACAGCTGCCTGGTGTACGGGGGACTAACTAAAATTAACAAGAAATAAAATTAAAACAACTTATGAACTGTTTTTTCTAAGTGTAAAGAACTATATATAGTAAGTGAAAGTATTGCGATCGTGAAAATGTTCGAATTCCAGTTTGCAACGGAAATACACGTTTTAGGATTCCCCGAGTCCAAATCACTAAGTCCCGCAAAAAGGTCTGTGTGTGTGTGTGTGTGGTAACTCCCGAGCGGAAACGGTAAGTCCTATGAAACTGAAATTTCATATTTAAGACTAATATACGCCCGAGACGTTACAAAACCTTTTTCATCAAAATGAGCTTACCAGAAGAGCCACTTTATACTATGCATTTTGGATCTTTTTTCGAAAACGGTTCCGACGATTTTGATTAAACTCGCTATATCAATGTAAAGTTAAATGGGCTTTAATATCATATAGGTTTTATTCTGATTAAAATGGTCCGACAGGGATTAAATGCCGAGTTTACACTCACGTTTAGCGATGCAATTTTTAGTGTAGGGTCGTCACTCCCTACGACTAATTTTGTGAGTGGCCACCCTTTGGCTGACGAGTCTCACATACCCGGGGGGGAGGTTGTGAGTGAATCCCCATATTTTACATCTTTATAAAAGCCCCGCCGGTACTGGGATTCGAACTCAGAACCTGTAGCATGAGAGACTAGCGCGCTAGCCACGGACTCCCCTACTTTTAAATTTATAGATTCCAAAAATATTAACCTTTCATTTTATTAACATTGATAAAAAACCGGTAAATATACAAGTTGAACGAATTTGATAATCAGCTAGAGGAGAAAAGAGGAAAAATATTTCTTTTGTTTTTTTTTTCTCAGAACATAATTAGTAAATAGTAACAATAAAGTGTTGGAAAAATGAATATAATAAAAAAAAAAAAAAAATGTTATCTTATATAAAACGATGTGGAAAGTAATGTAAATTGACGAATAAGGCATAAACTGTGATTATCGCAGATAAAAATAAAATTTGGTGCGGGCAACACAAGACTTTCACTTACCTTCATTTTTAAAATCAATGAAAGAATTTTCAAATACAGTTAGAGATAAAAATACGTGAAACTATTAAGAAATTAATCAAATTGAATTTTTATAGAAACATGTGTTTTATTAAAAATCTATTATATTATTATCTAAAATAATCAGTTAGTATTATCTTATTTTCATCACTCTCTATTAACTTCTAAAAGCTTGTGTATGAGATGATATTTTTTCTAAAATCTTTAGCTTTCCAACGGTATATATAGTACATGTATATTACTGCTCTTATGTACAAAAACGAAAAATTGCATTAAAAAAATATTTTTTCTGTTTTCTCCTTAAGTTGGGCATCGAATTTATTCAATTTATATATTTACCTGTTTTTCATCAGCGTTAACAAGATAATCCAGTTATTATTATTGAATCTACAAAATTAAAGGTACTTTAGGGGAAGAAAATTTAAAATATCGGCATTTAAGCCCTGTCAGACCATTTTTATCCAAATAAAACCTACATGATATTAAAGCCCATTATATTTTACATCGATATAGCGAGTTTAATCAAAATCGTCGGAACCGTTTTCGAGAAAATCGAAAAAAGGTGCAAAATGCATGGTATAAAGTGCCTCTTATGGTAAGCTCATTTTGATGAAAAAAGTTTTGTCACGTCTCGGGCGTATAGTTAGTTGTCTTAAATATGAAATTTCATTTTCATAGGACTTACCGTTTCCGCCCGGGAGTTACCACACAGACCTTTGTGCAGGATTGGGTTATTTGGACTCAGGGGACCCTAAAACGTGTATTTCCGTTGAAAACCGGAATTCTAAAATTTTCACGTTCGCAAGACTTTCCCTTACTATATATAGTAAGTGAAAGTAATTATAGATTATTTAATAAAACACATGTTTCTATTGAAACGCAGTGTAATTAATTCTTGAACATTTTATTTGTATTTATTTTATTGGTACAGGCAATCCACAACAATGGTGGATAGTTACCACTAATAATACTTCGATACATACATATCCTTTTTCAATATGTCAAAAATGGGAGGATCTCTTACATTATTTTTTTTTTCAATCCACATTTGATGTTATTCTAGATTATATTTCATTTTTAATGTTAGATCTTTGTACTGCATCCTCCATAAATTTTAAGGAATTTTTGTGTGGTTAAAGGTAATTCTTGAAAAAGGTACAATTATTTATGTGACTTACTGTGGCTGTCTATTATGAAAAGCTTTATTCGTTTATTTTTTAATCGTATCCTAGTTACCCGGATATGCCTATTGTTTTGAATTCTTTCACCGAGAATGGCGTATAGAATATATAAAAACAAATCAAAACAGTCTTTAAAATATAAAAATCTGGAGCGCACGACACACCACTTTCACTTACCTCCGTAGTTAAAATCAATTTAGGAATTTTGAAATAAAGATTAAAATAAATTTTCAAAGAATTAATTAAATTGAACTTCAATAGAAGCATGCGTTTTATTAAATAATCAATTATATTTTTATCTACAACAATCAGTTAGTTTTTATCGGCTTTTCATCACTCTCCATCAACTTTTACAATTCCGTGAATTTGATAATATTTTTTCTAAAACCTTTAGCTATCCAACGGTATATTTATTATACATCTATATTACTGCTCTTGTGTCCAAAAACACAAAAAATTGCATAAAAAAATATGTTTGCCCTTTTCTCCTTAACTTCTTTATCAAATTCGCTAAACTTGAGTCATTAGCCGTTATTTATCAATGCTATCAACATGTTGTGAAGGTGCAAAATGCATGGTATAAAGTGGCTCTTCTGGTTAGCTGATTTTGATGACAAAGTTGCTGTAAAATCTTGGCCGTTGTCTTAAATATGAATTTTCAGTATCGTACGATTTTTCGTTTACGTGCTAGACCTACCACACCTTTATGAGGGACTTGGTTATTTGGACTCAGGGGACCGTAAAATGCTTTTATTTCCGTTGAAAACTGGAATTCGAAAATTTTTACTATCGGAATACTTTCCCTAACTATGTATTTCATATATGGTAAGTGAAAGTAAAAACTACAAGCATACAATGGTGGTTTTGTAGGTTAAGGGGATCTTGGGTGTAGAATATTTGGTTAAAATGGTTTGGAGGACACAAGTACTGATACTGGTAATGTTAAAGAAGAGCCTGGCAAATGGTCCTGTTTGTTTATTTATTTAACGTCACTTTTTGCTGCTGTGGCTAATCGGACGATGCTACAGTGGGAGTCCTAAATTTTGCCTAACCAGGTTTTATTAGGATAGGGATCTTTAACGAATACCTGACATCGCACAGGCTCGGGACCACCTTTTAACGTCCCCTCCGAAGGACGGCTTAACTAAGGATTTTTTACTCCCATTAAAAAATCCTAGGACCACCTGCGGGTTTGAACCCGTGACCTTTAGCATGGGAGGCTGATACGCTAGCCACCCAGCTACAAGTGATCCCAAGCAAAAGGTCCTTTACTGGAAGAGTAGTTTTTATTATTGGCGAAATGACAGATAGATTATTAAATTTTAATGTTATAAACCTCAAAACCCATGTATTCAGCTTATATTTTTGCATGTTACTAAAAGCTTTCTTGGGCTTTTTTGTTCAAATTTTATAGTTACTTCAATCTTAACCTAACCTGTACACAACTATTACAACCTAGCCTATAACTGCCATATTCTTTAATTTATGACTGTTGTTGAACTACATGTGGCAAATTATCATATTAAATTTTGGTGTTCGTACTCGTTATTGTAAAAAAAATATTTTATTTATTCAAAAGTTACAAAATATCGATAATAACACTTTAAAAGACAATAATGACAATCTTGATAATAACAATATGGCTATACTAGGTCTGACATAGATTACGTACCGTAATTACTGCGAGGACTTGAAGAGAGTGTGTGTTCCCTGGGAGAAGGGACAGGGTATATAAAGGTTAATAGGACTGCTGAATAAGATTCAAGGAATATGGTGTGATCTGCAGGTGCACTATGGCCTCATGGTGGCGTGACTCCTCCGTCCTTATGAGAGTGAAGCCCACTGAACTCTAAATTTAAGGATTTGGGACGGTTTGTCTATTCTGTAAATATTGAAACCAAGCTCTGGCTCTGCCATCAAAACATTCAGGTGGTTGAGGATGGGTACTTGGATTATCATTTGAAGGATTAGAACACAGTAATTTCAGTTTACAATACTGACGATAAAGATTATAACATAAAAGATATAAACATATTACATAAAATATATAAGAAATAAATTGGGATACAGTTATATCATAAGGTTCTAATTCTTCTATTTCTATATTACTTAAGTCTATTTGTTGTAATTCCTCAAAAGTAAAATTTGTTGATACAATAGTTTTATTATTAACAGAATGATAGGAAATAAAAGGAATATTTACATTGTCAACATAAGAAAGTGGTACATTTATATTTACAAATTTCTCATTTTCATTAAGATTAAGGAGGCTAGTAGATGGTAGATGATACATTTGTGTGTTTGTTACACTAGTTGTTACATTGCTAATATTAAAGGTTAAATATTGGTGTAATGTGGGTATAAGTTTGATTATAGGGTTTGTTCTTATTTCTACAGCTTTACAATCATTTAATTCTATATTCTTACATAATTCTAAAATACATTTGTCCTTAATCTCTATCATGTCTTTACAGTAATGATGATTATTGAATTTAATACAATTTCCATTGTAAAACGAATTTTTAAATCTAATGATTAGTTGTTCTTTAATCTTTAGAGTAATGACTTTATTATTCCTTGTAACTGGATATGACATAGCATAATAAGTTGTTTTTGGCAATGATTTCAAAGGGATTTTAATAAAATAATAAATTAATCCTGTATCTGATAGGGAACAAAATGTGGAGCTAAGTAACCAGTTTAATTCTACATTTTCTGTGATTGGTTCTCCGAACGGTATGTTTAATTGTTCTAGTTCTCTAGTCGTTAATATGCTTGGATGGGTAATTCCTAATTTACATTGTTCTAAGGAAAATTCTATATCATTTAATTGATTTTCTACTAAATCTAATACGGCTAATAAATCATGATACATTAACTTAGTAAGAGCTAAATCTGTAAAATTATTTATTTTTTCTATACTATCCTTATATTTATTTAAAACAATTATTTCTTTATTAAGTTTAGATGTTAATTCTTTATTTAATCCTAATCTAACATTTTCATTATGCTCTATGTGATACATATTTTATTTAAAATATTATCATACTTTTCTTTGTCATCGGCGTCCATATTGCCGGTGAGCCAACTAATAGCATTGCCTAGTCCGTTAATTAAACCTCTTTTTGATCGGTTATTCCGATTTATATTTACAATATGATTAATTTGTTCTAATATCTTGTTATATTTTTGTTCAATAATATTATGCAAAGTTTTATATTCATTACTAATTGTTAATACGTCAATGCTAATCTTAAGGGTTTGAATTTCTCTTGTTAAATTTGTAAGATTCTTATAATGTAAAAATGTGTACCAATCTTCAATTATAAAATATGGATTAATTTGTACGATGGATGCTCCTGGTCCGTCAGATAAATCTTGTATTAGCAGGGTCTGTATCTGAACCGTAAGCGCTGCGATCAGAAGATACTTGAAACAATTCGTCGTCGAACTCAAAGTCATCTTGGCTGACTCCTGTAACATTAGACGTTTCTATTTCTTTTATGACATTCTCAATATCTTCATCAGTTATTTCTGGGTTTTTTTTGACTTGTACTAGGTTTATTATTATTATTATTTGATTTCTTTTTCTTAGTGACTTTTTTCGGTCGTTTGACTTGATCAGGGTGGAGTTTTTTCTTTCTACCTTTATTTCTATTTTGAAATCTTTTATCAACATACTTTCCTTTTTCGTATTTAGGATCTATTTTCTTTTTCTGTTGTCTCTTTATATACACATCTTCCGGGATTTCTATGTCTTCTCTATTTTCATTTAACTTGCCTATTTTTCTCTCTTTATTTTGTTCTATACCTTTCTTAGTTATTTCGAAAAGCTGCTTCATTTTCCGATGGTACTCATGAACAAGATATTCTTTTATTTCCGGGGATTCATTATAAGTTTCATTAGTGATACCGAAAGTTATTTCGTTAGGGGTCATTTTAAGATCTTGATTAAGGGAATTATTATATGCTGTCGTTGCTTGCTCTAACTTATCTTCCTCTTTATCATCTTTGTTTTCTATGTTTATAAGTCTTAAAATTTCTAATAACGAAGAGCTTGCTCGATTAAGCAATCCAAGAGAGTTAGGGTGATTGGGGGTAGTATAATGTAATTCAATATTTAAGTAGTTTAGAAAATCTTTAAACAAGTTATTGTCGAATTCTCTTCCGTTGTCACATGATATTTTTTGGGGTTTTGGAAAATATGCTAAATATTTTTTCAATACTTTCATGCTTTCTATGGCATTATAACTCGTTGCGTAATAAGAAAATATTCTTTTGGAAAAAGTATCTACTATTAAATAAATGTAATAATTACTCATGTGTAAGGTATCAATCATTAAATCTGTAAAGGGTTTCTCAGGTGTGGGAGTAATTTTAAATTTTTGTTTTATAGGTCTTCTATCGTATTTGCCTTTTCCACATGTGTCACATTTGTTTATAATTTCTGTGATATGATCTTTCATATTGGGCCAATAAAATTTGGTTTTCAAAACTAAATATGTTTCATTTATACCTCTGTGGCATGTCTTGGCGATATGATAATCAAGGATAAGTAATTTCTGGTCTTCCGTGTTCTTTACATCTGGCAATAGTTTATAATATCTTTTAATTCTATTTGTGGGAAATTTTTCTCTAATGAGTGATGCAACTTTATTAAATAATGCATTATACCAATTATTTTCACTTTCTATAGAATCTGATATGGGTGAGCAGTATATGCCGTAAGTTATATTTGGTCTTAAGATTTCTAAAAGTTTTTCTTCTATTTCAAAATCTTTTTCATGATAAGGCCAAGTAAATTCAATTGTTGTTCTTTGCTTATTATTGAATATTGTTTCGCGTTGAATTTTCGCGTGTCCCTTTTTTATTATTATTTGATTTTTCTCAACATTTACTGGTCTAGATTTATCATCAACTATTAAGATTCTGTTATCGGAGGATTCTGTGGAGTGCTGCGTTGCTAAAGAAGATATATCATCTTGAATTATTTCTTGGTGTTCACCATTATTATTTTCTTCTATGTTTTCATCATTATTAATTCCTTCTAAGTTTTCATTGTTAGCTTCTTCTTGGGTTTCTTCTATCCCCATTTCTTGTAATAAATCTACGATTTCTTGTGAATAGTTATTAGGAGAATTTTCTGTATGAAAAATATCAAATTCTGGTTCTTTTAATTTCCTTTCTTCAATAGGGTAACGGGATAAATGATCGGCGACTTTATTAGCCTTTCCTTCAATGTATTTTATGTCATATTCGAAATCTTCTAACAATAATTTCCATCTAATTAATCTGGCGTTCTGTGTTTTACACGTTCTTAAATATTCTAAAGGTTTGTGATCTGAATATATGAAAAATTTTCTACCGTATAAGTAGGGTCGAAAATGATTGCAAGCCCAAATAATGGCTAAACATTCCTTTTCCGTTGTTGAGTAATTTTGTTCTGCTTTATTAAGTGTTCTGGATGCAAAACATACAGGGAGTTCTTTTCCATCTTTCTTCTGTGCTAATACTGCACCAATGGCGAAATTACTTGCGTCCGTTGTTAAGAAAAAGTCCTGATTGAAATCTGGAATTTGCAAAATGGGGCTACTACATACAAGTTGTTTCAATTTCTCAAAAGCGTTTTCATATAACTCTGGTTTGATTTCTTTTTGATCTTTTCGAAGACATCTCGTTAATGGGGAAGCTATCTTTGCGTAATTTGGTATCATTTTCCTATAGAAACCAGTTAATCCTAAAAAGCTTTTAATTTCTTTTTCATTTTTAGGGAGTTTAAAATCTTTTACTGCTTTTATCTTTTCTGGATTAGGTTCTATGCCGCGTTCGCTGATAATATGTCCGAGGAATAACAATTCTTTCTTGCAAAATTCTGTCTTATCGAGCTGAATCTTTAAGTTATGTTTTTCTAACTTTTTAAGAGTTTCTTCTAAATGTTTCCAATGATCTTTGTAATTTTCAGAAAAAATTATAATATCGTCCATATAGACTAAAACGTTAATAGAATCTGAAAAAATGATATTCATGGCTCTTTGAAACGTTGCTGGGGCATTACTGAGTCCAAATGGCATGCGAAGAAATTCAAAGTGGCCTTGATCCGTAGAAAATGCTGTTTTTGGGATAGAACTTTCTTCGACTTTTATTTGATGGAAGCCTGAGCAAAGGTCCATTGCTGTAAATATCGTCGCTTTTCCTAATTTGCCTAAAAGGTCTTCAATATTAGGAATGGGGAATTTATCCGGGGTTGTTTCTCGATTTAATTTCCTGTAATCAATCACCATTCGTATTTTTCTTTTTCCTGATGCGTCTGGCTTTTTCGGGACAATCCAAACGGGAGAATTGTAAGGGGAATTGCTGGGTCTTATTATTTTGGATTCTAACATCTTTTTAATTTCTTCCTTAATATTTTCTTTGAATTGGTGGGGATATCTGTAATTTTTCGAATATATCGGGTCTTCGGTTTTTGTTTTAATCTTATGCTCCAATAAATCAGTGGCTGAAAGGGGATCATTTTCAGTCTTAAATACTGATGGATATTTTGATAATAATTTAATTAAATTTGATTTTTCTTGAGGAGGTATATGGTCGGTTCTGATTAGTTGGGGGATTTGTTTTCTTATTTCATGGTTTCCTTTTTTATTAGAATCTGTTAATTCTACTTCTTCTTTTTGCAAATAGTATAAAGGTAAATATATGGTTTCGTTAACTTTACTGTCGATTATTATATTTTGATCATAGATGCCAGGTTTAATTTTAATCTTATCATCTTCATAGTCAATAAAATATAGATTTTTATTTTGTTCTACTTTTATCTGATTTTCGCCTTCTTTCAAAACTAATTTTAAAACTTCGTCTTCCATAATAAAATCAAACTCTGTATAGCGAGTTTTTATTTTGTTGGTTTCGAAATCGATATTAAATTTCATTTCCCTCATTGTCTCATTTCCTAGTAGTATTTCGTAATTGGGACTGAAATTAAATAGATAAAATTTTATTTTTTCGGGGTTTTTAAGAAAATTATTTCTGCAATAAACTGAAATAGATTCCGTGCCAAGTTCTTCTCCGGTTGCTGTTTTTATTGTAAAATTTTCTTTTTCTCTTTCAACATCTGGTGGTACAATGTCTGGTCTTATATAGTTCTTCCAAGATCCGGTATCAATAAGCCATTTACGATTCGCGTGGTCTTTAACATAAGGCAGTTGGCTTTTATTCTCTTCTTTTATGTGTTTTGATTGTCTGGCGGGCCTTTCTCTAAAAAAGAATTATTTGGATCTAATTTTTCTAATTTCTCTCTTAATTCTCTGATTTCTTGGTCTTTCGGGTCTTCTTGCTGAATTTGGAAATTAGGCTGTTTCGGTTTATTCCCGAATGCGCTAACTGTTCTCATGGATACAGTTGGATTTTCATCTTTCTTATTATTATTATAATTTTGATTCCGGTATCGACCTGAACCGTTGAAATACCTTTGTTGTTCTTGACGGGGCCATTGTTGGTAATAATTATTATTATTATTATTCTGCCGGTAGTCTTGTGGAGGTTCTTGTTGTCGATATTGATGCTCTTGTCTTTGATTATGTGGGTTATACGGGTTATTGGGATTTTGCCAATTATTAAATCGTTTGTGATGTTTTTTATCGAACTTTTTCTTATGGTCGAAGCCTCTTTTGTAATCATGTTCTCCGGGTTTTCTCATATTTCCCGAATTTATGAGGTCATCGAAGAGTAGATGGTTCTCATTCTGAATTAAATTTCTCAAATCATCTAATGTTCTTAACTTTTCTGCTTTAGTCATAAGATATGTTCTTATGTGAAGGGGCATGTTAGTGTAAAAAAAATAAAGAATACTTTTCTCTAATGCGCTAATAATTGTTTCTCTATTTGGTGTGTTTTCTATCCGATGTTTAGAAATTATTAAAGTGCGGATCTTATCAATTCTTTGAAGGAAATCAAGAGGGTGTTCCTTATGATGTATTTTGTTATTAAATAATTCATGCGATAATTGTTCAATTGAGCGGCTGTCTCTGAAGGTTCTTTCGAGATAATTTAGTAATTCTTCAACACGACTAAATTCGCACGTTGTATTTATATAATCAGCTTCATCCGTAAGTTTTGCTAAAAGTTTACTTAATAATCTTTGTTCGTTTAGTTCCTTAAACGAGTTGTCCGGTTTACACACGATTTGGTAAACTTGTCTACAAACTGTCACGAATTTTAACAGATTGTGTGGATTTCCATTAAAATTAGGGATATGATCGTAGTCTGCCGATTTAATTTGAAAGCTTGCCATATTTGTAGTTAATTTTAAATTATTTACTCGCAGGATTAAAGAATTTAAATAATCATCAGACATAAAATTACAATAGTAAAGGAAATTAACTTACAAAAATTGAGTACGCTGTCAAAATAATCTTCGACGGGGTGTGAAGATCTGTCCTTGAGCTGGATACCTGACGACAGTGAAGTCCGGCCAAGGTTGAGTGCAGATAAGAGACTTTGCCTGCGTTGCGAGATGCTCGGGGTGAGTGAACTCGTCCAGAATCTGAAGATCTCGAAGTTGGTAGTCCTCGGTAGGTAAGCCAAAATCTTGAGTCTTCACAGGTGAGGAATCCTAGGCGGTAGTCCTAATTCTGGATTTGCGGAAAAAGTTCGGATCTGCGGAAACTCGGTTCTTAAAACTGCGATAAAAATATGCAGTCCCTGTTCGGGCGCCAATTTTGGTGTTCGTACTCGTTATTGTAAAAAAAATATTTTATTTATTCAAAAGTTACAAAATATCGATAATAACACTTTAAAAGACAATAATGACAATCTTGATAATAACAATATGGCTATACTAGGTCTGACATAGATTACGTACCGTAATTACTGCGAGGACTTGAAGAGAGTGTGTGTTCCCTGGGAGAAGGGACAGGGTATATAAAGGTTAATAGGACTGCTGAATAAGATTCAAGGAATATGGTGTGATCTGCAGGTGCACTATGGCCTCATGGTGGCGTGACTTTATTATCTTGTTCCAGGATTTGGAGTAGTGTGAGATAAGAACAATAAATATGCTGTTTGTTTCATTTGATTTTATCAAATATAGATGATCATGCAAATACATTTCTATTCCTTTTGTTCTCATTATTTTTGTTTAACAATGAATAAGTTCTAATACTGTTTTATAATTATAGTTTATTTATATTAATGATTTTGTTTACATATTTGTATTTTTCATAACTTTTTCCTGATGTAGCCAATAAAATTGGTGACGAATGTATAAAGAGCTAGTTGGCGGACATTTTTCCTTATTTATTACAAGTATTTACTTGCTGTTGATTTACCAAGCCAATATTAAGGTTATACATAGATAACAACATTATAAAGATTTTATATAAGTAGATGAAGAAAAAACTGGTAGTTTATTTTGATCTTGATTAAATCACCTTTTAGTTTAGCTGGACCTAAGTCCAGAAGCCTGCATACTAATAATAAAACACCATTAACACCACTGATTTTAGAGATAACTTGATTACATAATTTTTTTAAAGGGGGTAATAAATAAATACAAACTACAATATATACAGTATTTTTATTGTTTAAATCATTTTATTACAAGAAATTAGATACACAATGAAGATCGATGACCAATCTAAAATATTAAAAACTACAAAATATAAATTTAAAAAGACTGGAATATATAAAAGTATAGATAAAAATTTTAGTATTCAACCCAGAAAACATTATTTTGAAAAATAAAGAAGAAAGAAAACAATTTATTAGTTAAATGATTACTTTTTTTTTTTACTTAAGTAATATATTGTCAAGTTATTTATTTTACATAAATATTTTTTAAACCTTGACCTGAGATGATTGAAAACGACTCGTGAAGGAAAATGATAGTTTAAAACTAACAGTAGGAAGACATTGAAAAATAAACATTGATGAAAACAAACAAAAATATAATAATTGGTAACAAATAAAAAACAAAAGTAAACACAAGATGTACTTTGAGGTAAACTTATAATTACTACAACTTAAAATTCAAAAGTAAAAACTACATAATAAATCTTTAAAAACTTCTTCGTTTAGAATGCCTGTCAGAAGAGTAGTATTTTTTCTTTTTTTTTTAAAGAGAAGTTATTTGAAAATAAATAACCTCGATATAAACTAACAGCACTCTAAAGAAGAAATAAAAACAAAGTAAAAAGAAAGAAACTTAAAAAAAGTGGTATATTCAAGTATATCACATGCAAGTTTTCCATTTATAATAAATCCAACCACTTCGGGTTCTTAATTGAATTTTATTTTAATATAATTTTCATTTACAAAACAAAAATAAAAGTTCACTCATCACGATACAACAGGTACAGAAAACGATTAGCCAACGCTGACTCAACTTCTTTTCTTCCTACAAGAATGTGCAAAGATCTATCTCGGGCAGAAGTAGTCAAGGTGTAGAGTTAAGTACATTAGATTACGATGGAGTCAAGTGACCCAACTTGACAACATATGTACACACCTAAGCTACCAAGTTAAAAAATACTCCCTCTAGAAATATTACCGTAAAACTTACTTCTAACCAACTAACTCAACAAGTTGCAAACACTGAGGCTCCTCTAACAAGCCGTTAAAAGAAAGGCACAACCCTCGGTTTGTTGTGGCACAAACTTGTCTTTTATCCCTATTAAATGACAACGTTAGCTAACTACATTATTACTGAAATAAATTAATCCGACTATATAATAAAATCTCTACCTAAAAAAAAAATATATATCAGTCAACAAATCATTTTTTTTTTTTTAAATCTTTTGTTATTTTATCTTTTAAATATATGATTGATATTCTCGCAAATTGCACCAGTAAAAAAATTCAACATATACAAATAAATGTATTATGAGGGTCATTCACCGAATGGACCGCAAGCGTTTTCCGAACAATTGTGATAAATATTAAAAGATGAAAGAATATGTTCTAAAATACCAAACTAAATCATAATATTTCTGAAAACACATCTAAAAACAAAAAGTCATTCCTGAATAATTTATAGAACAATTCTTTCCTTTTAATCTACACCTGCATACATGGTCCACTCTGAGAAATCGTCTCGGATCAAATTTCCCAGCTCAGAAAAAAAATTTAAGGCTTCAACGTTCCTCAAAACTTTTGAGATCCCCCTCAAAATATGAATTATGTCAGACAGACCCTCATAAAGGATTCTGCTGACTGAAAAACCCTCTATGGAGACCCCGACGAGGGTCGACGCGCCACCCATTGGAAGAGTAGATGTCGACAACCTTAGACAGGTGGAGGTCCCCTGATGTACCTCAGCTGGGGGGAGATGGATATAGTGAGCGAGTTCATCGAGTCGCAGCAATGAGGCTCCAGCAGGCAGGCGATGCAGAACAGGGCCATCAGGGCAAGCTGGAACGGAAATGCAGCTCTGATCACGCGCCACAACCAACCGTTCCTCTTTTCGCCACCTTCAGGACTCCTGTAGACAAAAACAAAAAACACATTTATAGTAATAGGAATAAGACACGAATATAGTAATTCATGAATAAAGAGACTTAAGACAGGATTAAAAATGAGTTTTTAAAAGTTTGGAAAATAACCATGTCAGCTTACAACATACTTAAGGTCTTTTTCCCAAACATCAGTGTATAAGTATGATATACTACTAGAGTTGAAATGTTTTTTCGTAACAATTACTGTACCAACTCCTTAACAGCATGCTTTTCAAAACTTAAGGGATGCAGATCAATAAACATGCATAACATCATTCATAGTAACCTTGACTCAACAGTTCACTGAATAAAAATACACTTTAAGCAATGGTAGTATTGATTCTGAGCTACTTTATTTAATAATAATAAACATGTTTGTTAAAATCAAGTTTCAGCATATACTAGAATGATAAATATGGTCTGACTTATCCTCCATTTGTCTAAACACTTCCTACAATACCAAAACGATTTCTAAGCATATACCATGCTTCATCAAATAATACTGGTTTATGAGCATAAACTTCAGTAAAAGACTATCAATCAAAAAGCAGGATTATTAATTTTACGCTAGTTTTAGTTTGCTAATTAAAATTATTCGTTGAGTCGATACGGCAGAAATCGCGATTTTTTGTCAGTATTTACGCTAAAATAAATACTTTTATGCACTGTATTTAACAAAAATAATTTGATTTTCTTAATTTAAATTATTATTTTATTTTTGTTCTTACCCTCTGTTTTATTATTACACACAATATACAATATATACATATATTACAGAACATTATTATTACCCGAAGATATTTTAAGGTACAAACTTAATTGAAATTACAAAATGAAGGTCTGATATAATTTTCGGTACCGATCCGAATAACGAGAAAAAGTGGATTAAACTCGTATTCCAGTTATCAGATATGAGTTTTATTTCGTGTGGCAGGATTCAAATATTGAAGCACGTCATAATAATGACGTGGTTGCCTCAGGAATGTGCTGTTTACCTGTACTGTTCACTATATATACTCATATAAATTAATAATTTCGTTTAAAATCAATATTAATACATTATTCAAGACATTTCAACGCATAAAAACGTGAGATTTTTATATTTTTTTTATTGCTTGCCAAAAATAACAAGTTAAAACGAATTCTATCGCTCCGGTTAATTCCTAAGAGCGGCAGAAGTAAGGAGTGATTAAATACACGTTAAATATCCGACGATCTAAATGTAAATTAGAAAACTTGCAAACAAGGCGAGAAGAAGGATCCATAAAAAAAGCAGTTCCAGAAAACAAGTAGGAAGGAAAGGGGACGGGTGGTCCAAAAGTATGGGGTTAATAGGCGAGACTTGAACCTCCCCCTGTTTTAATTTGTTTAGGGTCCTAAGGCCACCTCTGGGGTCCGATTTAAATTTTAAACAGATTCCAAGAATAAATGGCTCAGAAAATGAGCATTTCTACCTCGAGTTATGGGGTCGATTTCGATTATTTTTACGGTGAACTTCGATGATAGTGGTAGCATAAACATTAACTCAATAATGAAATGTGAAAGAAAAAGTAGATAATTCAAATAGTCAACTAAAAAAATATTAAAAAGAAAATAAAACACAAAATATCCATTGAATGATCGTCTTAAACATCGGCGATTTAACTTTCCATGTGTATGTTCTTGAAGGATTTAATATTCTATAATGTGCTACCCTACAGATTACACTATAAATAAATTTTAACCCTAATAGTATTAGTTTAAAAAATCTACTACAGTGAAGAAAAAAAAAGAAAAAGAAAACTACAATGCAACATAAACTTATATCAAAATTACTAATTAAAAAAAAAAATGAACCCCGGAAATGCATAAAATCAAAACTTTCATAAATTATAAATTGAATTGATTGTCTAAATTTGAGGCGTATAGAAAAAAAGAAACAGTAGTAAAAAAAAGTTATTCAAAGCTTATTTCATTTTTAAGTACTCATTTACATTCATAAATCCAATGAAATCAAATTAATGTTTATTAAAAAGGTGGTAAAACAAACAGAAAACAATAGAAAAAAATATATGAATAAGAAATTAAATAAAAATATGAGACAAAAAAAGTAATAAAATTACGCAGAAAACTGGTAAAAATTATTGTTTTCCATACTTCAAGAAATTAATTGTAATAACAAAATGAAGTTGGGATTTCTCCCCTAAGCACGGGATAGATAAAGCGACGGTACTTAAAGGGACAAAGCACGCCTCACAAAGTTAAAGTCTTAACTCACTATTAACCCACGAATTCATAATGCACTCCTAATACTAACAGCCATTATAGTAATCTTTGAGCTTCCAAGGATTAGGTGCCCTTCTTTGATAAAGTAAGCGAGAGGCAGGAAGGATCTACAATAAATAATAATAATAATAAAAAGATAATATTTTTGCATAAATTGTACCTGCGATCCTGATAATATTAGGGGCCTAAAAAAATTAAAAATGTCTTTATAATGTTTGTTAAATTTTGATTGTTTTAATTATAAATGATAACACAGATATTAGGCAAATGTATGAAGAAATCTTGATTTAAAAGGCAATAGAATGTTAAGATTTATTTCTTAAAATATAAGGTTAAATGAAACTCAGGTAGTAAAAAATAAATGTACGTATTTTTTTATCATTCATATTTTTATTTTTTTAGTGGGGGACAAAATTTATTACAAGTTTCATTCAGGAATGTGTTATTTCGTCTTTATTGTTTACTATCTATACACAGAAATTAAAAATACTGTTAAAAATTACGACAGTTGTGTGGAATACATTAAATATTTAATTATAATTTATGTTTTGAATGGATTCGATATAACGATCTTTATACTATCGGTTGATAAGCACAAGCAAAGGAGGTTTCAAGGAATCATAGTAAAATTTAATAAAGAGCTTTTTATGAAGTAAAGGTCTACTAGGATTATTTTATTAATAATGAAATGGTTTTATAAATAAAAAAAATATTAAATTTTACAATCTGACGATCACTGAAACTTTCTCATATGTTACCATCCATCCGTTTTATAAGAATTGAATACATCGAATCCATTCATGAACATATAATTATAAATTGAATATTTAATGTCTCCATAATTGTCGTTATTCTGAGCGATATTGTTAATTTGTCCGTGTATATATAGTGAACAATAAGGATACAATGATACATCCCTGAGAAACACCCGGAATAATGAAAGGAGTTTAAACTAAACACGGCCGGTTGGAAAGAAAAGAATAATGATATAGAAAAAAAAAAATGTAACTACCTCAATTTAATTTCACCTTATATATTAAATATTGAACTTTAAGGTTCTATGCTTTATAAATAAAGATTTATTTCCATACATCAAATCCATTCAGAACATATAATATTGTATAAATTGAATACTTAATTCTCCTACAGTTGTATCTATTTATGAGAGTTCAACACATACATATATTATAAATTAAAAATTAAAAGTTTTGATAAAATATTATAAAAAAATAAAAATGTTTTTCGTTCTCTGTACTAAACATATCATCAATCACGAATAATAATAATTAAATATTACAAAACAGCGCCAATAATAAATCCCCAGGGAAAACAAAGGGTTGGGATGGCTGATTAAAAAAAATTCAAAATCCAATAACTCCAGCCTCCGATAGGAAAAAAAATTAATAACGGTTTTGACATAAGTTTGTTCGGGTAGAATTTTGACTAAGTGGTAGGAGGGGGGAGCTGGTACCGTAGGATGATAATAATTATCTGGGAGGAACCTTATTTATCTCCTCCGCTCCAAGGGAGAGCTGCAATCAGCCATCCAGAGAGGAAAAAAACATATTACGAGGACTGCCGCGGCCAGGTAACACTGCTTCTACGGCAGGCAATATCGGATCGGCTCTAACCCCCTACGAATATGATTTAAGGGCAGTTGTTGGGGTGAGGTACTGGATAATATGGATCTAGTTCAATCTTGCCATAAAGCTTTTGGCATGATAAAGTTTACAAAACATTTGAAAACCAAACCTTACATTTGAGACGCAATCACAAGTATCACGAAAGTAGAAAGGGAATAAAAAAGTTTTAAAACATACGTCTTTGTAACTTACATTCCCCAAAAACTTGTTTAAATTAAAGATAAATTTTTCTGAAAGAGTTGCTTGTTTTTAAAAACTATGATAAATGAGGCAGTTGGTAGTAACACGTAATAAATAAACAATGAAAACTTCACCACGTTTGAAAGTCAGTTACAAGATTTGAGTTCAACCAGCAGACTCCTATCACAACTTATTGAACATATTACACAACGCTACATTGAAGAAAAAAAACATGAATACGAATTTCCTACATTCTTTTAACAATCTATGAAATCAGCTCTTAAGGTTTTTAAAAATGCTTCAATTTGATTGATTATTTTTAATAGTGAACGTTGGCATCGAACTCAACAATATGTTGAGCTCTTTATATTAATATTTTCAGTTTCAAAATAGGTTTAATATAAATATCAAATTTAAAAAAAAAATCCTACGTCCGTCCTCTATGTTCCAAAATATCGGCAGATTTGAAGATTTCATACGATCTGTCAATAATAATCATATACTGAGGTTTATAAACATAGAGAAAAAATATAAATTGTTTTGGTATCATTATATCAAACCTTGTACTGAAACATTTTTTTACTTTCACTTACTATATATAGTAAGGAAAGTATTGCGATCGTGAAAATTTTCGAATTCCAGTTTTCAACGGAAATACACGTTTTAGGGTCCCCTGAGTCAAATAACCAAGTCCCGCAAAAAGGTCTGTGTGTGTGTGTGTGTGGTAACTCCCGGGCGGAAACGGTAAGTCCTATTTTGCACCTTTTTTCGATTTTCTCAAAAACGGTTCCGACGATTTTGATTAAACTCGCTATATCGATGTAAAATTTAATGGGTTTTAATATCATGTAGGTTTTATTTGGATAAAAATGGTCTGACAGGGCTTAAATGCCGATATTTTAAATTTTCTTCCCCTAAAGTACCTTTAATTTTTTAGATTCAATAATAATAACTAGATTATCTTGTTAGCGCTGATGAAAAACAGGTAAATATATAAATTGAATAAATTCGATACCCAACTAAATGAGAAAACAGAAAAAATATATTTTTAATGAAATTTTTCGTTTTTGAACATAAGAGCAGTAATATACATGTATGATATACCGTTGGAAAGCTAAAGATTTTAGAAAAAATATCAACTCATACACAAGCTTTTAGAAGTTAATAGAGAGTGATGAGAAGAAGATAAAACTAACTGATTATTTTAGATAATAATATAATAGATTTTTTAATAAAACACATGTTTCTATATAAATTCAATTTGATTAATTCCTTAATAGTTTCACGTATTTTTATCTCTAACTGTATTTGAAAATTCTTTCATTGATTTTAAAAATGGAGGTAAGTGAAAGTCGTGTGTTGCCCGCACCAGATTTTTATTTTAAAGATTTTTACAACTTTATTATACAAGAAAGTAAATGTGTTAATTGATCATTCCATTATTGATTTAATTGATCACTTCACTTCAATGTCTAATTAAAGTCGTAGTTCGCGAGGCCATAGTCTTTTCAACCGCGCTAGAGGATTATCAGGAATAGATGGAGGTGAGAGGTAGCGGACGAGTGGGTTGTAGTAGACGGGTCATTTGTAATAAGGAGAGGTATATCTAGATTGGACTAGGTCTGCATCTAATAGGATATTTATGTCTTAATGGATTATTTTATTGGGGACAAAGTAAGGAGAATTTAGGATCTTTCGGAGGATTTTGGATTACAAGGATTTAATGCGAGGGGGAATTAGATGGATATCATCGTAGCTCAATCCCATATGTCCAAACAGGCATAATCTATACTAATATTATAAATGTGAAGAGTTTGTTATTTTTTTGCTAAACTCAGAAACTACTGGTTCGATTTGAAAAATTATTTTTTTGCTGGATAATCCATTTATCGAGGAAGGCTTTAGGCTATATAACATGCCACTGCGACCAATAGGGAGGTGCGACCAATCAGTGGAAAAAACGGGGAAAATTAACCTCGCATCCCAATGATTCCAAATGATTTACCTTTTAATTTTAAAATAATTCAATTTCCCGTTAAGTTATCATTTGCTGTAACAATTAATAAATCACAGAGTCAAACATTTAAACACGTAGGAATCGATTTACGTCAAGACTGCTTTTCACAAGGCCAACTATATGTCGCGTTGTCAAGATCGGGTTGCGGAGGAAATCAGTATGTTCTTCTACCACAAGAAAATAAAACTAAAAATATCATTTACGCAGAACTACGTTAAAATATATTCTTCTAAAAACTTCTAAATCCCGATCATAATAACTCAAATTGACGCGGACGACGAAGTCGGGGCAACAGCTACTAGTGGTAATATAAATAAACTGTAACATTATAATTTCTTTTAAATTCTGGACCATCTATGCACCTAATTACATAAAAGGTACAGAACAGGAGTCACCTTCTGGAATTGCAGAAATTCCGATCTGTGTTCAAATTGGCCAATCGTACCATAGTCCTTTTTGCATTTAACAAGTACATAAAATAAAGGATAAAAAAGAATAGCTCCAACCTGCTAAACAAATGACGTCCTACGCTATGTAAAAGAAACGCACTCAAAATAATGGCCCATTAATTTTTCCGTTTCCGCGATTTCGTATAACCGCCCCCAATAGACCGTTTCTGAAGCCATATGTAGAAGAGGAGAGCGGTTAATTTTAAAGTAAATGTCCCACATGGGAGGGGTTTAGCCTACGTGAGCCAATCTCTCCAAAAGAGCAAGCCATTATTGGCAGCCTGCATCATGTCTATTTAATTCTGACAAAGGAACTATAGCTTGTTTACGAGGGTCGTTTAGTTTGAGGGCCGCCGTTGTGAGGGGTAGGAGTCTCTTCTTCACTCCTTCCAGGAAACCTTAATTATCTATTCATCTTCCTTCTTATACAGGGCCTTCCTTCTTCCTCTAGTCTTCGTGTTCGGGGAGGAGGATAACAGGGTGTCTTGTTGGAGTAAGTAGGTTTCGGGAGCCGGTGAAATGGAATGTATTCATAAAAAATTGATTTTCCCTCAAGGAAAATTCGTCCTTTATAATTAGGTCCAGAGCCGGAAAGCTTAGTAAATTGATAAACATAAAAAGTGAACAAAACAGTGAAAAATAGTGACCAGAAAAGTTCAGATGAACATTAAAAATCTCAATAAAAAATCTACGAGCATCCTTTTTTTTTTTTTTTTTATTGAATCTTTTTTTTTTTTATATGAAGATGAAACGATTTGGGTGCATTAATAAAATAATAGGAAATATAATAAAAAAAAATTATTAACAACGGTTCGAACCATCAGGGCTTTTCCCCGAATACTAACCCATTTCGTTTCTGAATTCATACGGCTTCCGTACTTTGAGGATAAAAGCCTAGATAAAGACCCGTTTTTTAAAAAAACTATTATCTAATCATTTATGACCGCCACTCGACCTATTCCATCTTTCATATTTAACACAGTCAGGGATTAATTGACATTCTCGATCTTCCGTTTCTGAATTCGTTCATATTTTTTTTTTTTTTTATGACCGTCACCGAAAGTCATCTCAACCTTCGTATATCGTTTTTTTTTTACTCTTTAAGCCTCTAACATCTCTAATCGTCCACCATTTGAAACGAAACGACTGATGGTATACAGATTCCCGGGGATTGTCTGTTTTGGGATTGTGAATTTGATGCTGAACATTTAAAAAATCAGCACACAATAATTTTGAAGAAAAACGTGGAAGGGCAGATTTTTTAAATTTAATTTTTGGATTCTAATATATTTAAAACAAACACCTAAAATTTTCGATAGAAGATTAAATTACTTTGGTTTCTATGACCAAGATTCTAAATGCAAGTGTAACTTTCCTTCCACTCCTCACACAGATCCTTACCGCTCCATATTTAGTTAGGATCAGGATCAAACCACATCACAAAGTACAAACATGATAAGACTAAAGACAAGGGCAATTATGGATTATAGAAAAATGGAATGGTTTACTCCTTACTAAGACAACAAAAGAATGGGTCGATCAACTATAAAAAAAAAAAAACTGTATCTCTCCAACCCATAAGCGGTCTTGGGCTCAGTACATATATTGATTTGTACTGTTTCTAGGTCACAGGTTTTTCCCCATTTTTTGGGTACCCACTTTATAGAAGCTGGGTCTCCTCCTGGGGTTTTCATATCCTAGGGTCCCCACCCTCCTCACCCATGGCTGAAATACAGATCCACAGCTGTGATTCAAATCAAGGAACGGAGAACATTAGACCAGTGCTCATCATGGCATCTACTTAAATATTCCTTCCATAGACATATATACACTTCTAGTTTATAGTTCTATAGGATATTTAGCAACGTTAATATTAGATTTTTCTAAGAGCAACATTCAATGCATTAGGTTTTAAACCCTTTAAAAACAACATTATTTAATGGTAATCAATAGAAATTATTAGCATAAGATTAATGTTAAAAGAGATAGAATCCTTAAGCTACTAGAGGAAGTTGTAAGTTCCCGAGAGGGGATAGAAACAAGAAGGAAATAGCGAGCTTAATGAAAGGAGCTAAGTCTCCTAAGCCTTGGGACAATAAAAGGGAAAGAAGGCAGTAAAGTTTCATTAAAAGAAGCTCAAGTGAGGGAAATGTGTTGGTGTAATGGAGGGCCATAATGGGATTTTGAAGGAATGGCAATAATTGTCAAGGGGCCGGTCTAATAGACCCATTTCTATGCCATCTCATTATCGTTGACAAAAATTAACTAATCACTACCCTGCAGTTCACTAAGGGACAAACTTCTAGTCGCTCTTAATTTCTAAAGTCTTTGGGGTTGGTCCTCCCCTCTTTGTTGTGGACCCCTCAAAACAGTCTAGCCTCATTAACGTTTTTAATTATCCGACATATAGGTATGAGTGACTTTTGTACATATTCTTATTGATTTTTTTTTTTTTGTATATACGTATATTGTATTATTATTTTATAAATTTATTGTTTTGTATATATTGTGTGAATGTAGTATGAGTGTTGTACTTGATCACGATTAAAAATGTCCAGAAATGAAAAAAAAAATCCAACACTTTGAATAATATAATAAAATTATATTGCACTATAAGAAGGTTTTAGATTAAATAAAAAAAAATAGTTTAGGAAGATTCATAACTTTTAACATTTGAAACAAGAGGAAAATGATCTGACTTGATAACATACAGTTTTAAAATCTATAAATATTTACTAAACACGTTAATATTTAGCTAGAATAATTTTTACTATTTCAAAAAATCCAGATGATTTTAATCAATAGTGAAATTGCCTCATTAACGGTTTTAATTATCTAACACTTCGAATAATATAATATAATTGTATTGTATTATAAGAATGTAATGAAATTAAATAAAAAAATAATAATAGTTCAGGAACATTCATAACTATTTTAAAGATAACATTTGAAATGACAGGAAAATGATCTAAACAGATAATATAAAGTTTTAAAATTTATAAATATTTACTTAGCTGGAATAATTTTCACTAAAAAAACAGATGATTTTTATCAATCATGAAATTGTCTCATTAAGAGCTTTAATTATTAAAAACTTCGAATAATATAATAAAATTGTATTGTTTTATAAGAAGTATCATCAGCCGTATTCAGGTTAAATACAGAAAAATAAAATAGTTAAAATCATTACTATTTCAAAGGTAATATACAGTTTTGAAATTTATAAACATTTACTAGACACTTTAATATTTAGCTAGAATAATTTATACTGATTCAAAAATTCAGATAATTTTTATCAATAATAAAATTGCCTCATTTACAGTTTTAATTATCTAACACTTCATATAAAAAAAAATTATCATTAACTGTAAGGCTACAAAAGTAACACAATTATAATAAGTATAATCATCAGCTGTATTTAATTAAATAATAATAGTTCAGGAAGATTCACAACTAATTTAAAGATTTAAAAAAATTGATATAATAGGAAAATGATCTGAACAGATAACACACAACTTTAAAAATTATAAATATTTACTAGACACAGTTAAAAATAACAGGAAAAGGATCTAAATAGGAATGATAAAGTTTTTAAAATTTATGAATATTTAGCTAGAATAATTTTTACTTTTAAAAAATTCATTTGGAGTTCATTTAAAATGAAATTTATAACCACTCCATTTTGATAATTAGTTATAAAAATATAATTAAAAAGCTTCCATCACCTAAGAAATTGAAAGAAAAAAAATTAAAATAAAGCGCACCTTTTAGAAGAAAATATAAACCACGATAATGCCTAAATATAACGATGGAGTGATAGTGTACGAAGCCATTAAACATTATAAGGCGACATTAATCAAGGTAATTTCATCCATGCAATTAGAATGCAGAAGGCGTAATGATATGATATACAAACAGGCGTAGAGAGTGTGCACATATTGATCTCATTGCATTGATATGCAAATAGGATATAACAGGGAGGGATCGCACTGTTAGGGAGCCATACCTCAATCCACCATATGCTACCAATGACAGTAAATAATTCATGAGATCGTATCGACCTAATTTTTGAGGAAACATGGACTTCTTTTGTACATAATGGTTTCAGAATATTAGTATATGACATTTACTAGAAGGATCAAGAGTATATATGTTTTATTATAACTATTTTAAAATCAACATATTGATTAATAAAAAAGACCAAAATAACAAAAATTAATTACATAGTAATAAAAATAAAGAGCAATTGAATAACAATAAACACAACCTGGGGAAAAAAAAAATCAAGATAAAAAACTTTCTAGGCTATTTTGAACAGTTCCTTAGTCTAGTCCTAGTTATAAGTGATTTAAGAATGGGCAACCCTACACATGTTAAGTGTTTTTTTTTTATGTTTGTAAAGGTGTTATTAGGGGTGAGCTTTAAAAACTGCATCTCTGATAATACTTCACTATACATCTACTTATAATAATAATATAAAAACAGTATTTAAATAAAATGGTAGAGTTAACAGTACAGCCTTTTTATTCTACTATTAAATTTCAATCTACACCTTAAAATTTCAACCCCATTTTTTTTATAATGCACATATAACTTTACGAAATTATATATGTCAGTTGATATTATTAAAGATATTTTATATATTTAAAGTTTATATTTTATATATGAGCTGTTGATTTTGAAAGTGGCCTAACTCCATTTATACTTAATTAAGATATTTATTATTAATAATGTCCTGACGGACTGATAATGGTAATTTTAATTAATTGGTATTTAACAAGTTACCCTCAGTTTATAGCTAATTGCAGAGGTTAAATAATAAGTATGTTTAATTAAAATTAAATTTAGACAAAAAATATCTTAATTCAAGTATAAATCGACTTAGGCCAATTTCAAAATTAACAGCTCATACAAAGTTATATATAATTTTCATTTAGACCTCTATACCAACCAGTTTTTGGAATTATCTCTCTTCCTACATCCATCGTGTACGATTTCTAACCAAATTCAAATACCTTAAATAAATTTACCATATTTATGGAATTCAAGACAATAAGAATTGTACTGTGAAGTTTTAGTTAGATTGCAGGGAAGATTTTAGTTTTTAAAATGTACTTATACAAGTTTTCAACTTTTATTATTTATTTATTTATTTCATTTAATTATATGTCACAAATGAATTTATTTCTTCTCATTGTTATATATATTTTTAATTTATAGTAATTTTTTCTTCTCATTAATCCTGAGTCTAGACCAAACATAGCTATTATATTAAACCAAATGATATTAGGTCCAGAATGAAGTTTTTTCTTTCTTGTATGTGTTGATGAAATGTAAACATTTTTATTTTTAAGCATTTACTAAAACTAACATTTAATATTGTTCTAAGCCTTTATTAATAATCATCATACCTTTTCCAAGTTGCTATTGCAAGAGTAATATCAAAACAGAAGGTATCAATGTATAGCCTGTACTACATATAAACTAATACATTAATTATACGAGAAATTACTTTTAAATTTTTTGAAAAACTAATGAAAATAAATTCAAATTCGAAGAGACAGTTAGTATATATGATACTACTGAGGGAGTTAAGAGGTACCTGGTGGACCCAGCTCAACAGTTTGATTTGCATATTGCCCCCTGCTGCACTGCGACCTCCGAAGGTCTCATTAGTAGGCCCTCAATGAAAAATTACGACTGTTAAACAGTTACAAAGGGAAGATGCCTCCCTCATTATACCCTGACGGCGGCGATTAAAAATAACAAATAATCCTCGACAATTAGGTCATTTATCAATCATAATTTATTATTTATTCTTATATCATATCCTATATTAAAGATGATAAATAAATATTTTAAAAAAATAAAAAAAAATGGTGAAAACTGTTTAGTAGAATAACATAAATGTTATAAATAAAGATAACATTCTGACCAGAATACATTAAATGATTTAATTATTTAAAAACTTAATTATTCACATAGGCAAAGTAGAGAAATAAATTGAAACATAAAATAAATACAATAGAATGAGAATTATCGGTTATTATAATGATTGAGTACTTTTAATCAAAAATATATTTTAAAATTTACAATTAACAAGCGTCTGTTTGGAATGATAGGTTATAATTTGAATGATGATAAGGAATCAGCATGATGTATATTGGAAGGAATGGGATTCCAGAATGCAATGGAACGGGATATGAAGTTGCTAGATCTTGTTTCCAGAAAGTGATCTGAGCACTTAAATTGAAGGAGACTGTGGATTTATGTTTTCAACATAAAGTAAGAAGAAAATATTATAAATAAATAATAATTTATTTAAAACAGTTTAGATGTCTGACTAAAGGGGAAGGTAAGTTAGAAAATATTGAACTCTAACATAAAATCTGTTCACCAAAAATATTTATGTTCTATGTTTATATGTTATTTAAATGCAATTGTACGCATTAGACATCTTTCTCTCTTGATCTTATAAGATTATCAATTCATCTATATGCAACAGATAAAATTGAGAAAAAAATCCAAAATTTATAATAATTTAGCAATTTATAATAAATGCAGACAAGACAAACTATATTAGTGAAGAGCGAAAAAGCATTGCTAATTTACAGGTTTACTAAACCAATCTATTTCCCAACCAAAAGAAATTATAAATTGAAATATGTACAGACCATTATAATACCTGACTTGGAGATAAATATTGCTTAGAAGTGCATTTTGTAAAAAAAGGTTTTAGCAATACAAACAAAAAAGAATTTTAAAAAAGGAGGGTGCTGTTCAATCTTCTAGAGATCACTCTGAGGTGCACATGAACTACTGTTTCCCACAAAATACAGGATCATAAGATTTGTTAATTAAAATTTAAGAAGTAAGAGCGGAGTAGAGCTTTTGGGATCTACTAAACCATCAAATTCTTCCCGCATCCAATCCTTACAATCCAAAATCCTTCGTAAAATCCTCAACACCCTTTACTTTGTCACGAATAAACTTATCCATAAAGACCTTAATGTTCCTTTTGTTACTGATTTGCCCTGGACCAGGTATCAATCCTTTCATGACAAACTCAATTCGCACTCTAACCCACTAGTTTCAATCCTTTCTTCCTCATCAATTCCGGATAATCCTCTGAGGCGCCTGAAAAGGAAATGGCCCCGGGACCTTCTAGTTTAGAATATTTTTTAGAGTGCTTCCAATGGGAAGCATCCTCTACAAGTATATCATGTCATTGTATTATATAACACATCACATTTACTTGATGTATTTTTGTTAATACAGTTGTAAAGACCAATAAAATGATTAAAAATAAAAATAAAAAAAAAAGATCAAGAGAATAAAGATGAGACATAAGTTATTTTCTGTTTTTTTTTTCTTTTCTAATAATTTAATTGTGATGTGCTTATTTCTTCTTGTAAGCACTAATTAACCAAGATTCTTGATCACGAATAATTGGATGAGATTATTTATCTAATAACTCATATAAAAATGGTTAGTTAATTTTATAAAAAACTCATTGCTTCAATCAATTCAATAAAAAAAAGTTGAAATAGACTATGGCTCCCAAAAGTTCATTTTTTTTTTAAATTTTATTAATCTAGTCTGAAAAATTATGAGTACATTCCACTAAAAAATGAAACATAATAATCATTTGATAGCCAAAACATGAGTTATAAGTAGAAAAACAAATACCCTTAAAATTGATCTAGAAGGGCTAGTGAAAAAATGAGGTTGGACTGATAAATTGATGTTGAAGGAGGTCGAGAAAGGATATTTCACAGCAGTTGCTGAATAATCACTCCACATCAGCTGCCCGCTGCCTGCCCACCTACTGCCTCTCATTTCGGGGAGTGTGCTACTTTTTTTTTGTTTCAACTCCATCAGTTACGAACGACTTGAAGGGAAACTCCGTGGATTCTCATTCCAATCAATCTAATCTTACTTTTACTTTTAAAAAATACCCTATGTCAGAATTGAGATGATCATTATATTTCAAAATAAATGAACAAATCAATATTGAAAAATTGAGAGTACAATTTCAGTAATCAATCCAACAAAACTCCATCGAACAGTTGGAAGTAACTTGCAAATAAATCAATTACACCAAACAGTTTTTAATTATTTCATTCATTTAACTATTTTGTCAGATTCTAATTAATAATAATAAAAGTTAAGATATAAAAGGCTGTTCCGTATTTTGGTAGTATTTTCCGGTTTTTTGCAGTGTTTATTTTAATTATTATTTTTATATTTTATTACATATATTACTGTAAAATACATTTGATGTTTTTTTTTTTCTTTTCAAATTGTGGAAGTTTTTATACCTATTTTTTCTTTCATTGATTAAGGTGTCTTTATCCCATGTTTATGTTATTATGTGATTACTTAAGAGACAGGTCTACTTTGGTACAGCATTAAGTATGCTTAGTGTATTTTAATATGCATTGCAATAAAGAATTTTATAAATAAAAAAAAAAAATATGTTTTATTAATGTATAATGATACAATACGTTTTATATGGCAACTGTCATTAATGACAATGTAATAACTTTACAGACACTCATTATCAATGCATGTTTACTGATATTTCATTAGCTTTTAATGGGTACAAAGCTATAAAATGTAAAAATTGAAAATTCAAAAAACATTTAATGAGATAATATTTAATTTTTAAACTGTATCATCTCCTATGTATCATCTCCTAAAAGATCTGAGGTTAAAAAAAAAAAAAAAAAAAAAAAAAAAAACACTATCACAAGAAGACCGATTTCTTCACAAATAGAGAAAAAATTATATTGAATAAGAATATTCATTGATTTTTCTTAAAATTAATTTGCGTATGAAGGTAAAAAAAAATGAAAAGATTTTATGAAACTTATAGGATTTTATAAAACAAAAAAAAACTTATAAAATTTTATGAAGCAAAGATTAAAGAGAGAGGAGAGCATATTATTTATTAGATTTTTTAGTAGTACTTCAAAATAAATCTAACTGAATAAAACATAGTTATAAATAAATAAAACAAAAGCCTTTTTGAAATGATTGACCAACAACGTAGGAATACAACTTTTTGTGTAGGAAGTAATAGTTTTATTTTTTCTTTATTCAGTTTGTTGTTGTTAATGTACATCAGCATGTTCATGTTATCATAAGGTAAATGCTATGTCTGTAATGCGACCCATCTGTCATTGGGCAATTGGCCTGTTGCTAGACTCTCTATATAAATAAATAAATATTTTTGTTTATATTCCGTTCGTTGTACTATCATAAAATAAAAAAAATATTTCATGAAAGGATATTAAAAAAAAAATTAATATGATTTAAGTATTTACCTAGTGTTTGGAGGCCTTTGGCTGATGAGTGCGGGGAGAGGTCCCTTTGCTTCAGCACAAACAGCTGTTCTTACGATCAATTCACGGCAAGTTCTCTGCAATCCACGAAGTTCATTTTCTGTGGCTTCGATTCTCTGTATGCCAAAATTACGATTAAGATTTAAAAAAATAATCAAGTTATAAAGAACCTCGATAATATAATAAGGTATATTAACAAGATTCATTATGTAAGCATGGTTATTGTACTTTAAAGTAATAACAATATCAAGTCATATATAAAAATAAGGTAGTTTACAAAAATAAGGTAAAAGGGAAAATGTGGAATAGAACCATTTAGCTAAAATTTAAAATAAGTAAAATAATTCCGTAACACATTTTATCCAATACACTGAGGTTTTGGATGATACAATGTTTATTACAGATTGAATAATATGATAAGGAATTTCTAAATGGATGATATATTAAAGAAACAAAAGGGGCTTCTGTTTATTTTCAAAACCAAATAGAAGATAATTTTTTTTTTTTAATTTACAGAATTCTGAGTGAAAAAAAAAAAAAAACTGTAGTCAGGGTTATTCTGGTTAAGTGTTAGAAGCATCAAATAAAATATTTACTTTAAAACTTTTAAAATATTTTATAATCTGCTGCTTATGAGTCTCAAATAACAAAGATTGAATACTAAATAAGGCAAAACATTTATTTATTTTATATCTTTCTGCGTCTGACCAAGCAGAAAATTAGGTGCAAAAACATTAAATACAGTAATAATTAACAATATAGCATGATAAAATAAACACAAGTTTTGTGCATGAAAACATATCTTTGGAATGAAGTTAAAACATTAAAAATTTTATTATTAATAAACACCTGGTTATTTACATTGCCTCATCTACCTCCATTAATGTACTCCATCTTTCTATAATTCAATCATGTCTACATGAATGGAGGATATATTTTAATGAACAATGGTTTCTTAAAAAAATATATATAAAATTATATAAAAAGGAAGGGAGGGGGCTTACACAATGATAATACCACTCTGGTTCAAACGCTTCAATGGTTATGATTATTTTATGAAGATTATGCTTCATGGTCAAACATGAAAGAGATTTTGCACTTTCAACCTGTACCAGATTATGATATTGACTTTAAGCTCAATAGGTCAGTAGGGTATATATAAATAATAATAAATATAAATATATTTTTAATAATTTATTTCTGTATCCACACCTACCACTCAGCTCATGACAAAAAGTGGTTATGATAACAATTGATATAAATAACATGCCAGGCATAAGGGAGGTCGATACCCACTGGTATCTATCACTAACTTGTTCAAAAAATAAATAAATAACCTCTTTAGATCAAGTAGTAAAGCATTTAAAAAAAGTTTAAAAAGATGATCTTTTGCCAAATGAGATCATCACGTTAAATATTTACCTAATTTAACTATTGAGAGAAATATATATGAAATAAATATATATTCTTTCTTCAAAACAGCCTTTCTTTTCCTGATTGATTATGTGTAACTTTACACAGTTAAATATCTATCTGATAAATATTATTTCCTCTTATTTAGGAGAACAAGAAATATTCTGAATAATAAAAATTACCTTTGCCATGCTGAGTATGGCGGCCGATCCTGGAGCCAAAACTGCTTCGAGGTGCCTGGCAAGTCTCCTCAGAGCGGCTAACCTCCGCTCTCTTTCGCTCAAGTCCTGCTCAGAACCTGAGTCGGATATTCCGGAATCTGAAAGGCTTCCTCCCGTCATTTCATCAGTTGTCTAGAAAATAAAAAATAACAACTCATCAGAACAATAATAAAATAAGTGTTTTTCAACTGGAAAATTATTTAAAAAGATTGATATGAAATTTTTTAAACCCCCATAAAGCAATAATAATTCATCATTCAATCTACCTTTTTTATGACTCAAAATGCTTAAAGCTGCTAATAGTCACGAAACAACTGATTTACACTTTACAAAACATTTCGTCCTTGAGAAGTAGACACAAAACAGATAAAGATAAACACTCTCAACTATATATATGACAATAAAAACCTTCCCAGAGACAACTATACGAAACAAAAAAATAAATCTGGTACATCTGATATAAAATCATCATTTTATATTATTACCTTACTTTGTAATTAATTATCTACATCTGAATGTAGATAATTAATTTAATTATCTATAATCTATCTATAATCTATAATCTATCTGTAATTTAATTATCTACATCTGATATAAAATCATCATTTTATATTATTACCTTACTTTGTAATTTAATTATCTAAACCTTGTTTTGTATTTTATTTATTTTTTGGCATTTGGAACTTGGCTAAAATTACCCTATTGGTTGAAGGGTTTCAACATTAAGAAATAAAACATACAAAGTAAAACTGGACTAATTTTTGTCACAGAGATAAATCCCTTATGGCATTGGCTACCTCAACTTCGCACTGGATGAATATGGTAGTCCAGTGGATAGGGCATTCGACAACTAAGTTGAAGGTCACAGATTCGAATACAGATTTATTTTAATCTTTTAGCTATGGAAGCAAATCTGGGGTAGGGAGACACTCCTTGGGTACACCCAGACTCCATAGAGTAAATAGCCACGAATTGAAGGAAAAACCTGGGGGCTGAGAGTGATCTAATCACCTCTTGCACAGACATTTGGACTAGAACAGTAAGTAATCCCATATGTAATAAACCTTTAAGGGTTTTGTGTCGACATAAAATAAGAAAAACTATATCATTAACATATAACTGATGAAAATATATTATTTAATTGGATTGATTCAATACTTTCTATTATTTTTCTACATCCTGACATAAGGCTACATAATTGCACTGTATATGATGTCATTTTTTAATGAATGGTTATTTTATATAAAATATACCATTTAAAAAAAAAAAAAAAAAGTTTATTCTTCACTTAATCATTTTGGAGTCCTTAGAATAATAGTGGGGTAGCTTGCATAACACATTTATATGCCTATGGCATTTGTATTTCTATGGCTCTTGAATTCTTGGTTATGACGTCCTTCGAAGGGAAAGTATAAGGATGGTTCTGAGCCTGTGTGATGACAGGTAATCATTAAAAATCCCTATCCTAATTAAACCTGGATAGGCAAAATTTAGAACTCCCACTGTAGCATCATACATCAGATTAGCCACAGTAGCATAAAGTGACATTTAATGAATAAACAAATCATATATAGAATATCTCCTCTCTGTTTCTGTGGTATTTGTTTTGATATAATGGAGTATAATTGAATAAATCTAAGAATATAATTCCCTTAAGGATAAAAACAAAACAAAAACCCTAATCCTCTGTTCCCAGAAATGACTAATTGGACCATTCAAAACACAAGTTGTTGCAAACCCTGTTGGCCCATTTGGTATTATAATGAAGAAGAGAGATATAGAAATAGTTGGCCCTTGGACAGTGGAAAGGGCTGTATATATTCGGACAGCAGGGCCAATATGGAAGAGTGGTCCTTCCAAAAAAGCGGCCACAAGTGCAGGAGAGTGGCTATTATTGGCAACTTGGACCCTCATTGAGTTATATTGGGTCCTCCCCGGTCCGAATCTTATTTACATTTGATGACCGCCTGGAGGGGAACACCACTGGGTCAGCCGAACCCTTGTATTGGTTAGTCCTGTACCCAATATATATATGGTAACCAGCCATCGTCGTAACCTACCATAAACGGTATCCTTTGACACATACAACGGTATGACTAACCGCAAACATCGTGGGTACGACCAAAATAACCATAGGCTAAACGATCTACGACTTAATTGTGTTAAAGGTTACGAAAGAATATTGATTGGTGAGAATCATGAAAGCCATTGACCGATCAAGTGGATTTATTGATACCATAACAAGCAACGACGAGTCATTGACGGTTTACGATAGTTTTTACGGCATACCCATATAAAAATTTACGATATTCAGCATCATGTTCGGTATTTTATCTAAATTTGAGTAGAGGCGATATATACCTTAAATGAGCCAATAAAAGTTCCGAGGTTCTCATCTTGAAAGATGTATTTTAAGACTTATATTCGAGAACCTTAAGATAGTGACCACGAAAGTAACTTCGTATATGAGTTAAGTTGACTTTATTGGTATTTCCATTTAATTGACTCTTATTCTGTATTTCTCCGAAATGATTCACTACTTCAAAGATAACTCCACAAGATATTTCAACATTCGGCTCTAAACAGTAGGAAAATTTGTGAAAATAAGATTTGTGGTTTATGGAGAACACACAATACATTTTTTATCAATGCAAAGAACTATAGTAATATCATAAGAAAGAAATTCTTTTTTCTTTTTTTTTTAGGGGGTTTAAACGTCCATTAATATATAACTAGGTTAATTAGAATATATTTAAAATTAGAAATCTATTTTAGTCCAAGTGGTAAGGTCAAGTATTACTTCGTAAGAAGAAAACTTAAACGGTATGTACCCAAGGGTAGGATAATTTATGAAGTGTTTATTTTGGAACGAGATGGTCGGTGGTTAAGGCAGTGCTTTTTATCTCAATTCCGGATGTGGCAGGTAATTATTCGGTTAAAGGAACCGTGGATCGACACGTAATGTAGACCGATTCTTGAATCGATGAATGTTCTTGAACATATCTTTCACAGCAAAGACGTTTAATTTTATTTAATTTGCATGAAATGTTAAAAGTCAGTTTTCTATTTTTCTTTAGTGCAACTTAAGGCAGAATAGGCTCAATCAAGTTAAAATGAATACTAAACGTTCGGTCACCGATGCTTCTTCCAGTAAAGCTGATAAGTATAGGAAATAGTTTGTTTAGAAATTTTTATGAATTGTGATCACAGAGTTGTGTGAAACAGTCCAATCATACTGATATATGATGGGATCGAAGTATTTTTTTAAGGTTCGACGTGCATAGCTTGTACTAAGGTCTTTGGTTAGTTCCGAAAATTTACCGGCTTATTTTAAGGACTAATTAAGATAATTTGCCAAGTAGCAAAACATTATGTTCTCTCTAACATCCAGTACGACTGTTTTAAAGTATTATGATGACCAGAGTGGGGCTATTAGAAATTTATTCCATGGAACAAAGAGAATTTCAAACTGCCAAGACTGGATTTCGAATGTCTTCATCCGAACCGAGATTGTTTTGGCAACCATGCTCAACAGTCTCGGGTAACCACCAGGTCCCTGTATACAATTCTTTAAAATACTATGCTAATTATGAATATGCAGGGGTATCTCATAAATCCTTTTATATTGTGGGAGCAGATACTAGACCTTTAAGAGAAAAAAAAGTTCATATGAACCACAGTCCGATTCTCAACGGTTAGGAAGGAAGCAGTTTTTTGCTGTTATACATGGTTATATCAGAAAAAATCAAAATATACCTACTTGGTGTGCACGCACAGAAAAGAAAAAAAAAAAAAAAAAAAAAAAAAAAAAAGTGGCACCAAATGAAAGAAGAAAAATTTGTCCAGAAAGTTAAGAAGTCAAAAATAAAATAATTTTACAACATTTCTAAGAATATTCGGCGAATAGTTCTTTTGTCTGGATGGACTTATTTCTGATGAAATAATGATAAAAGCAAAAATATCGAAATTTGATTTCCTTCCATACTATTGGCAATCGGACTATGGATTCATATCAACTTATTTGTCCCCCTTAAGGTTTAGTATCTGCTTCCACAACATGACTAGACACATATGAGACACCCAGAACATGCATTATGATATGGATGAGAGAAGTTACCTGAGGTTCGGTGAGTGGAAGGTGCTCGTTGAGCCTCTTGGCGAGGTCCCTGGCGGAGGAGGCCAAGGAAGGGCTGAGGCCGCCGTCACTGGCCAGCGCCTCGTCCAGGATCCTCAGGGTCTCCGAGTCTGAGCGAGGGCGCACTCCAGCACAGCGAGGTTGGAATCGAACTCACACCAATGGCTCCTCGTCTGCTCCAGCTGGCTCTCATCCGACGTTAGTCTGCAAACAGGGAGAGGAAGTTAGGTCGCTGCTTCGTGCTTGGAAGGAACAGTGATATCTCCCACATGTCAAGGGGAACTGACCAACTATTATTACATGGCTATTACCTGAGCTAATAGTGGGCTGGGAGGCCGAGAGTGTGACAGGGGTATCGTGTCACAGCTAACGAACCACTCAACAAAGACATGCCAAGAATACTTCAAACAGTTCCTAACTTAACACTAAAACTCTGTATTAGGTCAGCGAGTGTCATGGATCTAATATACTTTAATAAATACAATTGAACAATGGTTAATTCTTTTCTTTAAAATCATCTGAACTATCTTCCTTCTGATTATTTTTTTGGTTTATTATTTTCGATAATGAACCTTTGTAATCAAACAAAAATAAAAAAAAAACTATGCCCCCTCAAAATTTGAGAGTTAGTTCAAGATGCGTAGAATCTTAGAATCTTCTTATTAATACATAAATAAATACCAAAAATTTTTGCTCTCTGTGCTATTGCAGTAGATAATTAAATTTCTGGCAAATGAAAAAAACAAAAATCAATAATATTGGTTCAGAACTAGCAGCGATATAGCGTTTTGAAATCAGCATTAGTGATATAGGACTATCAGTCTTCTGATTTTTTTCTTCTTAATGTTCATTTAATAACATCTGAACTACATATAAATATAAGAACGATTACGTCCCATACAATAGGTAAATGTGCTTGTGTGGTAAGCCCCTCACAAAAATGAAAAGCCTCGTGAAAAGACACATCTTTTCAACTAAATATACATGGAGTGACCCAGACATTTTTCCAGACAACGTCCTGATACCACTTTATGTATAACTTTATACCATGGATAAAAATATATTACAATTTGTCTCAAGTTCATTACATAGTAGAGAAAAAATAAATAAATAAAAACACAATAAATTGGAATTTTATTTATGAATATGAAGAAGAAAAATGTTAAGAAATCATTAAGCCAATGTTTTGGAAGAAAAAACCCAAATAACATTTTAATATATAAGAGACGTGTTTTTCTACAGATTGGAAAGAAAATTACCGTAAAAAAAAACTTTAATTGTTTGTGCCGCTTCTATTTTTACAACCGCACCTGCCAGTTACAAAATTAACTATCGGCAAATGGACCGAAATTATAATTTGTCTCAAAAAGAGGAAGAAAAAAAAAATTAACATAAGTTTTATCTTTATGGGTTTCCTTTAATTAAAACAAATATATTACCAAATTATTTTTATTTGAAGTTCAAGAGTGTCCTAATATTAAATACATATTTTTTAATGACTTCAGTGAATATATTTTTACGGAACTAATGAAATTATATGGAAAAGTAACTATCATAATTTCTTAATAGATCCATTGGCAACATAATACATAGTAATGTAATGATCAAAACTTATGTTTTCAAAATACAAGACTATAACAAATTCTAGAAATAAATTTAAATTAGCCCGCAACGTCACTGAAATTTTTAAAAATCATTAATTTAAAATATTTGCAAGATAAGCTTACCTTATGAAACTAACTAGTGACGATTTAATAATTATGGTACAATTTAACGGATAAGTTATAGCACCTAATAAAACAGGAAATATTTTTAGTTCCTCTTAAATTCTTTTGTAAAAACTTTTATCATAAACTAAACGTACCAATTATGCGGAACTGTTAATTTAGTACGTTTTTAAATAATGTTGATACCGTTAAAACAGCAAATAAGGGGTTACTAGTCCTTGAACGGACCAACTGCAACGAACACCATTAGTGCAAATGGCAAAAGATCTACGAGCAAGAAAATGACGCAAGTGAAACCATAAAAGGCCCGTTGCAAAATTAGTAACTGGGCCAAGCTCTTCGTAAGTATCGACGCGCTTTGCATTCCAATCATATTTCTGTCTCAGGGGAATTAGAAGAATAATCACATTTAAGGAAATTATTAAAAATCAAGCCACAAAGAATACAGTTAGGTTGAGAAGGAAGTGGAAGGTAGGATTGCGATAAATGTAAACACGACTAATAGCATCTGAAATAACATAAAAATATGGGACAGGATTTATTGGGTTTTTTCACATGAAATGTCCGTTTTTATAGTTTCTGAAATACATAAAGGATTTTGCAGGTTGTTGTTTTCTTCCGAATGTTTACATATTTAAAGTAAACAGTTACTAATCCTCTACCTTCGTATTATAAACATTACCTTCCTAATCAATTACCCACTTTTTAGTATACCTCCAAATATGAACATGGAAACACGCGATTTTCGAGTAATATTTTTGTACGAGTTTAAACTCGGCCATTCAGCAGCTGAGGTCGCTAGAAATATTTGCAAGGCGTTTGGGGAAGGGAGTGTTAATGAACGGACCATTTGCCGTTGGTTTGCTAAGTTTTCAGCTGGGGATACCGACTTGGAAAACTTGCCCAGAGGAAGACCTCCGTCCGTAATAGACAACGATGTCCTCAAACATACAGTAGAAGGAAACCCCTATCAAACAATTAAAGGACTCTCAGCACAACTAAATGCAAGCGCATCTACCGTTTCCAGACATTTAAAGTGTATTGGGAAAGTAAAAAAAAGCATAATAAATGAGTACCTCATGATCTCACTGAGTGGCAGCAAGACCCCATGTTTCAAAACATACCGTGCAAAAATTGAAAGAACTGGGCTACGAAGCTCTACCGCACCCACCATATTCTCCCGACTTGTTTCCAACAGATTACCTCCTGTTAAGGAATTTAGACAACTTCGTCAAAGGAAAACTTTTTGAAAATGATGATCAAGTGAAAAGTGCGTTTTTCAAATTTTGTTTCACTTCAAAGCTCAGAGTTTTTCAATTCCGGAATAAAAAAGTTGGTGTCACGTTGGGAAAAATGTGTAGAAAAAGAAGGTAAATACTTCGAATAAAATTATCTTGTTTTCATATCGTATTTTTAATAAAAATCCTTTACCTTGAAAACGGTGAATGTGACACAACCCAATAATAAAATCGATTATCCATAAAACCAACATAGAGGTTAATATCCAAGATCATCCACTATGATCGTGTATATTCAAAACTATCAACACTAAAATATTATCATTTGAGTCAGATTTAATACAATTCAAAACGTAAGCCATGGACGTGAACAGTCGGTTCAAAGCCGAATGATTGATCAACTCTAAAATTAGTCGAAGGTAGCATCATATTGTGTCAGTCTAAGACATTTTTTAGTCAGTGATAAATGTCATCGGCGTGTGGACAATATGAGGGTTCAAACCTTAGCCAAACTCAAATCACTATAATGCCAAACGTAGATTAAGAGTTATGGTCGGATAACTAAAGAAACTACTCGCCACTGTTCGGGTTATTTTAATCTTCATTTTTCCTAATTGCTATCGGTGTGCAATATTTTAATTCCAAACATAAAACTGCTACAAATAGGACAGTTATTAGAAAAAAAAATTAATTGAAAAGAGAATGCTCATTTCATGGGTTCAATTCACAATCGAATGGGGATATTATCTTTTTATCCTTTTTCGGTGTTTTGGAAACTATCATACATAATATCATTATGATAATTGATATGACAGTAGCTGTTATGTCCAATAAAATTATAGGGCTCATGTGGAACATTATTGAAAACCAGATCAGACCCAAGCGAACGCAACCTAAATCGAAGTAGATTAGACCATTTGAAAACTTGATTTTTCCGGGACTGGCAAAGACGTGAACGCAATTATTGTGCTACGATTTTCATAATGTTATTGTTACGGGCTACGGGGTGTGAGAAATGAACTACTCCAGTTTACAAATTACAGATGTTTATTAATACAGAAAACACAAATACAAAGGGATTACTAACCACTATATTAACAATAATAATGGAATTACCAGCTTACTACTAAACAGTATACATATAAAATCAGGTATTCCTAACAATTAAACTACTTACGTAAATTTATACAATATGCTAGATTTATTCTAAAACTTACAACTATAAGTTATATATAAACTACAGTCTTCTAATTTCCCACCGACCGGTTATCACAATACTGACACACAGTTTCACTACACTGTCACACTGTCACGAACGGATCACTGTCACTGTTCACTGATACATCACAGATGCTTGTTGAGCCGGATTAGGACTGACTCACTTAGGCTCAGGGGACCGCTATTTGTACCACCTCCGAATCTTCTAGACCCGGGCGCAGGTAAGGCGGTGGGCCTTTCCAGGCACTTCGAGGACTGTCCAGGTCCAGAAGTCTCTAGCCTCATCTAGGCCCCTCCAGGCGTGGTCCACCCGTCATTGTCTTGACCGTAGCACTACCCCCTCCTTAGACGTGCTCTGCCCCAGAGCACAGATTGCAGAAGCTGAGCGATGCTGATCTTCCTCCGATGTAGGTGTTTTGTCTTTCCAGGGGTTGAACGTGCATACCATTATGATGACTCCAGAGTTGGCGAACGTCTCTTCTACAATGTTCCTGACAATCCTCCACTCCAGGCCATCGTATCCACAACCCAACTTCGGGATGGCGAGCTTGGTGACACGCAGTTCCAGAAGCTTTCTCCGCAGGTCGCCAAGACTCCGGCGCAGTGTGTCGTATGTCGGCTTCTGCTCTGATGAACTCTTGGTAACCAAGTAAAACAGGTGCCGGCCTTCATGCTCTTGATGGAGAGTCTTCCCAACTCTTGGTCCCTGGCGTTCCAGCTCTTCAATTCCAGCGAACTTCTTCCTGAAGACCGTCGCAATCCCCCGGGAATCCCTCAGATGTTCGGCGACACAATGTGCTAGAGCATAGTCTACCGGTAACGAGAATATGTCTCTGTAAACTGTCTGCGTTACCCTACGGGAGTCTGGCGCCTTAGGATGGGGAGTTAGGTCCTTGTCGGTGAGGTTCCTCACTTGCTGTTCCTCTGTAGGGCCATGGTTTCCCTTGTATGGAGCCAATCGGTTGAAATGTACTACCTTGGGTTTTCCTTTGGGCTGCTTCCTGATCCTATAGATGACATCATTGATCCTCTTGATGACCTTATACGGTCCGTCCCAGGAGTTTTGAAGTTTCGGTGAGTAGCCTTGCCTTCTTCGAGGATCGTGTAGCCAGACCAAGTCTCCAGGCTGGAAGCCACCTTTCTCTGCTTTGATGTCATAACGCTCCTTCATTCTGTCACTTGCTCCCTGGATGTTTGTGCGAACCTTCTCGTGAATAGTGTTCATTCGCTTCCGTAGGTTCGCGACGTAGTCTTCTCCGGCGACCTCCTCATCAGGCTTGAAACCGAATTTCAGATCGCAAGGCAAGCGTAGTTCTCTGCCGAACACGACATTGGCGGGGGTCTGCCCTGTCGTTTCATTAACTGAACTACGATAGGCTAGCAGGAACAGATGAAGATATTGGTCCCAGTCTCGCTGATGGTCAGAAACTACCTTGGCCAAATATCGACCCATTGTCCTGTTCATGCGCTCTACCATGCCATCGGACTGAGGGTGAAGAGGCGTCGTCCTGGTCTTTCGTATTCCTAGAGGCTCGCACATCCTGGTGAAGACTGCCGACTCAAAGTTTCTTCCTTGGTCAGCGTGAAGTTCCATGGGCACCCCAAACCGACTGACGAGCTGCTTCACGAGAACATCTGCAACCGTGGCGGCCTCCTGATTCGGTAGGGCGTAAGCTTCCACCCACTTTGAAAAATAATCCATGGCCACGAGAATATATCGGTTGCCATTATCTGTCACAGGAAAAGGGCCAGCGATGTCTACCGCTATTCTCTCGAATGGTGCTCCAACGTTGTATTTCTTCATAGGTGCCTTCTTTTTCCTTATCGGTCCATTAGAGGCGGCACAAGTTGCACACCGCCGGCACCAATCTAACACATCGTCCTTGAGGTTTGCCCAGTAAAAGCGTTCCCGAACCTTTTCCAATGTCCGGTGAACTCCAAGGTGGCCACCAGATGCTCCATCATGTAGTTCCCTCAGTACTTCGGGCACTTTAATCTTTGGTACGATGAGCTGTAGTCTCCGCTGATCTCCCTCCGTGTTCTCCAATGCTCGTTTCAGCAGACCTTTGTCCAGAAGAATGGAGTCCCATTGAGCCCAATAGGTTTTTATATTTTTCGACATTGGAGCAACATCCTGCCAGCTTGGTCTCCTTTGGCCTGATAGCTTCCATTCCCTTATTTGTTTCAAGTCCGGGTCCTCGTCCTGTTCCTTTGCCACTTGTGTGTCCTGCCAACCGTCGGTAACGACCGTAGTCCGCAACACTGTTGCTTGCTTTTCTTCTTGTCGAGAACAATGCTTGCATTCTCCATCACAGGGTCTCCTTGAGAGCGCATCCGCATTCCGGTGACTCGTTCCAGAACGATGAGCAGATTCGAAGTCATATTCCTGAAGGCGCTCGATCCACCGTGCAACTTGTCCCTCCGGTGACTTGAATCGCAGCAGCCACATTAGAGCTGCGTGGTCCGTTCTCAGTAGAAATCTTCTTCCATACAGGTATTTATGAAAGTGCTCTATGGACTTAACCACTGCCAGAAGCTCTTTCCTTGTGACACAGTAGTTGCGTTCTGGAGCTGACAGTGCTTTGCTGAAGTACCCAATAACCTTTTCTTCCCCGTCTTGGAGTTGGGAAAGGACGCTTCCAATAGCAGTGTTGCTGGCATCTGTGTCAAGAATGAACTTACCCTCGGGACGTGGATAGCTTAGAATAGGCGCACTACTCAATTTCTTCTTTAACTCCTCAAATGAAGCCTGACACTCGCGATCCCAAAGGAAAGTCCGTTTTTCCTCAGTGAGCCTGGTAAGAGGTTTCGCGATGTTGGCGAATCCTTTCACGTACCTCCTGTAGTAGGTGCAGAGCCCGAGGAAACTTCTCACTTGGTGCTTATCTCGAGGTGCTGGCCAATTGATGATCGCTGTAATCTTCCCTGGGTCAACAGCAACTCCGTTGTCTGATACAACATGCCCCAGGTAGTTGACTTGCCTTCGGAAGAGATTGCACTTCTTCGGGTTCAGTTTTAGATTAGCTGCACGCAGCCGTTCGAAGACCCGCTCCAGATTCTCCAGATGGTGAGTGAAGGATTTTCCCAGTACAATGATGTCGTCCAAGTAAACCAGGCATATCTCCCAAGAAAGACCTCTTAAGACGCTTTCCATCAGCCTCTCGAACGTTGCAGGAGCATTGCAAAGCCCGAATGGCATTACCGTAAATTGCCAGAGGCCAGTGCCGATTGAAAATGCCGTCTTCTCCTTATCTTCCGGTGCCAATCCAACCTGCCAATATCCACTGCGGAGATCCAAGGTAGAAAATAGTTTGCAACCCTCTAGTGTGTCCAGCGTGTCGTCAATCCTTGGGAGTGGGTAACTGTCCTTCTTCGTGGCGTTGTTCAAAAGACGGTAATCTACGCAGAATCTTGTCGTCCCATCTTTCTTTTTCACCAGTACGACAGGAGACATCCATGGGCTACTCGAGGGCTCGATGACACCATCATTCGCCATATCCTTAATAATCTCCTCGGCATCCTTTCGTTTAGCTAGCGGCAGCCTCCTCGGGATCTGTCGGATGGGCTTTGTATCCCCGGTGTCAATTTTGTGCTGGACGATGTTCGTTCTACCCCGTGGTCCTGAGCTGATCTCGAAAATGTCCTGCCATCGGGTAATCAATCTCTTCACGATTTCGCTCTGTTCAGGCGAAAGTTCTCTGCATGATTCCTCCACGAATCCTTTTAATTCTTCGGGTAGTCCTCGTTGCTCGGTGGGGTTGCGTTGTAGCTGTCGGACTACTGAGGTAGCGGCCGTACATTCACCGACTGGTGTTCCTCTCTTTAATGTCACCGGGAAGCTGTTCAGATTCATCAGTCGGATTGGGGTGGTATGTCCGACCTTGATGAGAGACCTTGCAACCAGAACACCGCGTCCGACTTCCTGCTCCTCGTGCTTCCCAGGTTCAAGTAGAAGACATTGACCCTCCGGTAGTCGTCCATTGATCGTCCCATGCGTCAGAATTTGACTCCGTGCAGGTAAAGTGGTGTCTTCTAGTAGGAGTACTCGTGCATAGAGGTCCTTTCCCTGCCGAAGGATGACCTCTTCGTCTCCCAGCGTCATCACACCTCTCGACATGTCCAGCTTGATCCCGTATTTGATCATCAAGTCCATGCCGAAGATGACTTCCTCGTCTATTTTTGCCACGAGAACGCGGTGCTCTAGACGTTGGCCCCCGATGAAGAAAGTGGCAACTGTCTCCCCGTAGACCTCGGCTGGCTGTCCTGTGGCTGTCCGTAACGCCCAAGTGGTAGGTGATATCTTCTTAGCGTTAACTGCCTTCGGGTTCAGTATTGTCATGGTTGCGCCGGTATCCAGCAGAAAACTCCGCAGCTGCCCGTTCACCATTCCATCCACATAAAAACTATTTGTCTTGCTCCCTATTGTCGCGATTCTCACGGCGACCCTGGGGCCTTCGATGCTACGGGTTGACAGTTGCCCCTTCCCATCAACCCTCCTTAGTTTTCCTGTGGCTTTTTCCGGCTTCCTGGTAGGACACTTGCTTCTGGGGTGTCCAAGTTGACCGCAGCTCCAACAGCGTATCTCATTTTTGCGTGTCCTGAGGGCTTCCAAAACCTTTGTTACTATGCCCTCGATGGTGGAGGCCGCGTTACGCTCCGCTTCTGCCGCTCGAACTCGTGCATGTCCACGGACTGACTGCCTGACAGCCTCGAATTCCATGGCCTGCGACAATGCATCGCCCAAAGTCTTAGGGCGTGCGAGTTTCACTGCCTGTTGGGTTTCCGGGTCTCGAAGTCCATCCAGGAATTTGTCGATAGCCAAGCTCTCGTAGACGTCGTCGGTGACTGTTGGGTAGGCATTCCTCACTAGCCGGGCGATATCTGCTTCAAATTCCTGCAGCGTCTCGTTGGTCTTCTGGACCCTGTTCTTTAACTGGGAACGGTATAGTTGGTCCACGTGGCGATGGCCGAAACGCATCTCCAGTCTTCTCCTCAGCTCACCGTAGTTGCACCGCTCCGACATGGGCATCCCCTGTAGCACTCCTAAGGCGTCTCCACGCAAGGCTAGGCACAACGCTGATGCTTGCGTCTCCTTTGACCACCCGTGGATCGAAGCCGCTGTCTCGAAGAGAGTCATGTAGTCCTCCCACGGCGTCTTCCCGTCGAACAATGGGATGGTGTTGTGCGTTGGTGGCAATCCAGCATTGGCGGAGGGAATGGTGTTGTGAGGGCTTCTCTCAGAGGGTTGGTCGGTGTCGATTGTCGGTGGGTTGCTCATACGTTCTTCTAGAGCTTCTATTCTTACCCTAAGTTCATTTTCTACTGAATCGACTTTTTCTCCCAATCTAGATTCTACATCAGCTAACTTATTATCTACACTTTCCATTAACTTAGTTTCTAAATTGCCTAACTTAGCCTCCAATGTATTTTTAACAGTACTTAATTCATTACCCAACTTCTTTTCTACATTACCTAACTCATTTTTAACAGTACTTAATTCATTACCTAACTCATTTTTAACAGTACTTAACTCAGTTTTAAAAGTTGCAGACAACTTACTGAAATCATTTTCAAACGTAATCTCGTCTGGATTTTCCCCTGAATCAACAAAAAATTGGCGCAAGCGTTGTTGCAGTACTAATTTCGTTCCGGAAGTATCCAGATCTCGTTCTTCTAACTCCCGTCTTAAGTCTGCAACTTTTAAATCATTCAGTCTAACACTCTGAGAAGTCATTTTCCACACAGTAGCCCAATAATTACAAAAACAAGAAAACCAAAATTATAACCATTTACAATGACCCCACACCTGACACCAAATTGTTACGGGCTACGGGGTGTGAGAAATGAACTACTCCAGTTTACAAATTACAGATGTTTATTAATACAGAAAACACAAATACAAAGGGATTACTAACCACTATATTAACAATAATAATGGAATTACCAGCTTACTACTAAACAGTATACATATAAAATCAGGTATTCCTAACAATTAAACTACTTACGTAAATTTATACAATATGCTAGATTTATTCTAAAACTTACAACTATAAGTTATATATAAACTACAGTCTTCTAATTTCCCACCGACCGGTTATCACAATACTGACACACAGTTTCACTACACTGTCACACTGTCACGAACGGATCACTGTCACTGTTCACTGATACATCACAGATGCTTGTTGAGCCGGATTAGGACTGACTCACTTAGGCTCAGGGGACCGCTATTTGTACCACCTCCGAATCTTCTAGACCCGGGCGCAGGTAAGGCGGTGGGCCTTTCCAGGCACTTCGAGGACTGTCCAGGTCCAGAAGTCTCTAGCCTCATCTAGGCCCCTCCAGGCGTGGTCCACCCGTCATTGTCTTGACCGTAGCACTATGTAAGTTCAAATTTTAATTAATTCTGGATTTTAATGAATACATACGTAATTTCAATCGTAACCGTTATTCACTTAATGCCGATTTTATACTAATTTGGCTAATCGGACGATGCTACGGTGGGAGTCCTACATTTTGCCGATCCACGTTTAATCAGATGGAATGGGCATCTTTAACATGTACCGGGTATTTCATAAGCTCGAGACCCCCTTTTTATGTCCCCTCCGAAGGACAGCATAAATAGGATTTTTTACTCCCATAAAAAAATCCTTCAAGCAATTGTTTTAATCCTTGGGCAAAGAAGGCTGTTTTTGCTAGCCACTATAATACTGATGACCCTATTTTAATTTTTGTTGTAATAATGATATGTGTTTCTATAAAAATATGTGCATACCTTTGTTTTGCCATGTTTTGGAATTCGCATAAATGTATTTAGCTGACAAAAATTATAATTTTCGCCTAAGGGAGAACGCATAGTGGAGGAGCGACGCACGGGGAGCATCACAGGATGCAACAAAGAGCGCTTCAAGCAGAGAAAAGCTCCTGCATAGTGGAGCAGTGGGAAGTGCAGCGGTGAATAGATTAAATATAATTTGTTTTCCATCACTAGCCCTAACAAGATATTTTTACTACCTTAAAGAATGAATTTCTAGTTTATCCGAGGAGCAAAAGCGCCATATTTTTTCTCTTAAAATATAATTCGTTACTATACAAAATATTAATGTTAGTTGTTTTGTTCTAAAAATGTCCTAAATTGGACAGATTGTAATATTGTTCAATAAAGAATTGTTTCTACAAAAAAAAGTTGTTTTGTTTGGTTTTAGGTATAACAGCTTGGTCATCACCGCCTGGGGGTTAGTTATGATATAATACTAATTAATTCATAATTAATCATAATGTACTCACATAAATGTATTACCGCGTATAATAATAAAAACACTGATTAAGAGCTCGTATGTCATCTAATATCTCTAAAAACTACTGAATTGATCCCCAACTCGCATTATGAAGCGCGACAAAATCAAAAATTCTGAACTATTTGCTGGCTACCTACTCCATAATAGGGACAACTTAAGTCATATTTTGGACAGAAATTTATCACCCCCTGTTTAGGCCGCCGTTCCTAAGCTAACCTAATCAAGTTAAGATGTCACACCGCCGAGGTGATTATATCCCAGAGTTGACAAATGGAAGTCACGACAGGGCCTAAAAAATGAGCGCTCACATATTGTCCCCTATTGGCCATCCCCTACGAGATTAACTTGTTTAAGGTTCCGCGAGCTGCAATAAATCACGGAGCAAAATATACGGCGAGATACGGGAGAAGGAGGGCTACTTAATATATCATCAGGGAGAGGATGGGCAGAACAAGATATCCATGTAACTTATAATAAGAAAAAACTGTCCTCTATAAGGGAAACAATCTCCCAGGGGTTAAAAACCCATTTTTCTCCAGTGCCTGGAGCAATATATCTGCCCCCTGAGTCATTGCCGTCCATTGACAGTTCGGTTACTTGTGTCGCATCTGCCCTCCCATGTTTCCATTTTTTTTGTTTTGGTATATTCTGAATTTGTAATAATATTACGACATATGTTGGCCGCCACTTTGTGGTTATTGTGTTTTAGAAGTCTGATATTAATGCCTACTCTTTTGTTGAACTTAATGTTCTGTTACTTTAAAGTTACTAAAGAGAAAAATTCTTTATTGAACGCCACGCAACCCAAATACAGTGGGTTGGTTGCTTTGTTATACACAGTATACATAATCAATCTAAATTAGATAATTATTAAATCGTTTTTTTTTTTACATTTTAATCTATGCATAATTATTATTATTTTTATTATTGACAGCTATTTGAATCATTAATTTAACTCATCAATTAATGCCTAATCATCCTCCTTTATGATTTACATTTAATATTTATTACATCTCTCTCAATAAAAGGAGGAACAATATTGAAACACTGCTAACCATTAATTTGGTGATGGATAATACCCAGGGAATCCAGGACCACATTTTCGGCCAAAATCGCGACATCCCTAGTCAGTTATCACCTAGGACCTCTAAGAAGCTCCTTGCCTTCGGGATCGTTCCACGAGACTCAAACTCTCTCTCTCGCCAAAGGTCTCGCAGAACTTTTCTTTCATCAAAGAGATGCAGGTTTCAAATATCTCTTCTTTTGATGTATATTTCAAACATATCTTCTTCCCCCCTCCCTTTCCCCCACACATGCCTGATCCAAGTCATTTGTCTGATACCGAACATTAGAGTTTTGGACTAATACCGGTTTCATACTTTTAGGGAATGTCACAATATCAGCATACTCTTAGATATAAATACATCCCTTATTTAAAATATACAAACTCTCCCTATATTTACAATCTCCTGCAGTTCAAACCCTCAATTTACTAACAAAATTCCTTCTCAACATTTCTTCCGACACACCCAAAATATATGGACACACACGAGCTTTTGGAATTCCCTTCCATCAAAAATCCGTCACGTCCCTTCTCTTTAATTATTCAATTACCTTTATTTTTCAAGACATCTTCACTGCCCAAAATAACGCAATTTCAATCTAACTAAAGAATAGTTACTCTTAAGTTAGACTGTATTTATTGATTTTATTTTTCATATATATTTATGGATGCTACTTTAATTTTTTTATCTTTTTATTTTCACTGAATTTTGTTTAATAATATTTTTATTAGACTGATTTCTTATTTCTGTCCTATGTACTACATATAATATATACTTATTATTTTTTTAAATGTTGTATGGTTTTATATATCATAAGCTTATGTCCTGTACAGATTTTTTTCTTTCTTCTTACTTTCATTATTCTTAATATATTTCAACTAATAATTCTTACTTGTTTTTTATGTTATTTTTATAATATTTTAATACGACTTTTTTTTTCCCCCATGACCCTAAAGATGATCCCCAACAAGATTAATGCTGATATACCAAGACATTAAGACTGCGGACTAAGGAAGAAAACAGAAGGATGGAACTACGCGTAACGCAACTTTCTCAATAAGCCATCGGTCATAATGCGCAGGTCCGATGTAGGCCAGCAGTTGGGTAAGGAGCAAAACCACATGATTGCAGCTTGATGGTCATCTTACATGGTCTACCGCTGGTCAATCAGACTCCCTGCTTTGGAAACAAACGTAACGACCATTTCCTAGTGTTCGTAGTAACTAGATACTAGACTGCTTTAAAAGTTTGACGAGAGGGAAACATAACGGTAACTGAATCCCGGTCAAACGTCAAGCCATGTATTTTTATGAATGATTAAATCGTAATTCAAATTATGGGGGTAAAAAACCCTTAGCTATGCTGTCCTTCGGAGGTGACCTTAAAGGGTGGTCCCGAGCGTGTGCGATGTCAGATACTCGTTAAAGAACCCTATCCTAATTAAACCTAGATAGGAAAAAATTAGGACTTCCACTGCAGCATCGTTCGATTAGACATAGCAGCGTAAAGGGACGTTAATTAAATAAACAAATTAAGGGAGGAAAATCATTATGGTTCATAGAAAAAAAAAAACCCGCCAAACTATCTCTTTCTTAACAGCTAAATATAAAATATTGTCCTTATCTGTCAAATGTTTTTAATTTTTTTACTATATATATTGTATAAAAAAGCGGGGGGCGATCTTTTATGACAACACCACACTTAACATTATGCAGCAAAGAATTATAAATTAGTTTAAACAAAAATGTTATTCAGTCTTTTGTAAACTGTTTAATAAATATATTAGAGTGTGATATAGCCAGTTAGAAAAACATTACTTAAATATACAAAAAATTAATAGTTCACTGAAATATACTGAAACTACTACTATATAAGAGAATTTAATAATGACAACCAAATTTGTTTCATTTATTAGTCGAGAGCTTAAAATTATATTAATTTGTAAATTAATATAATTATGTTTTGCATTTAAGATTTATCGACAGAATATTTCCACAATTTACTTATATCATAGAGTTACGATTAATTTATTTTTATTTTCAATATGGTTAGTTACAGAACTTTGACAAGCACATTTGTTTTACATTATATCATTAATTTTATTCAGCACATTTTTTTACATGTAAATAATTAATGATAATTGTTGAAAGATTTAGGTTATTATTAATTTTAATTTATTTTTAGATGTGTTATAATTCATCATCATTCGGATTATTAGGATGACAAATTAATTTATGTAAATAAACTAATAGTAAATTTCTTCAAAAGAAAAACATCCTTATTATTTCGTAAAAAAAAAAGAAGTAATAAATTAATTTTTTAATATCTAATTTGATCATTTTTAATTTAATGATTTATATCAGGACTGCCAACAAACAGAAGGTACAAAATAATCAAAAGCAAAACTAATTATACATACATAAATTAATAAAATAATAAGTGAGAATAATATAAACTCACCGGAAAAAATTTCAAGAAATTGTTTAAAAACAAGATGAATGGCATATACGTCTCAACTACAGTATCCGTTTGGAAACCTCCATGATGACATCAGAGACGAAACTAACCCACGAAAATGGACGGACAATAGCAGGAAATACGGACGATAAATATCATTCACAATGGTTTATCACAAATAAAAATTGTTTTGTGATTGACAAATATAATTGTGATCACTAAAGGTGAATGAGGAGCCAAAAGAGTGCTCATCACAAACAGGGCGAGATTGTTCAATTGTCCTAAATGCAGCTTTGTAGGTCAATTATCACCTTACTAAGAACAAATTATGAAATAACAATTCCTTATAAAGGAAAATTAAAATAAGGAATTCTATTAATACAGTTTCACAAGAAATTAACAATAGAAACCTTAATATGGAATCGAAAAAATAAACACTCTAAAACAAAGAGTATATTTATAAATTAATCTTTTCAAGAACTCATATTCGTCTAAAATAAGCTGCAATGTAAGAATTTAGCTTACATCACTATTTTTAATTTTTTTTATTTAGGTAACTTGTCTGCCTATATTGTATATATTTAATAAAATAAATAATATAAACTCGCTTGGATAGAAATTTTGTTTAGGAAAAAACAGAAAGATTTCCCCCTCATTTGTACTGTTTAAGAGAATCTTGTTACAATTAATTACTGATAATTGTATAATAGGTCTGTCTATTATCACTAAGAGCGCCGGCCCGATTAAAAATAAATGAATTAATCACTAATAACTACTACAATTAGGGAAATAATTAAGCGAATCGTACAAGATAAATTTCAACGATAATGAGATAGAAAAAAAAATTATAATTTTTTTTCTTTTAGTCTTAACCGAAATTAGATATACCTTCACAAAAAAAAAGATATTGGAATTCAAGATCTTCCAACATACAAAATTGATAAATGTTGTAGAATAAGCGGATTTGTTTACAGAAATAATTCATCCAGTGAAAAAAAAATACAATTTAATGTTAACTTTGCATAATAGTGTGTATTATTACATTATGCTACTATGATATATAATTAAAAAATATATTACATACATATGAAATATATAAATATCTGTAAATAAAAATGAATGAACACTCTCGGTAAATCGATTTTAGTGAAAAAGTTGCAAATAATGCTTTTTATTGTCTTTATAGTTTTTTAGTTTTCAACGTATCATCAATTCCTTCACGTTATAACAGACTATTGGCTGCTTCTTCAGCGTTGTATTTAAGAATCTATCGTTATTAAACAAAATGAAGACACGGTTGAAACCGAAATAGGGCAAGCCCAAAAACAACTTAGGAATATATATTCTTAGGAAATCATAAGGAATATTTATACTAAATTTATATAATTAATTATAAGTAATTTCAATTTCATAAAACTTTTCTTTTTTAATTTAAGCTATTATCGAATGCATACATACGAACACATAGTGGGCCTTAACATTCTGCGATAACAAGTTATTGAAAATTTTATTACCATAATAACAAGTTTTCTATTGAAAAGTGTGAATCTAATTTTTTCTTGATCGCAATACTATCCCCATAATATACATTTTATAAATAGACAAGTTAAACAATGGGGGAGAGCAGGAAGGGAATTGAACGATTTTTATTTTATTGTTTTGTTTTTAAATATTTTCACAAGCGAATGCAGCCAAAGATAATCAAATCCAACTTCGTCTAAATTCCGAATCGCAGATTGCAAAAGTCTCATTTTCTGTATTTATATATGTTACTGCAGTAAAATAGATTAGTTTTATATAACTTGATAACAAACAAGGGACAACGATTTTCTCAAAACTCAACAGTTATTCACAATTTTATTAAACTTCTTGTAAGCAACAATATGTTTAGAAGTGGATAGTTGTTTTAAAAATAAATTAATATTATTCACCCAAGGAATTCGGAAAGCAATTCATTTTTTTTTCTTGCTTTTCATATAGATATTATCTAAACCCCCCCCCAAATACACTAAGTCATGGGTCTTACCTGTGGTGCGTATCTTCCCATAAACCATAAAGCTGGGCGACTTCCTCTTTGAGCGTTGTATCTTGGTGCCCGGAGTCTGTGAGGAACCTGTGAACAGCGACGTTGACTTGGTGTACTTGGCTCTTTACTTCCTTAAGTCGGGTAGCCTCTCTCTGCAAAAAAACAAAAAATAAATATATACATTAGGGATTCCAAAAAAAAAAAAAAACCTGAGTTAATAGTATGTAGTATATACACATGCAAGATCAAAAATCCCAGAAAACAGAGACACTATAATGAAAATATCACAAAAGAAAAGGGAGAGTATCATTGCCCGGACTGCATTTCAGAAAATCAAAATTTTAATATAGGAGCTCATTATTCAATAAACTCTACCTACAAGACGAAATCTTTTTTTTTTTTTTTTTTTCAATCTTATACCACTCAGCCATATAATATATTTAGTGATAAATTATCAGAAATCCTACAATATAATGTGATAGAGTGAAGTGAGCCCTGAAGATGGGGAAAACACCCGAAACGTTGACTACTTAAAATGACTGGTGCAAGCAGATCTTGAACGAGCTGGAATCAAAATTGAAGAAATACCGAAGGATTTTGGGGAAAAAATAACGAAGGATTGTTTCTCCACAACAAGGTAAGAAGGTGAATCAAGTTGATGAAAAAGATTTATATAAAAATATACATTTGTTATGTAGCAAAAAATAAATAAGTACAAAATTAAAAAAAGGAGGAAATAATCAAAACAAAACAATAAATGAAGAAAAAAAAAAACATAGCTATCCTTATACTGCATTACGGAGATTAGTTCTATTGTTTTGAAGTTTATTCGTAAGGTCAATAAAACGTTTCAGTAAAATATAGCTATTGTCTTTCCTAACGATTAATTGATATTTTATTGAAAAGACTGTAAGTTTATAATAAAAATACAATTCTAGATGGCAAACACAATTGTACACTTTGTATTATATGATTACGGTCAATTTTAAACTAAAACTAAAAAAAAAAAAAAAAAAAAAAAAAAAAAAAAAAAAAAAAAAAAAAAAAAAAAAAAAAATGAAACCTTATAAATCCAATAGAACTTGAGTGAAATTTTATCCGAAAAAAAATATATAGCTAACAACAACTTTTGACACAAGAACTACTCACGTTAAGGATAAGATAATTAATTACCTCTATTGAATATTCTTGAGTGTCTGATGATTTTAATGGAAATATTTTAAAATTATTGTAAAAATTTCTAAAAAACAAACTAAAACGAAACTAAGAAAATATATGGTCCTTTGCGGCTAAAGTACGTCCTCCATCTATGAGTGGAGAAGATAGACTGATATTGCTCTGTCAACAACATTTATCCCCAATATAAATTTATCTATCGGCCAGTAATAACAAACATTCGGTACAAAGCAGTACACTATACTCTCCTGATAGCGTTGACAAACAACAGGTTTTTTTTCAATTGGCAGATGGGGAATATTCGCTTTGGATTCATAACTTTTTTGAATTATTATTTTCAATATCACTTATTTTTTTATGTAGTATTATTTTATATTGTTGTGAAGAACAAAAAAATAAAATAAATAAATTGAAATATTGGCTATATTTATTTATACGACCACAATTCAGTTATTTTCGAAGATACAGTAAAATAGAGAAAACGAAAATTTCACAATATTTATTTGGTAATATAGTAGAAGCTATAAGCCTCTTACTCTGTTGTTATTATTGAAGATAAGGAATAAACGAAAAGTGTTCTCAAATCAGAAATTTTTATTCTTATTATCTCAAAGATAATTAAAAAAAGAAAGAAAAGAAAATAGCAAAGAAGTATAGTATTATTGCTTCTGTTTTAATTTTGTTGATAACAATGACGTAATCGACCAAGAAAAACAATAAATAAAAAACTTCCTCCCCCTCAAAAAATGAGGTCTTACATTCAAGAACCGTAGAACCCGAATAACGAGTATAAAAAAATGCGCCTGTCAGCTGTTCGAATTTATGAATACCAAAAAAAAAAGGAGTTTATGCTTGGACATGGCTCAGTAATGCCCTGATGATAGCTCACAAGCTTGAGCCGAAACGTCGGCAAAATTAAAATATTTAGAATAAGACTGAATCCTGATTATTCCACCTATAATAGTTTCTACAGTCCACTATAAATCGTCTAAAAAAAAAAAAAAAAAAAAAAAAAAAAAAAAAAAAAAAAAAAAAGTAATGATTGAAATTGATTATAAAATAACGTAGATATAGCGTTTTGATCTTATGTTAGCAGTGGTGATTGACAATTTACCTTGAAAATAAATAGAGTTGCTGGTTCGTCTTTCTTAAATTCTTTGATTAATTTATTATAAAAAAATGGTAATACGTTATATATGACAGAAAACAATTGATTATTCATTTAACGTCACTTTTATTCTACTATCAAGGTTTTATTAGGACAAGGATCTTTAACACGAAGCTGACATCGCACAGGCTTGAGGCCACCATTTTACGTTCCCTCCGAATTACGGTGCAACTAAGGATTTTTCACTTTCCATTAGGAAATCCTAGGATCACCTGCCAGGTTTGAACATGCCACTTTCGACATAGGAGGCTGTTATGCTAACTACTACACCAAAGATGACCCCTTCAACAGCATTTAATATACATTTGGGAAATACTTAAGAAGCTATAAAAATGTAAAAACATGAATTTTACTTTTTATTTATATATGAAGCAAGGGATATATTACTGCAATAATATTACCATACCCTATAAGCTAAAATAAATTATAACGAAACAAAAATTACAGTGATAACAAAATTATGAAGCAACCCTTTATAGATCTACATTACACATTAAAATTCTTACTATAAAAATTGTTTCAGCGTATATGTTTTAACATCCATACTTATAGGGCGTTTATGACTCATCGGTCTTACGCCTCAAAACCCAAAACAACAAAAACCATCTATACTAGACCTACACATATAAATATACCTACCTATTATAAATAAATTAAATAAACTTCAGAATTTAAATTGAGGATCAGCTATTCCGAAATTGAAGAGCTTTCCATTCGGTTTGAATATAAAAGGAGAAACTTTTATGAAGTGAAGAATGTAATTCTAAGCGTTTCACCCCACCCACGGCTCACATAAACCTCGGCGAGAACCGACAAGTTAAGTGACAAGCGGATAAGGTTTACTTATTGAGGTACTCAAGACCCCGAGACCCCGGCCAGCGCATTAAAATCTCCACCGATGGCCTCCCTCACGGATATAGATCCTATTCCGGTTGTGCGATGGTTCGCTCCTCCCGAACCGTGAAAGGAAAAGCAACTGGAGAAAGCCTTTATATACATCTTTTCTCTTTCATTCGTATCTTAGTACGGTCTGATAGCCCCGGCATTTGGAATGTTCACAGCTCAGGGATCTGAGTAATCGATGAGAACTTTTTAACTGTGGAGGAGTACTATCTCCTGATTCGGGATCTGGAGATAGTGAAAGAATAGGTTTCTGGAAGGAACTTAAGGCAGGGAGTAAACGAGACATAATTTTAACTAAGAACACTTACTATTATTACCCAATAGTTCATTATTTCCGAATAATTCATAATGCGACAGGTCTTGGGGACCATGGTTTCACACCTTGATTCTCGATGATATTTTACAGGGTAGAGCCATTATTCCCTAAGCCTATTTTTGTGATTAGCCACCAGTTGGCTGACGGCTTTCACATACTCGGTCGGACGTTGTGAGGGAATTCCCATTTAATTACATGATTGAAAGAGTCCTCCGAGGATAGGGACTCGAACTCACAACCTTAGGCAAGTGGACTAGCGCGCTAGCCACGGGACTCCCTAACTTAATATGTACAGCAATAAATTAATCAAATACCTTAAGAAAGACGAACCAGCAACACAGTAAAATACATTTATATTAATAAATTCAGCGGACAGAGGTTATTTTTTTTTTTCACAGTTTGTTCAGAGTTCTAACAGCATAGGTTCATAATTAATCCTAAAAACATATTTAAAAATTAATTTCTAGCGTCCTTAGCCAGTGGCTTAGAGCACACGTGTCGTGGGAAGCGCCAGGATCTTCAGAGCTTTTGCTTCGTCATTCATATGTGGGTGGCTCATAGCTCGGCTCATACTTCCCCAAGGCAACATTAAAATATTTTATATAAGTATGAATTTATTATATTTATTTTATGCTTAATTAATTCAAATTAATTATTAATATTATTATTCTATTTTTCTTGATTTAATTATTTATTTTCTCTTATTTCTCTTCATTGTGTAAATACTGTATAAATTAATTTATAAAGTCTTAATATATCTTTTCCTTAAATGTAGGAGATCGTATTATATTTCTAAATAAATCTTTTAATAAAATATACAAATATTATTTATTTATTAGGATTTCACCCAATCTGTTTGTTTTCTTGAACTAGGTACACTATTACTATTACTACCTACCTAGATTTTTTTATCTAAGACCCACTCTGACCCTCTCCTTAACAGTATCCATGTTTTTAGTAACCCACTTTTATTTTATTTTTCGTTCTAACTCTTTTCTTTTATCAATTCACTTTAAATGCACTTCTCTTAAAAGTCTTTTGGGATTTTTTTTTTTTTTTCAAATGTCCATAACCAGATCTTTTTTGTTTCTATCCTTTATTTTTAATAATTATTATTGAACTGCGAAATAACGTAATTATAATAAAAAGAAACATGCCTCCACTTTATCATTTTTTTAAATCAATTCAAATGAAAGAAAAAAAAAACAATCATAAATAGTTAAAACAATAGATAATTAAAACGCAGCTGGTTATTTATGGGCTTTTATGAGTCCTTAATGTCTCCAAAAATATTTCTGTATAATACCCTATTGTATTCAATTCTGTCCTGGACAAAGAAGCGTTGTTAGAGTTTCAAAAGATAAGAAATGATTATTCCGAAAAAGGTAATTGTAAACACAAGATCCATTACTTTGTAATCGTTCTTAAATAGATTGATTGTCAATTTTCAAAAATAATCCTTAATAAAACAAAAGTAACAAAATAAATTTTATAATAATTATAAACTCGTCGTAGGAGTTCGGTTAAAACGCATTTAATCGACTAAAGATTCAAACTTCATAAAAATAAAATTGTATGAACTATTATTTTATAAAATATTTGACAAATAATTTTATAAAATAATTTGAACTAGATAGAAACTTGACATAAATAAAACAAATAAATCTTAAAACCTTTGCGACCGCATTCACGCTTTTGACATTTCCATTTCTATCGGTTTTGTGGTTTGTAAAATATATTATGGATCTTCATTATTTACACACGACAGCGCAGATTGCAGTAATATTATAACACAATTGAAAAACTTTCATAAAAATGATTGAGATGAAATTACTTTCATGATGGAATATATGAATTATGATAATAATACAAAATTGCTTCGTTATTTCTTCATTTTCCTATGAATTGCCGAGTAATTGTAGCGCGGTTTTATAGAATATTTATACTTAAAATCTGTGTTTAAAAAAAAATTATTTATTGATATTTACAACTGTATTGTAGAACACATCTAGTAAATAGGCTAAAAGAACATTCTTGAGAACACACAGCACTCCTAAAAACATTCTAAACTAGAACGTCTCGAGGCATCTTCATTTCATGCGCCTCGGAGGATTATCAAAGAATTTAAGTAGAAGAAAGGATTAGGGTGGGATTGGAGTTTGTTATGAAAAGGAATGATATCTGGTTAGAGCCAATTTTTTTTTTTTTTAAATTAAAATCATAAATGTTAAACTCTTCTATCAATAATACCACCTATAATAAAACAAAAAGTAATAGATAATAATATGAATTTTAAGTAATATAAATGAAAGGATTTTCAATTTTAACTCAATTACATTTAAAAAACTAAAACGATATATATATATATATATATATATATTATATAAACAACGCATTTTCCAAAAACAAACTCTAGCTTAAATGTTTGTAATAATATTATAAATAAATACTTTTTAATTTTATTTAAACATAGGATATTTAATCATCTCATTTAATTTACTTATTTCACCCCCATATTCAGACATTAATAATCCTTTTTATTTTTTTTTTTTTAATGTTAACTTACTTCAAAGATGGAGCATTTGGAATCAAAACCTGAGATTATAGATAATAATTACAGGAAAGAAAGTAATTCGATATCCAGTTTTTAAATCATTAAGTAACTCTAACTGAAGGTTTCGAAACTAATTTTATGTAATACTGCAATTACCTGAATATAATTACTGAGATAAGGATTACTTCAAGAACTTTCATATTAAATCATTCGTGCCCAGTGCATATCAAACGCGATGCAGTGCTTAAGACACTGAACGTCAACCGACTTCAGATATTTTAAAAAATACGGAAACAATAATAAATAAATTTATTAATTAAATTATAAGAATATTAATAAAAATCACTAAATCCGACAATTTTTCAATTCATAAACTTAATTTTTTTTTTAATAATCATATTTATTGTAACAGACAAAAAAAAAATAAAAAAAAAAAATTTTTTTCTCCTTAAAAACTTATATTGCCATCAATGAATATCTGAACCGCAAAAAAAAAAAAGAAAATATGACTATGAATATTAAATATTTTTAATACTGTCCAGTTTTTTTTATTTAACTCAAATTACAAACAACAAAAATTTTATAGTTATTACAGAGATGTTATTAAAAGTTATATAAAAAATATATATATATAAAAAATTACCTTTAAAGCAATAAATTAAAACGAAAATGTGAAAAATATTCTTTAAATGACATCATCAGATTGATTACATCAAACCAATTAATCATCAATATTTTCACAACCTATATGTAATGTCAAAGATCCATAAATGGTAATTTTTTTTAATTTTAGGCATGTCAGAAATAAAAATATAAAAAATGAAATATTTATAGGAATTTTATTTATTTTTAATCCATTATTTATCTATCTTTAGGAATTTAACATTAAGCTTATAGATTATTAATATTTTTACTTCATAAATTTTATTTATTTTATTAAACATTTGGTATTGTTATATATTTTCATGGTATAATTGTGAGATTGATTATTTTTAATTAGACGATATTTTGTACTTGCAGATAAAATTGTTCTTTTTCGCCTGAAGATGGCTTTAATATTTAATAAAAGAGTGGTGAAGTTATATACCAGCCTCCAATTTTATTCAAAAATGAAATAGTTAAATTTTTAAACTAGCCAAAACGACAGATTATTTATCATTGATTACACAGGAAATATTAAATTAATAGTATAAAATAACTTATTACAAGCAGTAATGCTAGTTTAAAAGTAATTTATATGATGAAGAGAAATTTAATACGTCGCAGAAGGAATCCAAACAGGAAGACCCCAGCATAAATTATCGGAAGAAAGCTGGTAGGAAGCAACGAGCCAAAATGGCGATAACTCTCTCGACAGGATTCAAACATACTGTATCTATCATTGAAATGGCAAAGGGCGAAATGAAAACAGCCGATGTAAATGTGATAAATGGAAAATATGTAAATACTGGTAAACTATTTGCAATGATCTAAGTTGGGAGAATCATCTGGCGTTACCAATTTATATTATAACTAGTATGGCCGGTGATTAATTACAGGTATATTTTGCATTTTCACTTACAAGATCGTAAATCGAATATGCTATAATTCATAAAATTTAGCAACTTAAAATGAAAAAATTGTAGGTTTAAAGAACAATTACACATGAGTAATATTATTCATTTACAATTACACGAATCGTCTAAAGTAATAGGAATTTATGACGAGAATAGAAATTCCAATAACTCGTATATAAATCTGCTGAAACTATGGCAAAATCGGAAATTAAGTAAATAGTGGTAACTTAAGTTACAAATAATTCTAATTACAATAACGCAACGTCATGAAGTAATCATAGTTGCAAGTACAAGCAATTCATAGCAATTTGGGACGTAATTAAGTGGTCCCGTGCCTGTACGATGTCAGGCATTCCTCAAAGATCCCCCTGTCCAAATTAAACCTGAATAGACAAAATTTAGGACTCCCATTGTAGCAACGTTCGATTAGCCCACAACAGCATAAAGGGACGTTAAATAAATAAAAACACAAACAATAGTAATTTTATTCCTGCCTTTAAAATTAAAAAAAAAAAAAAATGTATTCGGTGACTACCGGCGAAATTACGTTTTGCCCAACATTTCCTACGTATTTAAGACTTAACTTGATTTACTTTCATAAATTCTTCTTTTCATTTATATATTAAATTATCGGATGAACTAATTAAATGAAATAAATGAATAATGAAATATATTGCTTCTATTAATTTTTTTTTTTTAATTACATATACGAGAGAGTGGCCTATGTTTCGGGCCATTGTCTATAAGACAAAATTAAATTTTATTCTGTCGTTCTCTCTTTGTTAATATTTTATGTAAATTAAACAAGATAGTAAGGCGTGGGATCGCTCTTTAATATATTTACAATGCCGAGATTTTTTTTTCTTCTCTTCTTTCCAGTTATGATCGTCAATATTGTATGAATATGATATGATCGTCAGCAATATTATTATTGTCCAGTCTAGACAAAATTGCAATATATCTGTATTAAATTTTATTTTTATTTTAAGTTATGATCGCAATACAGAACAATGGACAGCCGACTCATGAGTTGCGAATTATTCAAACTACAGGCAGTTGATGTGAAGAGACAGATGTTTCCAAGGATAGCGGTTTAGCGAAGGATGCACATTCCTTATCTGCATTTAGGGTGGTATTGCAAGGCTCGTGTCCTATCTTGTCTTGCATAAAGGCACACTTGTAAAGATAGATTCAGACATGTAATCATCTCAGGAAAAGTATTCTGTTAAATATTAAACAGATTTTATATTAGCTATTTCGAATCCGAAAACGAAACACTGCACGACCGGTTTTCAAGATGCCATGAGGTCAAGATTGGAATGGGGAATACCCAGTGGGATAATTGAACTTCTATTTAGAGGACTGATAAGGAACGGGTCCCAAATGTATCTAACCGAGTTTGATGAATTTTTTTCTTTATATAAAAACAAGACATTAAAACATTAGACTCTGCAAACAAAAGGAGACAATAGCTTGAAAACAAATCGTGAAGTTTGCGCGTGAAAAACACATTTTGTTTAATATCTCTGTTTCTAGTGAAGGTAGAAAAATAAGTATGGAGTCAAAATTACCCTATTTGAAAGCGGAATAATTTGATTTAAAAAAAAAAACATTAAAATATTTAAGTTTTATGCTTTAATAATCTCTTCAAAACAGTAATTCTAATAAGGTTTCCTAAAAACTGTGATCAGTTTAAGATTCTTTTTAGGAGTTAAAGAAACCTTATTATTGTATTGACAAGATTATTTATATTTTTTTATTCATTACCTAGCATACAACTTAAATAAATTAGTGGATTATATTTTAAATTATTCCGCTTTAAAATAGAGTAACTTTGACACCAAACTTATTTTCCTACCTTCACTAGAACCACAAATATTAAATAAAATGTGTTTTTTGCTCGCAAACTTTCCGATTTTTTTACGCAATCCTAGAGTGCGCTTGTCCCTAATATTTTGCAGTCTAATGATTTAATATCTAGTTATATATTTTTAAAAAATCATCAAAATTGGTGAGACAAATATGGAATCCTCTTGGTTTCAAGTACCATTATAAATATTGTAGGTACAGGGTATAGACTCCTCATATACGAGTTAAAAAGATATAGGGAGAATTTCTGCATACCTTGTCAGAATAGGGTATTGATTCAGAGATTCGTTTTTAAACAACTAATTTTTTTTTTTTTTTAAATTACTATTTTCTTGAACTGCTTAATAACAAAAGTGTCTGGAGATAGGTCTTGCTGTCTATAGTACCAAGTGCAGCCTTGAAACCAGGTTCATACCCTTGATCGATGCATCAAATGCATAAGAGCTTCTAAACCGATTATCCTTTATATATCCAAAAGATTCCATGTTATACGTATATACAAATGTGATTGATTATTGGATATTTAATGAACTAACCGAATTGGATAACTCAGATCTTCTTTCTCTGCTCAATAATATTACATATTCTAAAACATTTTATTAAGGGCTTAAAATCTGTGGTTCTAGTGAGGTAGAAATAAGTATGGACAATTACCCTATTGAAAGCGATAATTTGATTTAAAAAAACAATAAAATATTAGTTTTATGCTTAATAATCTCTCAAAACAGTATTTAATTTAAGGTTTCCTAAACTGTGCTCGCTTATATACATAGGTTTCAATCAAGATTCCTTATCTTTAATGGTACTTTTGCTTGCTCAAAATGGAAGAGAAAAAAGCTGATAACTTATTTTACAACCCAATAGATACTCAAATACATTGACAGTAGGTTTCATTATTACACCTGAAAAATTATAGATAATTATGGTTCTGAATGTAGAGAATTTTAAAAAATGTCATCTAAAACGACTGTTGCAACGAAGCCTGAATTTTTGTTTAAACAAAGGACAGCCTGCCCATTGCATATAGATTAATATTTTCGACTATGTACCTATATTCTAAACTTAAGAATACAGAAAAGAATTAAATTAAGTCAAAACTCTGAGACATCAGGGGTACTCACTAAGTTTGCTATAGCATGCTATTTGTGCTATTGTGCTAAATTAATCAATTTTATACAGGAAATAACTGTAGGAACTCGACGAGTTTAGCAAAATAACACAAATAGCATGCTATAGCAAACGTAGTGAGTACCCCTATCAACTTCTTTCTAAGACTGAAGAATCTTAGTGCGGATGACCTTACGCTTTTTCTCTTTTTTCGGATTATTCAGTATTTTCCCCTCCAAGGACGACGCACAGACTCCATCTTTACACATAGTAAAAAAAGGTTCTTAAACAGCCTTGTACTTTCAAACCCACGATTACTAGTTACCCCTTCGCATTGCTAAAGCGACCCACATACCATAAGCCTCTCGCCAATTTATTCATAGTTCAAGAACGAAAAAATCATTTTATTTTTACTATTCCAAATTCATACTTTGTTCAGTCGGTGAAAGGAGAGGTTTATTGTAGCAAATAGATCTACAAAAAAAAAAACAGAAAAACTTCATAGTTCTAAATTTGACCCCTCTCGGGATTACAGAGTTATTAATCTTCTTTTAATTATTTTGCACTAAGGTAGTTGAGTAGAAAAAGCACCACGTACATAAATGAAAATACAAAATAACTGCTTAAAAAAAGTGAGAAATTTAGACATTGCAATTATATATGGATAACTTTAAAAACATAACTCTAAAAATAAAATTAATATTAAAAAGAAAATTAACCAGAAAATATTGATTTTGAACATACCAAAGAAACTAACCAATTAAATAATGCAAATACATCATTAATAATCTTTTAAATTAAACATATTTTATGATTAATTTTATGAGCTTTAACGAATACCGATCAACTATCCAGACTGGATCCCATTTTCCAATTCTAATGTTATAAGCTGTTTGTTTGCAAATTATAGAAATTACATGAAGGTTTTGTACGTGCCAAAAATAAATTTTTATCCAAGATCTTCTGAAACACAATTATTTTTTAATGGTTTATCTTTATCTCTATAATAACACGATATAAAAGCAAACATAATAAAAAAAAAAAGCTTTAGTTATTTTTAAGTACATCACCTAATTTCGTGAGATATTAATAATATTTTATAATAAATTAACGATTAGGTACATTTCATAGTACATATATTATATTTAAAAATAAATAAATAAAATCAGCATGTTAAAAAGGTATCGTACTAATCATTAAAAATGTATATCAAATTTAAAATTATCTTGAACTATGGTATTTACCAATACTATTTATATACATTTCAAATACAATTACATAAAAAACTAAAGAATTTTTAAAATTTTAATCAATAACCTGAAACGAAACACAAAAAAAGTTGAACTTGAAAATTTATTCAAATGGAAGATTTAAATAGCTTCCGAAGAGAAAATAAACAAGCTTTCTAACAGGGATTTTTATTTATTTTATTTATTTTTTTTTTTTAACATATTATTCACTAAAAGCTTCGATTAATCTTCCAGTTCCTGAAATATAATTTTTTTTTTCCCACAAATATACAAATAATTAAGAACACGACCTTGCTTCGCACTGGTGTTAGTTAAATGCGGTGACATTTATGTTTACAAAATTATAGTTTGACTAATTAAGAATTAAATAAATACTATGGAATTATGAGTTCATAAAAATAAAAGTGTCCTTAGCAAGAAAATATTATGTTTATTTTAAAATGTCTATTCATCATTATTTTTAATCATAAGAAGAAATTATAAACATAAATTAGTCAATGGATGGAAATTGGTTCAGTTAGTTTGTTATGTTAAACGGCTCCTATTTTATTCAGTTGATTACTAATTTATTTTCCATGGGAGTCCCATTTAGGTAACAGTGGAGTAACTGTTTTCATGAAACAACCTTAAAGTAGAAATTATTAACAACTATATTAGTTGATGGATTTATTATGTATTTCCATTTATTTTAACAACTTACGGATAATTCGGTGCGTGATATTTTTCTAAAATCTTGAGTAGTATATATAATAATAAAACCAGTATGATGCTGCACGGTGGCAACACTGAATCGCCAGAACCTCCCTCAATACAACATTAATAACAACAAATATTCATAAGTTTCAGCTCTTTTAAGAACTTTCTATTACGTACGACTTATTAGCGCTTTGCAACGGTATATTACACGTCTATATTACTAGTCAAATTTGAGGATTTATTTTTTTTTTAATATAAATAATTGCAATGTATTTTACTAATAAAACTTCAGGAAAGAACGCCCTAAATTATATTAAAAACCGTATCACAATCTTACAACGAGTTCATATCAATTCATATATAGGGATATTTCTCTTAATTTCTGTGACTTAAGTGTGTGCTATTTTATTACAGATATTACAGATTAGTTAAACAGATATTACAGATTAGGTAAACGAATTGATAATAGATACGCAGGTAAATAAGTAAAATAGTTGGTTAAATTGCTGTAAATAGTAATTTCATTGAACTTATAAACTATGGCCTTGCCCTTCTTTCTCGGCAATCATCTCTAATGCAGTTGGAAGGCAGAGCGTGGGGGACTTCCGGCGCAAATTGCTATTAGCATAATTATTATTATACTTATCCTTGATAATAACTAATAATAATAATACAAAAATATTAATTTATCACAAGGAATGATCGTAAAACGTGTGAAAATTTCAATTATTCTTTTCAAACTTTGAATGAACTTTTTTCTTATATGTTATTGTTAAAAAAAAAAAAAGATAAACCTTTGAAAAAAATAAAAAAGTTGTTTTTAAAAGGAATTTTTACGAAATATTTATAATCAACTCCGATTAAATCTCTATGATTCCTAGCTCAGTAATTCTACTAGAAAATCTAAAATAATCTGCTATTAAATAATAATAATAAATAATGATATTCAATAAGCAAATCCTTGAAGAGAATATTTAATAGAAGCTCCATGTAACATAATATTTACGAGATATCAAAATAACAAAGCTTATCAAAGATTTGTAAGCGATCAGATAATCTGAAACTTCGTCAACATAGACTAAATTACAGATAATGTATTTTATTTATTTATTTTTTTTTTAGTTTTCAAAGTTTAAGCATTTTTAGAGAAAGATAAAATTACTCACTAATGATATCGACCTAACCAGATAATTTTATTGTCATCTCAAAAGGATTTAAACTGATAATTCGATAAAAATATTTGACTGACAAATGGATATACAAAATATTATAATGATCCTGCAAGGAATATACTTAAAATTGAACAAATAAGCAGCAGGAATACTATAATTAAAATTTATTCATCAAAAAATGCTAGAAAAAATACATATAAATTGATGATGAAAAGTTGATTTCCAAATGGAAATGTTTTACAAAATTCATATTATTTTATATTAAGAATACTCGAGTACTTTAAAAACGCGATTCAGAAATGCCATTATTTACAAAAGGTTTAATCATTTATTTTCGTTCCAAATCGCACTAAACCAAAAACAAAGTGTTATCACAGAAGTTACTTTTTTTTTTCTATTTTATATTGGATGTATAGTCGACTGTAGAAACTATTATAGGTGGAATAATCAGCAGTCAGTCTTTTTTTTTTTTAAATATTTTTAATTTTGCCAACGTTTCGGCTCAAGCTTGTGAGCCATCATCAGGGCATTACTGAGCCATGTCCAAGCATAATCCAGTTTATCCTTTCATAACTTAAAAATAATTTTACTATTATTAAAAAAAATAATTCTACCTTTAATGCTGTTCTTCTTCCTGTAAATCATTCTAGCATGGTAATAGAGTTACTTTGATTGAAAAACAAAGTATATAAAAGTATCAAATTTTTTTTCTCTCTACATCCTCCCATAAATAAATTAATTTTATTTACGTGTAGTTTATTAATAAACCAGAAATATATTATTATGATAATTGCACTTGTTATTGTAATCTAATAAAGTATAATGTTATTATAATCTCATATAATAAAAGCCAAAATATTTATGAACGAACTGTATTTTCTCAAGCTGATTCATCATACCTCAACTTAGTTTCTGGACGCTATAACTCCCATATATGTGGAATATGATTGACAATAACAGATCACATGAACAACTTTGAACAAATAAACAAACAATTACAAGAGATGCCCTGCCTGGAATAGACCCGGCAGGTTACTGAAGCGGAGTGCAGCTTTCTCTCGGCCAAGAGGCGGGGGTAAGAAGGCTCCTCATTACAACCGCACATTAGAGCATCATTAGCGAGTAACCGGTAACCGAAACCGGTTACATTATAATATGGTTTAATGTATATTCTAGGAATATACAAAACTATAGGTTAAATAAAGTATTAAGAAAAAAAAAAAAAAATCAAAGTATGTCTTCCCGAACAACCATAAAGAACCAAGACCAAAAAAAGGTTTTTTTTTTTTAGTGATAAATAAAGAGTCACAATAAGTGTTTATTTAAATTAGCACATACAAACAAAAAAGAAAGAAGATTAGACTATTCATAATGTATGATTATGATTTTTTTAAAACCCAAATAAGCTAAACAAAATTTAACTGCGAAGAATAACGTATCGCAAAAACTTCACAAAACCATAGTTCACAATTATTAAGTAATAAATTAAAGCGAAAATCAATTAAAGTGATTAATTGCAGTTGATTAATGCACTTGATGATTATTACGTTAGTTCAATTAACTTAAATTTGCTATCCAATCAAATATATTTTCTCTAAAATTAAGCTATGATAAAAGTATTTCATATTAATAAATAGTTTTATGATATATTATTTAATTTTGGAATGAAGAATATTAATCAAGCATGCTCCTTAACCAGTAAAAAAAAGTAAAATGAAAAGATATAATATTGATAGAAATTTCAGAAACGTGTTTGGTAATTATAAAATTATATATATTTTAAATATATTAATTTCGATTAAAATACAAGCGTTAACAAAAAAAAAATAACAATAATGTTCATACTTTATTTCATAATAATTAATGTATAAATGGACTTAGAATTATTTATATACATTAATATAATTATCTAACAATTGTCTGTCTTGTATTAGTCACCAATTACTTTCAGAATTTGTAAATATTTCTAAGAATGGAATTTTTAATCAAATATATTAATTACAGAATGTTAAACCCACCCCCCAAAAAAATTAAATAATTCGGAGTAACTTGAAATGAAAATTTTAATATAGTAATAAATAATATAATTCCTCAGAAGAGATTTTTTTTTTTTTTTTACTTCTATTTTAAGTTTTCATTAAATTAGACATAAAACATTGCTGAAATCAATATTGAAATGTAGACTATCTATCACATGGGACTATTGGACATTTTTAAGAAAGTTATCTTTTGATGTCATTATATGTCTTTAGAAACATATGTTATATGTCTTTATATGTCTTTTACTCCTAGGCACTTAGGTAAGAACACATTTAATTTCGTGCCAAATCATACTAAATCATTACATTTCGTAAGGTGCAGATAAAGTAATTAATAAAGAAACATTTTTTTTTAACGGATTAAAGAAAATAGTTCGATAATGAAGTAATGAGATATTTTCACGCTTACAGTAAAATTTCCTTAAATGGATACGGTACCTTTCGGAAACCATCGTCTCAATACCGCTATTATTTTCCTCTCGGATTTTATTTTTATTTTCTCCAGGCGAACACATCCCTGGAGCATTGCCCGCTGGGTCTTTCTCCAGCTGGAGATGGTAATTTTAGACGTTTACAAGCGAGCATTGGCAGGATCATATTTTAACATCTTCTTCAAAGAAAATTAATTAATGTTCGAAACAAGAAGATAATTATTAAATTAATTAAAAAACATTTGGTGCGCTCAAAACACGACTTATACTTATCTTCGTAGTTAAAATCAAATTGGGAACTTTTAAATTAGCTTAGGGTGAAAAAAAATGTTAAAGAATTACATATAATTTCTATAAAAACAGTGATTAAATAATCTATTATATTATTATTTGCAATAATAACTTAGATTTATGTGATTTTCTCCACTTCATTCTTGTACAACTTGGTATATAAAATAAATTTTTTTCTATAATCTTTAGCTTTCCAACGGTATATTAAACATCTATTGTGCTAGAATATTCATATGTTCGAAAAAAAAAAGAAGAAGAAAAACCTAATAAAATACGTTTACTCTTTTTTCCTTTAATTGGCTATTAAATTTGTATAACTTATCGTATAATCAGCCAATTTTTATCAATGCTAAAAATATGATAAGGTTAATTTTTTGGAATATACGAAATCAAAGGAGCTTTAGAAGAAGACAATCAGACTAATTCAATGAGAATGAAACCTACATGATATTAAATCTCATTAACTTTTACTTTTATACAGCATGTTTAATCCAAATCATTTGAACCATTTTTGAGAAAATCGTAAAAAGGTGCAAATTTGCGCGTTGGTGATATATAAAGTGGCTCTTCTGATCAGCCAATTACGATAAAAAAAGATGGAATTATATCACATAAATATATGCTTCTAAAATACGAAATTTCAGTTTTGGTCATTTGTACTTTTAGGGGACTCTAATTTCTCCAGTGAACACTCGAATTTGAAAATGTTCACGATATCAATAATTTCCCTTCCAATATATTTGAGTTTGTATAAGTACACACTAATTATAGTAAAACACGAATTCTCAAATCAACAAATATTTTAAATTTCTAGCACAGACATGTTTCGTGAAATATCATAAACCACATAATTTGGACTGTCGATTAGGTTAGAATCAGTGGACGTGGTCACAAAACGGTTTACTTTCAAATTTCTGTTGTATTCACACTTCTGGTTTCGAATTTGTATTCAGTCTCACTGGTAATTGATAGCCGGATCTACGAATTACAAACTGGATTCCTGTTTTAAGTAAGGTCGCATTAATCGAAATGATTAACAGCTTGGAAACTCCGAAAGCGGAAGCAACTCCATAAGGTAGAGGGATACTCATACCGTCCATTAGGAACACGGAAACGCATTTTAGACGCTTTCTATTCTCAGGAATTTAAAACCGAAAATACGACCGAAATCTTAAGCAAATTTCGACAAAGGTCTCGCCAATACATTCGAAAAGCGGATACGATTTTGGACGGCTTAAGGTTCTGGTGATAGAAATAGTTCCTGTCTAGGAATAGACTCCTATTAGCTGTCCCTTGCTCATTAGAACCTCGGAGGTGAATTTATGTATCACTTTCTAAACAATAAATAGTAATAAAACTTAAATTATTTCGCCCGTATTTTTCTCTCACTTTTTAATTATCTTTTGACAATTTGCATGACAAAGTAATATCGAAAATGTCATGTTTTACAATAATAAAACAATAAATCCTAGACAGTATGTTTCCATTGGATTTGTAGAGGAAAAAAATCATTTCATGTTACTAATGCATTCGTTATTTTTTTAAACACTCTCATAGGTTATTAACTGTAAAAATTACAAAACTAAATTACCGAATTTAAACAGAAATTGACATATATCAAAAAAATGAAAAAATTCAATAAATGAATTAATAAATAACAATTTATATTTGTTGATAAATAAAAATTTAATTTAAAAAAAGAAATTTTAAAACTTCAAAAAAATAGAATTTTCTTGATATATAACATTTTTTTTAAACTATATATAACCTTTAATTTAAATTTTGACAAGTTGAGAGTTTATTAAATTAATTACCATAGATCTTGAATTTGACCAATTATTTTATCAATGGATTATTGCTTAACAATATTTTATCTTTGTAAATTTGATCTTTGGCATAACTTTAATAAAAATAACTAAAAAACTAGAATTTTTTAATCTTAAAGCGATAAATTATTATTCTATGTAATAAATTCTATTTTCACAAAATATTAAATACCTTAATAAGGAAAAACATAAATTAGTATCTTAAGTTAAAGGTCCTGGGGGGCCCAGAATATAAAGATTGGTACGTTCTAGGCAACGGTCCGTACAATGAGGTGATTCGGGCATCACGCTTAGCTTTCCAGATCTTCCTCCCCATTTTTAGGATACCCACTTTAAGTGGCGGGTGTGCCCGTGGTTCGTCTCGGAAAAAAGGTAAGTCTGGCTCTTTCCACTAGGACCATGCAGCTCTCTGGTTTATTATTTAATAGAAATAGATTTTCAAAACCAATAAATATTTTATAAACTTGTTCTTCGCCTATTTTGAAACTATATTTCAGTTAGTGATATGTTTAGATCATTCAAAATGGCCTATGACTGAGTCGTAAAGAAAAATCATGGAATGATGTGGGACAGGAGATTTTTTTTTATTTTAATTTTTGAATTCAATTATCTTAAAAAGTAAGCCCCTTGTTCTGAGGAGTGAAGTTATCTTACAATTACCGCAGTTCATTCAATTTAATATCACAAATACTTTAATTTGTCCTTAATTACAAAATTGGTCTCCTTATCACGAACAATTTCCCGAAAAATGGGACCGCTATAACAGTTGTAATACCTATACTAAACCTTTCAATTAATTGTTCTTTTCAAAACCCTTCCTCCACAGAGAAAAGGGTCTAAAACGGACAACAATATATGGATAATTATTTTCCCTATGCTATCCTCCACTAAGTTATCTCATTCACTAGGATTGGAGAATGAGAACAGGACAAGAGAAGAAGGATCTGCCAGGTTTGGGACAAGACTGCCCACTGGCCTCCATGCGATCCGGAGCAACGCCTTCCAGGAACAGATCTTCCAGTTAAGGTATTCATGGACAGGTTCCAGGCGACGAGTTGTCACTGTAGTTGTTAGTGTGTAGCTACCCGCCTCCTATTGGCTATCTAGCACTGTTAATTATTATTAGCAGATAGTTCCGCAAACATTACATCCAACAGCTATTTTTAGTCTGCACTTGTTTTTTCTCTACAATAGAGGTACACCTTAGAAAAAGCTATTTAGTTGAAACAGATTAAAATATATCAAGTTGCTGCATTTGGGGAAATATACTTCTAAAACCATTACAGACAGTTTTTAGAAAAATAATAACATTATAACGCATATAAATAAAAACTAGCAACAAGTGATGTAAACATGTTATTGGGTTGTTTCACATGAAATGTCCGTTTTTATATTTCTGAAATACATAAAGGATTTTGCAGGTCTCTGTTGTTTTCTTCCGAATGTTTACATATTTAAATAAACAGTTACTAATTTCCCCTACCTTTGTTATATAGCTTCCCATCAATAACTCACTTTTTAGTATACCTCCAAATATGGAAAAAAAACACGCGATTTTCGAGTAATATTTTTGTACGAGATTAAACTCGGCCATTCAGCAGCTGAGGCCGCAAGAAATATTTGCAAGGCGTTTGGGGAAGGGGTGTTAATGAACGGACCATTCGCCGTTTGGTGTGCTAAGTTTTTAGCTGGGGATAGCGACTTGGAAAACGCCTTCGAGGAAGACGAAAACACGATTCCTCAAACCAAACAGTTAAAGGACTCTCAGCACAACTAAATAGCAAGTGCATCTACGTTTCCAGACATTTAAAGTGTATTGGGAAAGTAAAAAAGCTCGATACATGGGTACCTCATGATCTCACTGAGCGGCAGCAAGACCCATTTCAAAACATACCGTGCAGAAAATTGAAAGAACTGGACTACGAAGTTCTTCCGCACCTACCATATTCTCCCGACTTGTCTCCAACATATTACCACCAGTTCAGGAATTTAGACAACTTCGTTTAAAGGAAAATTTTGAAAAGTGCATTCTAGTGGAACAGTTGTCGGAGGTTTTCATGAAAAATGAGAAAGAGGTAATACTTCCAATAAAATTATCTTGTTTTCATATGTATTTTTAATAAAAATCCTTTAACCTTGAAAACGGACATTTATGTACACCATTTTTCTTTCTTCTTTTGGTCTAATGAAAATTGAAGTTTTTTGCTTGTTTTTGGACTAAATAAAAAAAGTATTTTATAAGAATGAATTTTCCGAAAATTTGTTACAACTCCTTATTCAAACTTGAAGGAACACAAAATTACAGAAAAAAAAATACATAAAAAAAAAAAAAAATAATATATATATATATATATCACGATAAAAAGGCAATATACATCTCAAGAAAAAGCAGTAGATTCGTTTCCCCTCCCCATAAATATTTATCTTAGTAGTTACAACTAAACTTTACAACTCACAAATAAAACCTAAAATCTATAACCCACATTTATAAGACCAGGTTTAAACTTCTCGGCAATAAATGTTTTATTTAAAATACCGTATTTTGAACTTTATCGCTATTCAAATGGAAGTCCTTCATAAGAATGGGGTGATTAGAAGGTCAAGTAAATAAAATCAGCCTGAATTTATAGTTTTTGAAAGGTCAGTCGTAAAAATAACCAGTAAATGGGGGTAAAACTTACGCCAAATCGCAAATTTCAAAAGGTGTCAAACATACATACACGAGCGGTGGCGAGAAACAGACTGACCGACCAGTTCGTTAGAACAGATATTCTACAAACTGGCTTTGACCCGCGACAACAGCCTTTAACTGTTCCGTAGCCCACTTATGATGACAGGAAGCGTGCTCAGGCAAGTCCCTGCGAGACACCTTAATTAAGGGAGAGTTACACGATGGTAGTTCCAGTTTTGATAGTGCTGTCACAATAGTAGCAAAATAGGGAGGAAAGTGTGACACTATAACTACAATAACTACAATTACAAAATTCCTTTTTAAAAACTTTATAAATATTTTTTTTTTTTTAAATTATTCTTATTTATTTATAGTAATTTAAAAATGTATTAAATATATACAATAAGAAAATGTGTAGTAAGAAAATCGTGAAAATGTCTTATGAAAGAACAATCCGTAGCTCTTTATTAACTATTTTAAGAGAGTGGGTCCCGAAGCCAACTTCTTTTCAATCGCCTTGGAAGGTTATCAGGAATATCTAAAGAAGATAGGTTACGAAAAAATAGGTTTGTGAGGGCAGGGAGTTTAAAATGAAGAGAGGTGTATCTATTTCGAGATTATGTTTGCCAAAAAATAAGGAGCATTCATGATTTCTGATTGAAAAGGATTGGATGCAGGAGGAATTAAGATGGATTAGTAGAGCCCCAAAGCTCGATTCCGTATGTCCAAATAGGTCTGATAGTAATGACGTAAATGAGTTTTTTGTAATAGACTTGAAGTTTCGTTAAGTGTTGCAGTAATCGAAATATTCAAGCAGTTTCTTGTAGAGAAACACAATATTTTAAAAAAAAGTTCTTAGCAGTTTCGCAAATCCCTGAGAGTCTTTGAACGATAATGGAAATATTTTAAGAACCTACCTTAATTTCTTGTATCCTCATCTCAAGCTGATCCCTGTCGGTAAGCTTGGTGTCGAGTCGTTTGGTTCGATCGGACACTTCCAATATCTCTTCCTTCAGAGCGGAGATCTCCCTCCTCAAGGACCTGCACATCTGGAGGTCGTCGGATCCCTTGGCCAGGGCATCCCACCTGTCGATCAGGCCTGCAAAGAAGAAGGAAACGGTTATTGCGACAATAATAAGTATTTATGAGCTAAATATATCAATAAAATACAGTTGAAAAACTCGCTTCCTCTGGAACAAAGGTAGGTGGAACGCAACCTATAGGACCATTGTTCAGGAGTATAAAGGGAGCGAGGCCATGGCAACTGTACAGCCAGAACAGGTACCAACATGTTTATATATATCGTGAGGTAATCAGGGGTTATAAATAAAAAATAAATTTGATAACAAAACAGGAATATAATTCAATGTAGTTTTTAACAAGACATGGTTTGAAGATGTTAGGCGTATGCAAATATTGTATATAGGTATAAATGTGCCCAAAATTAATTTTAATTTATTTTTTCTTTCCATTTGTTATTTAGGTTTACTTATTTATTTATTTTTTATTGTTTTAGTCTGTAAATATGGACTCATAATACTTTATCTAATACTCATTGCCCAAATTAGTGGCAGATTGTATTATTTCTCAATGAAGCAATATTATAATAGAATGTAATTCAGTGATATCCAACAAGTGGCCCGCGGATTCTTGAGGTTCAGCAGAGGATTTTAAGGGAATTCACGAGTTGTCATTAGAAAATTATTATAAATTACCAAAATGAAAAATATTAGCGAAACCTTGGATTGTAGCAAGAATCATTCATGCTTGGCACAGTCACATTAAATTTGACGCGGTAACTGAAATAGGTTTCTATATTGTATTCCTGAATTTAAGTAATTCACTGAGTAAAACGTTTTTGGATTGTAATCGGTTCTTAGAGCCTCGATCCAGCAGATTCTATATTCTGGGACTTGTAGAATCCTCGCTATTATTAGGTAGTGCATGTCTTGAGCGTCGGTGATGTTGCTAGATGAATGCACATATTTTTGTAAATAAGAGATATTTTGAATGAGGGAGTTCTTGCGATTGTATAAATAGACGAAGGGGTTTGCGATTTTTTTTCGTTCGGAATCATAGCTGTAAGGAGGGTCCTTACTAAGTTGTTACTGTTTTCTTCTCAGTAAAAATGGACAAAAAACAAAGAAAAAAAAAAAGAAAACGGAATGAATAAATATGTTGCAAATTCTGCATAAATAAAAACCACTCAGATCACCAAAATAAGTAGCTCCTATGAAATACCTTATAAATGTAAAAACCAAAACGAGTTGGACTAAAATCGTTTTAAAAAGCCATTAGAAACATTGATTTCCAAAAGCTACTAAATAACAAATTTTGTGTCCTAATCGTTTAGATTTAGGAAAAGCTGTCATCCCACTTCATTAAAAAAAAAAATTAAAATTTCATTTTTCCCAAAAGATGGTAAATTATATATTTAATTTCATTCCAAATTAGAATAAAACTTTTCCTTGGACGAAGTAAAAAAAAAAAAATTAAATTACATAAATGGTTTAATAATTAATTAATGAAAGAGTTTTAAGCCCCTATAAAATTCCCTGAAATAAATGGAGTATCTCTAGAAAATCAGGGTTTCACAAATGTCTAATATCGAAGTTACAGTCTCATCTTAGATACGAAATAGAATACTGTAAGACTTGTTTATTTTCGCTAATGGAACGCAAAAAACGTATATTTTCGTTGAAACCTAGGATTTTTAGGTTAATTGATATCCATTTAATACAGATCTTATATGAAGATTTTTGAATAAAAAAAAAGTTACAAGCTAGAATTCTAAGCCTTTCAAATGAGAGAATATAAATAAGTCGACGCTTTATACTTAATTTTTTTATATTTTAATATTTGACATATAAGTGGTAATAAAAAAAACAAAAAAAAAACTAACAGGTAAATAAAACAAGTAGGCTAAGTTATTAAATTCTTTGAAAATGGATGATCTTGAACTATATAGAAATATCATCCGATGATTTTTAATTTTGGAGTTGATGACACACTTATGATGGTTCAGTTGATGACGAACACCTGTCTATGTTTCAACACTACACTTCCGATATCAGAAAACAGATGATAGAACGATGGGAAAGCAAGCGAAAGTTGAATACAAAGGAATACTTCACACCTGGATCCCATCTCTACAACCGTTGTATCGAGAAACGCATCTTTGTTAACAACTACCTATAACACTTTCACATAGCAACGGGAGATCTTAATAATGAGAACTTGTTAAAGTATAATTAAACGTAGCAAAAAAAATATGTATAGGTTTTTATTGCGCAAGTCATCAAAGTGTTCACAACGCCATAACTCTGTGATTTCTGAACCGATTTCAATGATTCTTTTTTTTAGTTTTGTAAGAAATTTAATTTTTTGTCGAACAGTACTAACATCAATTGTTATTTCTGCCGAGGGGCGACACTAGGGTATGGAGATTTTCCTGGGGCCCAGTCTCTATGAAGTGGATGACCAAAAATAGGGAAAACCTATCGGCTGAGTGCGGTCATGGCCTAATCACCTCATTGCACGGCCGTTGGCCTAGAAAAGGTACGAATCCCTACATGTAACGAGCCCAAGACTCTTCTTGAGTTGTAGAGGTACAGTTTTTTTTTTTAAATACCAAGAGGTTATTACCAAAAATAATTCATTTAAAACATAACGTTACTAATAATAAATTTTCTAGTAATAAAAGCATATAACAGTTTATACACAATAAATATCAATAGTCATTACGTTTGTCCATTATATCTCGGACTGTCGCATATTTTTAAATCACGCGAGATAACTAAGAGAGATAGTAAGAAGGTCAGAATAAGATTGACCTATAATAGCTTATCAGAGTGATTTCAAATGGTTAACAATATAATTCCCATCATTATTTCACATTAAAATAAAAGTTTAGCAAATTCATATTTCTAGTTTAAATATATAGTTCTTACATAGATATTTCCAAAATATATTTTTTTCGATTCCTTATTATTTCTAATTAAACTCATTCTACAAATAAGTTAATGAAAACAATTAGGTTTTATATTTAAATATTAGTAAAATCCTTTTCATTATATTATTAATTTTTTTTTACATAAGTAATTTTATGATCGATGTTGAAAACAGTTTATATATATATATATATATATATATATATATATATATATATATATATATATATATATATATACATATATATAATTTTTTTTAAGGATGACTTCACTCAACTCAAATGGACAGGAAAATTGTGAAGAGGTGTGGCTTAGTGGGCTATAGCGTATGAGTCACACCCACCTCACATAAACTTAATGAATTGCCTGATACGAGTATATAAATAGCATATATATGATATATAATAATAATATAATATAAATAAGCGTATTTTATTAAAGTATTTAGGAAATTTTTTTCTGTCGCTGTGAAGGGGCATGCGAACAATAAAAATGTTAATTAAATAAACTTAATATTCCATGGTAATATCATATTTGAATTATTAATTAATTTTATCGTGTATAAGAATTAGTAACTATTAAGAATATCACATTTCTTTGCGCTTTGTATTTAATTATAACACCTGACCTATTTGCTTGTTATCATAAAATTTCAAAAAAATGACTCCCTATTTCAGTTAGTAATGATTAACTTTCACGTAATTTGTACGAGAAAGGAACACATTGCTTCATCAACTAACTATTCCCTCGTTAAAAAGTGTTAATTCACAATGATGATAAATTTCCAAAACCTTTTCCATCAGATCCCGTAGACGGCACACCATATAGAGTCAACAGCAGCACATCGTCAGTTTCTGCGTCACTTGGTTTAGTTGCTGAGTTACATAAACTGATTGATGCACGTGAGAGACAATATTGACTTTCTCGCTAGAGGATTCATTAGTCCTTCTTTAGAATGAATTACCTTCCATCAGTTCTGTTATACTGTCGTGAGAGGCTGGGGCGAAAGCGAACGATGGAACAATACTGAGTTGATGAGAAGTTGCAAACGATGAAGAAGAGATAAATGTCAGTTACTGAAAGTCTGAGTATGCATATACGAGTAGACTTAATGATTTCCAACAGAATTTAGTCAGTAAGAATAGGTTTTAAAAATAAATAATAACAGTACCTCTACAACAAATGAAGGGTTTTAGGTTCAGTACTTATAGTGGGTCGTCAACGAGCGTTCAAGGAGGTGATTAGGCCTAAATCACGCTCAGTCGCCAGGTTTTTCCCTAATGTTGGGTACCCACTTTATAGAGGGTGGGTGTGACCAGGAGATCTCTATACCTCAGGGTCACTCCACGACTTAAATAACATAAGAAATAATTCTGCCTCAGCCTAGATTTTAACCTGAACCCGGAAACAGTAGCCTATAATGCTCGTTAAAAGGCATTTTCGGTGTACTCAAAATCTCCCAATTCAACAAGGTAAATTACTAAATATTATTTATCTAGAGTCTCTAAAATGAAACACAAGAGAAAATCATTAAATATCTGCCTTGACTCTCAAGTGTCTGAGGATAGTACTTATTTACAATTAACAAATATTCCGAATAATCTCACGAGTAAAGCACGTGGTAACCACAAAAGAATTAATTGACACAGTCTTACCACGAGTTATTGTACCATCTGACCTATTTAGCGTTAAACGATAATAAGGATAAGGTTCACTTATCCTGAATTCAGCATCGCAATTATACAACTTGTTAATGAAATAATTGTAGAACTATTCTCTTATATTTTTTATTTATTCGAATTATAACACATTTATTACTAGCAGTGTGCTATGAGATGGAATGAAGGGTGAAATATGATGTAGCAATTGTATAAGGGAAAAAGGAATAAGTCTTGAAAATGGGGAAAACAGCCCCGAAACGTCGACTAATATGAAAAAATGATAAAAGACTTTGAAATAAAGTGATTGGGTGAGGAATGGAAGGCAGTGTGTGCTTTTTTAAATGTTTATATTAAGAAAACTTCCAAAAAAATTAAAAAAGAAAAGAAACATATTTATAACATTTTTCAACGTCTCGTTGAACATTGCTTCAATTTCAATAATTTATAAAAACTTCCATATTTAATATTAATACGAGTCACTTAATCGGAAGTTCATTAACTCTTCTTATTATTGACTTTAATATTAATAACATGTTAACTGAATTACCAGTACCGCTCACATATGGCCAAGGAGTATGTAAAGTAATATTGCTAGAAAAAAATACCAGAAAGCAAGAATTTAACACAAAGTGAGTTATAAGAAAGCCAGTTTATATTGATCATATCACATAAACTTATGAATCATATCATAGAATTTGAACAATAAAATGTATTTCCCCGATACGATTCGCCTACTTTATACGTCTTAAATAACTCTCACGTTTTGGTTATCACAGTATCTATTATCCATTTTCCTTTAAATAAAGTGTGTATATATATATATATATATATATATATATATATATATATATATATATATACTTTAATAATGACCTTGACCTTTGGATAAAGCAAATAATCCTAGAACTATCTTCGTACTTCGGACTTCGTTTAACCTTCGGGGAGTGGCCAAGGGCACAATGGCGCCGGTTCGCTCCCATAGCGTGCGTCTCTTTAATTTCTGACCATAATTCAATAATACTCACATGATATAATATATGCATTAAAAACCCTATAAAATTAATTAAATAATTAAAATTTACAAACAAGGACATGACAGGACAATGACATGCCTTTTAACAATAGAAAATTATTAAATAAAATAATTTATAATCCAATGACCTAAACTAAAGTATAAACATTTTTTAAAAATATATTACCGTTATTATTAAATATATTATAGTTGGATTACCGAACATACAGATGCAGGTATGTTGAAATACCATTTGTTATGAACTACCATGTTCTTATGCATTAAAAATAACTATATTTAGAGACAAATGATAAAATAAATAACGGAAATAAAAATTTCCTATTTATATCATATGCATTGTACAGTCGTCTGCTTTGGGGACATTTAATGTACTATTATATCTTAAGGACACAAATATTTACGTTGAGATCTCACGTCAAAATTGTATCCATTTTTTCGTCTAATTATAACTATAAGCAATATAAAAAAAGGAATGCTAATGGCTTCATCATATGGAACTAAAAATTATATTTTTTATTTATGAAATTCGTACAATAAAATAATAAAGAAATGAATATTCTATGAATGAATCAATTTTACGACAAAGAGAAAATGTTTACGTTAGGAAGAAAGGAAATACTACATAAGGTAAGAAACAAAATATTTGTCACAAAACCAAGGTGTCTCTAAACTCAGTGAACTAAAAATAACCTTGAATAGAGATAAGTAAGAAAACAAGAATAAATTAGCATTTTAACTGTAAAATTTACAATAGGAAATAAGTTAGGAGTGAATCATAACATCTTTAACTTATTTACAAACAAAACGTTTCAAAAGGAACTGGAAACAAGGAAGATATTTCTTAAAACCGAATACGATTTTTAATTATTAACTTTAAAAATATATATGAAAAATAGCAGTATAGTATGGCTTTGTTCGAAGTTATATCATTTTGTTTTGATTTACGTAAATTCTTAGAGTAACTATAATAAATACAGCCAATAAATTCACTATGGATCAATCAGTTTAATCCTTTGAACTATGATAAACGAAAAAGTGTAATTTAGTGCTAGACCTTATTTTTATTCAGTCAAATTGGCAATAAAAGTAGGCATAGACAATATAAGGGGAATAAAAACTTTTCTATTACGTGAATAGATTATAAATTGTTAATAGGCAATAATAAAAAAAATAATATTATTTTTTCAAATAGTGGGTACTGATTTAAGGGTTCAGCTTAAGGGTTTTTCAAATACCTCAAGAAAATTGGTTAACGTAATTTTACAAAGCTTTAAAAACATATAATTCTGACAGTACTCTTCACTTCATGTGTTTTTGTAATTTTTTAAAAAATTTATTTCATTTTTTTTTTTTTTTTGTAACGATTTAGTAGTTTGGATGTAAAGTTTTCACATATATTTTTAAGTGTCTCTAAGTATATACTTCTTCCTAACTAAGAACTATTAATAACTGTCATCAAAGTCTTCATCTGACATCAGTCTGTTAATTTCTTGTTGAGACTAAATATAGGATACCAAATAAGGGATGAAAACTATAACGGACACTTCATCTGGTCTGTGAACCGGACTCACATAAACAGTCATTAGGCAGTCAGACTTGAAATTTTAATTACAGGTGCAACTATTTTCACCGTTGGAGTTAAGAGATGGTGAATTATACTCAAAGAAGTTATGATTACAGACTTCCTTCGTAGGAGTCGCTTTTACTCTTTGCCTACTTCTGTTTCAGACAAAACAAACTACTTAATTTAACCTATTCTGGGTCCACAAAGGATGTCGAAACGAGACCAAGCTGGTTACGTAAGCGAGAGGTTCCTTGACCCTGGAGAAGTGGCTGGTCGAGGAAGATACACCTATATCTGGATTACCTCCAGTTCCAGGTAGAAAGTAGCGATGAGGGAAGAGCTGAGACAGATTATCGGGAAAGTATCTGGATAAAAGTGATAAGCTCGCCGATCGGGAACAATTAGTAAGGAACGTGATATCTCCCAGGGAAGAGTCCGGAAGGAACGTAACTACAAGTTGAAGAAGTTCACAGCAACATCAGGACTGTATTAGTATTAACATCACTGTTATAATTATACTCGTTAACAGTATTAAATGTACAAGTAAGATTGTTTACTAATTTAAGTAATCTTTTTACTTTCACTTACCTAAATATGAAATATATAGTAAGGGAAAGTATTGCGATCGTGAAAATTTTCAAGGGAAATACACGCTCCCCTGAGTCAAAATGACCAAATCCCGCAAAAAGGTCTGTGTGTGTGTGTGTGTGGTAAATCCCAGGCGAAAACTAAAATTCCTATAAAACTTAAATTTCATATTTAGTCAACTATACGCCCGAGACATTACAGAAACTTTTTTATCAAAATCAGCTTACCAGAAGAGCCACTTTATACCATGCATTTAGCATCTTTTTACGGTTTTATTCAAAAACGGCTCTAACAATTGTTATAATACTCTCTATATCAATGTAAAATTGGACGGGCATTAATAAGATGTAGTTTTTATTCTGATTGAAATAGTCTGACAGGGCTTAAATGCCGATATTTTAATTTTACAGATACTAAAAAAATAACAATATAATCTTGTTAAAAACGATAAAAAACAAGTAAACATATATAAGTTGAACGAATTCGATCACTAACAAAAGGAAAAAAATGCAAAATATTTTTCAAATGCAATTTTTCGTTTTTGAACATAAGACTATATTACTGTATAATATATAATACATGTATAATATACCGTTGGAAAGCTAACGATTTTAGAAAAAATAATATCTTATGCACGAGCTGATAAAAATTAAAAAAGGTGACGAAAGTCGATAAAACTAACTAATTGTTTTAGATAATAATATGATAGATTTTTTAAAAAACGCATTTTTTAATAGAAATTCATTATCAGGGATAGCGGATTATCAGGGATTATAATTCTCCTAAGGCATACATACTTCAAATTTTGTAAATCGTCTGAGCAGATTTTCCTTTTCGGAAATAAAAAAATTATTTAATGACGAAAATTATTTTTTTTCTAATGTTTAAGCAAGCAAAATACCACTTAAAGATAAGATATCTCGTTTGAAACTGATACATAACAAGGATTGATTTAATTTTTGTAATTTTTCATGATATGAATGGTACCTGGTTCGGGGCCAATCAGCGACATATGGAACAGGAAGGTCTTTACAGATGAATTTATTCATGAAAAATTAAGGAAAGTTGAGAAATTTACGAAGAATTTAGCATAGGATACGAGAAGAATTTGATGGTTTAGTACAGCCCCAAAGTCCTACTACAAAAGTCCATATCAGCTCAAAATTGTCACGTAGATGAGCCTTCAGTAGTTAGTTTCGTAAGAGCGTTCGTCCAGTAAGTGTTGAAGAAGTCGAAAACTCGAGCAGTTTCTTGTCGTTTCAGTATAGTATTAAGATTCAAAATTAGACGTTTGTCAAGAGGGGGTCCAACAGAGACAAGAGTATTATTGAAAGATACTGTAGGGCAGGATGTCAAGTCAACAGTATGTTTATGTTAGGTTGGATTCAGCAAATTTTCTACGAAAATTCAGAGAAATAGTCTTAGCTAATTATGTAAGTAAATTATAAGTGAAAAAAATCTGGTGCGAGCGACACACGACTTTCACTTACCTCCGTTTTTAGAATCGATTAAAGTATTTTTAAACAGTAAGATATAAAAATGAGTGAAACCATTAAAGAATTAGTTAAATTAAATTTATATAGAAACATGTGTTTTATTAAAAAATCTATTATATTACTACCTAAAATAATCAGTTAGTTTTATCGGCTTTTCATCACTCTTTATTAACTTTTACAAGCTCTTGTGTATTAGATAATATTTTTTCTAAAATCTTTATATTTCCAACGGTATATCATACATGTATATTACTGCTATTAGGTTCAAAAACAAAAAATGTCATTAAAATTATTATTTTTTTCAGTTTTCTGCTTTAGTTGTTTTTTAAATTCGCACAACTTACATACTAAGCTGTTATTTATCAATGCTAACAAGATAATTTGGCTATTTTTATAGAATCTACAAAATTAGAGGTACTTTAGAAGAAGAAAATTTAAAATATCGGCATTTAAGCCCTGTCAGACTATTTTTATCAGAATAAAACCTACATGATATTAAAACACATTAAATTTTACATCCATATAGAGAGTTTAATCAAAATCGTCAGAACCGTTTTCGAGAAAATCGAAAAAAGTGCAAAATCCATGGTATAAAGTGGCTCTTCTGGTAAGCTCAATTTGATGAAAAAGGTTTTGTAACGTCTCGGGCGTATAGTTGTCTTAAATATGAAATTTCAGTTTCATAGGACTGTTCGTTTCCGCCCGGGAGTTACCACACACGGACAAGAAAACTGGAATTCGAAAATTTTCACGATCGCAATACATTCCCTTACTATATATAGTAAGTGAAAGTAAAAAGGAAACGCAAGTATAAAATCCTTTCATCAATAATCTCTCTAATTAACTTCTAACAGAAAATTTTCACTTAAAGTAAATCCATTTAAGTTATTGAAAACTTGAGGAACTTGGAATGCTCCTAAAGCATCTGAAAGTAAGCAATTATACCTGGACTCCTATCTCTACCAAGTAGAAAGTTATCAGAATAATAATTATCAGTTAAATTCCACTGTAGATTACCTAATGCGCGTAATAATGGAGAAGGCAAATTATCAAATGCCAATCTCGGTGGGTGAACTTTAATAAGGGGTCAATAACTTGGCCAAATTCTGTTTTAATAGAATCCTTTGCTCTAGTAGCATTAATAGGAGGGTAATTCCGACCAAGATTTGCTAAATTAGCTTGAAATTATAGAACAGGAACTTATAGGAATCCTATAGGATAAATTATAAGTTTATCGACACATACTGACGATTGTTAAAACTAAATTGATTCAGGCTTCTTGTGAGCACAACTTTGATAAAGAAATATTAGATTCAGATTAAATGTCTAACTAATAGGGCAGATTAATATAAGATTTTTTTTAAATATATCTTGTTGATCTGCATAACAACCATTTTAAATATCTGAGACTTTAAACATTATTTTATGCAAAGCAACCTAGTTATACAGTATTGATGTAAATAAACAATCAAGTACATCATATTTCAAAGTTTATGTCCCAGCAATAAAAAAATATATTTATGAAATATATTAAATATTTGTTAAATGTTTTTCCTTACAACTAAAAATTTATTTTTGATAAAAAAACAAGAACTGTGCCCAGAAGATAACCTTAGCTGATTAAATGTTAATATTTTCAAGTCACATGATATTCATAATATGAGATTTTCGTAAACGAATAAGGGATTTCCGTTTATTAAATATTAAAACTTTAAATTTCTTTAAACGATTTTTTTTTTTTTTTTTTTTATGAGATGAGCCCTTGGATAAATGCTTAAATTTATTAATGAGTATTAATATTCTATTATCCATATAGAAACATGAGTATTTAATATTGACATGAGTATACATAAGCATAACTCTTGATTATAGCGATGTACTTACAATCTAAAAGATGTGTTTTAGCATCAGGACTTTTTTCTGAGCAACTATCAAGTTTTTTTATGTTGGTTAATGCGTACTAATTAAATTCTTATATAAGTTTCTTAGTTTTCATGAATAAATTCATCTGTAAAGACCTTCATGTTCCATATGTCGCTGATTGGCCCCGAACCAGGTACTATTCATATCATGAAAAATTACAAAAATTAAATCAATCCTTGTTATGTATCAGTTTCAACTGAGATTCCTTAAATTAAGTGGTATTTTGCTTGCTTAAAGATTAGAAAAAAAAATCATTTTCGTCATTAATTTTTTTTTTTTTATTTCCGAAAAGGAAAATCCGATGCACAGACGGTTAACAAAATTTGAAGTGTGTATGCCTTAAGAGAATTATAATCCCTGATAATGAATTTCTATTGAAAAATTTGTTTAAAAAATCTATTATATTATTATCTAAAACAATCAGTTAGTTTTATCGACTTTTCGTTACTCTTCATTAACTTTTACCAGCTTGTGCATAAGATATTATTTTTTTCTAAAATCTTTAGCTTTCCAACGGTATATTATACATGTATTATATACTATACAGTAATATAGTATTATGTTCAAAAACGAAAAATTGCATTTGAAAAATATTTTTGCAGTTTTTTCTTAAGTTAATTTAAAACTCAAAAGACTTTAAGTACTCCAGCAAAATCAATTACTTCTTATACTAGGCAATCCACTCACCATAGGAGTTGTTTTGTATTCTAATAAAAAATAGAATTTACTGCAATTTTATATTGTAAAATATAAACTAAAAGAAACAAATCGATCTCGACTAGCTTTTTAAGCTTTACAGTCGGTGAAACCGATACAATTGGAAAACTACAAAATAATTCAGAAATAAAAATACATATTTACATACTTTCCACAATATTATTAATAGTGACAAAAACAATACAAGTAGATAAAATACGTGAATAACAGCGACATAAAAAATGAAACGTGCCTCATCACACAAATCAAGTGTAAATTTTCAACATTCAAAAAGTTATTAAAACAATATAAACTCACCACTAAAGTTAGCTTAACTATAACGTTTAACTGTGAAACCCAAGTTAGGATAAAGAAGTAAATAGAAAACAATTTAAAGTAATTGGAACCTACGCCTAACCTACATCATGTCTTAGTTGCCTTCAGCCTGTAATTTTACAAGAATTCCATATCCTTTGGTAATATATACATATTCCACAGATTAATACAGATTTTATGTTGTAATATTTTAAAAAGACAAAAACGAACGGATGAACATAACAAAAAAAATTAAATTACGTCGCCTTCCAAGGAGGGCATAATTAAGAAATGTTTACTTCTTTTAAAAAATTCCACCACCTTCCAGGTTTGAATCCGCAAAGAAGAATCATATTTTTAGTTTATATTTCTATGTTTCATTTTTTTTTTCCCTCGACCATATTATTAAATGTTTTTGTTAATCTATTTCAAAAAATATTGTATACCGCAATCCTTCTTATAGTAAGTAAATTTTCATTACTAATGTGTTGATTATTTAATTACAACTGTACTGAACAAATACAATAAGTAAATGTGTAAATGGAAGAATACAATTTGTGAAAATTTCTTGTGATAGAACTATCCAATGGTACTCTCTTCGTTAACTATTTCAAGGCAGTAGGTCCCGAGGTCACTTTCTTTATTAACATAAGTTAACAAGAATTTTAATATAATAACGGAAACACGATTTTTTTTTTAAATTAAGAAAAGCTTTTAAACAATTACCAAATTAACATTGTCCTAAAAAAATAAATAAAAAAATAAGTTAAAAATTTGTAGAATCTGGTCTGACTGATGGATCTTAATTTTTGTAATAAAGAAATATCAACTGATCCTTCAAATGGACACGAATTGCTATCCGGACTATTTGAAATTCATGCTATTCCAATTATTACTTCGCATACAGAGTTTCTCTATTTCGGCGATTAACTGTGAGGAAATCTATTCGCACTCGACGCACACCTGATCTGAGATTATGCAATGGACACGCTAATTCCACAGCCACTGACGAAGGAACGGGCGCGTTATGAAGAGATGCTATAATGGTAGGCTTTCACCTCAAGCAGAGAGATGGCACTCACTAACAACCTCCTGGTTCGGTTCCTGCAATTAGGGAGTCTTCGGCGAGAAGTTTGGTACGGCTGGACTGATCGCATGTCATTTACCATTATGGCGTAGTGCGAATAGAAAAGGAATTTGCCGAAGGCGCTTTAGTCGAAAGTGATATTTGGTTGGGGTAGTTTTCGTTATTTTTTTAAAAATATACACAGACACTTATTATTAATATAATATAACCTTCTATAAGTCATTCTGATGAAGGCCCACAATGTAGAGTGAAACGTCGGCACACAATTAAAATATTTCTTATTAGTGCGAATTTTTTTGATGACCGCATCCCCAACATCTTTCTCATCTAAAACAAAAATCTGGTGCGCGCAATACACGACTTCCACTTATATTAGTTGTTGAAATTAATTTAATAACTTAAAGTTATTATTGAGTTAAAAAAAAGTTTTTAGAATTACATTTAGTTTCGTTGAAAAATATGTTTTAGTTTAAATAATATAACAGTACAAAATTGTTATGTACAACAATCACTTATGTTTATGTTGTTTTTATCACTTTACATTTCCTTCCACAACTTTTTATATTACATAAACATTTATTCCTGAATTATTTAGGTTTCCAACGGTGCATCAATATTACTATTCTCGTGCTCGGAAAAAAAAAAAAAAAAAACTATCTTAAAAATATTCTTTCTCTTTTCTCCTGCAGTTAGTTATCGAATTCGTTTAACTTGTATATTAAGCAATTCTAAATTAGATGATGTGTTTAATGTTTTCGAATATACAAATAAATTCGAAATTCGAACATTAGATAAAGAAAATTTGTTTATTTATTCATAGAAGTTTTTGGCATTACAATTGTATTTGCTATCTGCTTTTATGCAATAAGCAAGTATGCTAACAAATGATGAAACAAACTACATATGATAGATTAAAAAAAAAAAACTAATAACTTTCAATATTTCAGGTCTCTTGGCCAGAGCCTCGATAGTATTCTGGGCGGATTATATGGGTTTGTGGCAGTTGATAGGTTTTGAGTCAGCGGGTTTGAATTTAGGGTCAGTCTGTCATGACATTTATTGTAGCGATCAGTGGCAGTTGATAGGTTTTGAGTCAGCGTGTTTGAATTTAGGGTCAGTCTGTCATGACATTTATTGTAGCGATCAGTGGCAGTTTGCAATGACAGAATGAATGTCTAGGTCAGTATGTATGTCTCGTTAGATACAATAAAAGGGGCATTTTAATTTTGCTAAGTAATTTTGATGTTTGACTTTTTTGCTGTTCCCCATAACTCAATGCCATAAGTCCAAATGGGTTTTATTAGTACTTTATAAATAGTTCGTTTGTTGGTCAATGATAATTTTGAACGTTTGTCTAGTAATCTTGAAAGAAGTCCATATAGTTGATTTAGTTCTTTTCTTTTTCGTTTGAGGTGGTATGCCCATATTAGTCGTTTGTCAATTTAAAATGAATAAAATCTACATTATATTAAAAACCATTGAATTTCACATCAATTTAGCGAGTTTAATCAAAATTGTTAGAGCTAATGAGAAGTTAATGAGAAAATCGTAAAATGGAGCAAAATGCATGGTATAAGCTTCTAAAACATGAAATTATGTTTTATACAATTTATCGTTTTTGAGCTAGACTTACCACACAAACATACTTACACAGATCTGATCTTTTTGCAGGACTTGGACATTTGTACTCGGGGAACCTTAAAACGTGTATTTTCGGTGTAAACAAAAATTCAAAAGTTTTCACGATAGCCATAACTTTCTCTTGCTATGTTTTTTCATACTTAGGTAAGTAAAAGTAAAAAGACAGGATTTTTGTATAATCTTCCAAATTTAGGTAAAGTGGATGAGAACGATAGATAAGCGAAGGTGGGATGCCGACCCGATGACGCTATCTCGTCCTACTAAAGAAAACTCAAGGATAATTGTTTTTTTGTTTTTTTAATGAAGACGCTGGCTTCCAATATCAAAGGGACAAACACAATCCAGTATACCATCAACCATACAAGATGCTGAGGTGTTACAATAGGGTAAGAACCAATCAGCTCAGGCTAACCACCTCAATGCCAACTTGTATTGTAAACGGATCTACTTTTTGTTGATCGCACCTTACAAGGTGACGAGGTAGTCGTAGGAGCGGCGGGAACATGAAAGGCAGGACCTAAAATTATTTCTCCTTAAGAGAACGACAGATGTGGAAGATCTGAGAGAAAAATGTTTGAGAGAAACTAAATAATACGAAACTCTAATAAACATAAATTATAAGACAAAGTTCGGAAGATATAAGCACTACTAAACAATTAACCATATTTTAGTATTTTTGTAGGTTTCTTACATTGACAACAGTCTTCTGAATTGAATCAGAAGTTTAGACGTGCATGATCATTACAATTATGATTTAGAGCAATGGTTCCCAACTGGTGGTGTTTGAAAAAATTGTATTTTTACTTTCACTTACTATATATAGTAAGGGAAAGTATTGCGATCGTGAAAATTTTCGAATTCCAATTTTCAACGGAAATACACATTTAAGGGTCTCCTGAGTCCAAATAACCGAGTCATGCAAAAAGGTCTGTGTTGTGTGTGTATGTGGTAACTCCCGGGCGGAAACGGTAAGTCCTATAAAACTGAAATTTCATATTTAAGACAACTATACGCCCGATACGTTACAAAACCTTTTTCATCAAAATGAGCTTAGCAGAAGAGCCACTTTATACCATGTAATTTGCACCTTTTTTCGATTTTCTCGAAAACGGTTCCGACGAATTTGATTAAACTAGCTATATCGATGTAAAATTTAATGGGCTTTAATATCATTTAGGTTTCATTCGGATAAAAATGGTCTGACAGGGCTTAAATGCCGATATTTTAAATTTTCTTTCTCTAAAGTACCTTTAATTTTGTATATTTATAAAAAATAACCATATTACTAGTTAGCATTGATAAATAATAGTCAAATATGCAAGTTGAGCAAATTTGAAAAAAAGCAACTAAAGGAGAAAACTGAAAAAAATATTTGTTTAATGCAATTTTTCGTTTTTGAACATAAGGACAGTAATATACATGTGTAATATACCGTTGGAAAGCTAAATATTTTAGAAAAATATATTATCTAATACACAAGAGCTTGTAAAAGTTAATAGAGAGTGATGAAAAGAAGATAAAACTAACTGATTATTTTAGATAATAATATAATAGATTTTTTAATAAAACACATGTTTCTATATAAATTCAATTTAATTAATTCTTTAATAGTTTCACGTATTTTTATCCCAAACTGTATTTGAAAATTCTTTCATTGACTTTAAAAATGGAGGTAAGTGAAAGTCGTGTGTTGCCCGCACCAGATTTTTAATAACCTTAATGAAAAACATTTGTAGAAAACTATTGAATTAGAGTAATCATATGTCATATATTCTAAATAAATACAACAGAATTATTTCATTATCAGAATAAGGGGGAAAATAAAATAGATCTAAATCATCACTATACTGTAATAAGAGAATGAGTAATTAATGTTAATAATCTCAATTTATTCAAAAAAATTATACAATCCTGAGAACTAAAGTCTTGATAAGGATTTTTAAACATCTATAGAAACCGATCTCAGACTGGGAAAAACAGAGCATTGTTTCAGCAGAAAAATAACAACATTAAACACACTTTAGAATAAATAAATCTTATTCTTAAAATTAAAAACTAAGAAATTCTTATTAAAAAACTAAGAAATATAATGAAGTGAAAATATTAATTGATGGATATTAAAACTAAAATAATTTTATTAATTTAAAATTAATTTAAACATCAATCTGATGTTACATTTAAAGATATTTTATTGTTTTTTTAAATATTTCAGGATGAAATAATTTTATTTTCTCAAACTAATATTGAAATTAAAAATAAATCTTAAACTTTGTGAAATTTTAGAAACTTTAAAATTAAAAAAATCTTTGTTTCCGAAGTAATAATTACTCTAATAGCATTCATTTGTTTATATGAAGCTACGATGAATTTGATTGTTCATTGATTTTTCTTTTTATTATATATTTGACACAAAAATATATAAGGCAGGAGAATAATAATACTATAGACAAATGAAAAATAAAAATAAGTGTGTCAGTCAAAATAAACCAAGATGGTGTGCCAAAAATTACGTGGTTCCTATTTTTGGTACTTGCGAGACCTACTCGAGTACTTTTACCCTTGCCTAGCATAAGCCTGCAATAAAGGGTCTAATTAATGGGGTAATAAAGTTTATTATTATTATTGGGTGTTTTATTCGCAACTGCGTTGTTGCCTACCAGCGATTGTGAGGTATTTATTCTTCTTGACCAGCGTTCTGAATAAAGTTAAAAAAAAAAAAAAAAATTAAAACAAAACATATTAAATGTTATTTCTTGGTGAACGAAGCAACAAAATGCAAAACTTGTAAAATCTGAGTCAAACTTAAAACCTATTTACCTATTTATCACCTGTCTTAAGAACAAAAGGATTAATAACTTAATGATATGTAATAACTACATAAATAAAAAGGAAAACAATTTCCAATAAATCTTAGCAAGCGACTAAAAACAAAAACTAATCTTGATGTAGCGAGGATTTAACAAGATTATGTTTAATGTTGGATTAAACAACAATTACTTCGGTAAATAAAATTATTCAAATCCATTCTGAAGGTTCTTCTAAATTACGATGGTACAATTTAGTTTTTTTTTTCTACTTAATGTAATAATATGTTTAAGTTGCATTAGTTTAAAAGTAATGAAATTTCAAGAAATAATAATTTAAAGTAATGAAATAATAAAAAAAAAACAAAAAAAAAACCTTTTATGCATAGTTTTTTGTTTGAATTAATAAAATGAATATGAATCCATCTAATTAAATTTAATTCTTAATTTATCCAAGATTTTTTCTCAAATCCTAAAAAACTTTAATTTCAGTTATTACTTATTCTTAATCATGGGGTGGTTTTTAACTTATCAAAAAGAATAATTTTTATAACTTTATTTTTCTTCAGCTTATTTAAATATGCAAGTTCCTCTCTGTTGAAAAAATACAAATTTAATAGAATTTTGCACATTTGAATACCATGTGGCGAATCCAAGGTTTTATACCATAAGTTAATTTAGTATGACAACCATACATTCATTGAGGAACTAATAAAAGAACGTACATTTTAAAAGAAGGTATTCTTTACTGATTTTTCTAGTTTAAATAAATGACTTCTTCAAATATTATGTTTAGTGTAAGATTAAAATCTAATACAAACAAGGAGACGAAACAGAAATGTAAACAATAATGAGTTGTTATTAATTCAACATTATTCAACAGCATAATCCATTGTTCTAATTCCCTTTGATTTGGGTAAACATCACGTTTTCAGATAAATACGTAACGGACTAGATATAGTTCTGATATAAACTCAGATCAACTATATTCTACGTATCACAGTGTTTATATATTCTCCATTGGATTTATTTATTTTCAGACTTTCAATACATTAATAATGATCAGCATAGACACGCCACTAATGAAATATTTAAAAATGCCAAAATTACGAGGGGGAAAATACAAAAAAATCCCTAAAAGGCACTTCAATAGAAAAAAAAATCACAAACATCATTTATAAACCCTCTTAACTCAATTTCATCGGTCAAGATTTTTTTTTCCAATAGTATATGTCAAAAAAAAAAAAAAAATTAGACATATTTGAATGTTGAACATTATTCTAATCGAAAATTATTTTTTTTTTTTTTAAACTTTAAAGTAAATACGAACGCTTTATGAGCTATAAGATATATATTATTAAAAAAAAAAAAAAATAATGCTAATAATATTTTTTTTTTTTACGTAACTTATATACTACAGTGACTAATCGCAAGATGCTACCGAATGGAGTATTAAATATTGTCTATTTAAGTTTAGTTTTAAGAGTAACAGCATGGCGCAGGCTCGGGGCAACTAATCTACGCCCCCCTGCGTAAGACGACATAACAAAGCATTTTTACTCACTAAAAAAAATCCAAGAGGCCATCTGCCGGGTCCGAACCCACGACCCTATATAAGGCATAAATATATACCTCATATAGGTTTGATATGCTAGCCGCTTTACCCCGTGAAAAAACGTTTAACGTGTGTAGGTAATTAAGGAATATCCGAACGATCTGTATCTGTATATAAGGCTGGATAGAAGACCTTACAGTTAATACATACTTGTATATATATATATATATATATAAATATGTATGTATGTATATACATCTTATAAGATATAGGCAGACGAGTCTTCCCTATAACTTATTGTCACTAGCAAAAATAAAAGAGAATAACAAATTGAAAATAAGGAAAAAAGGTGTGGTTAGAGACTATTTTTACTTCCTAGCACGCAGAAAGCTGTTTAACTGACACCAAATCGATTCACACAATTTTTTTTTTTAACGATCAAATTAATTTGATGGTAAAGACATAAAAATGATTAAAAACAGGTTAACTGGTTAATTTATAGTTAATTTTTTTCACTATGATGTTATTGTTATTATATCTAAAAAACAACTATAAATAACCAATTTCATATCTTTCATATCATTTGGAAATACAGTTGAAAAAAAAACCCTGTTTATCTTACTACCTTTGAAGGGTCTGGAGCTGAGTACATAAGAAGATTCTTACCGTCTCTGGGCTATCAATTAGTTTTTCCACATTTTAGTTTGCCTCTTTATAGAGGCTGGATGTGCGCCCAGGAGCATCATCAAACTCCAGAGTCGCACCACGGTTGAAATAACAGAATGAATACTGTTCTGCCAAAGCTTGTGTTCGAACCCAGGACCTGAAGAACAGTAAACAACTGCTTTTCCCACTAGACAATGTCGCTCCCTAATGTAAATGAACAACCTATATCAATAGTTAATTATTTTCGAGGGTATTAAGACTAAAAATGAAAATAAAGCAAATAACCGACTAAATATGTGTATAATGTGGGGCAGCTGGCAACAACACAAATGGGAACGCGCTCAGGTCTTGTTATCGCGAAAATCTTACATCACTCGAGCTCTGATGTAAAATTACGTCCTCCGTTTTGTCATACATACATCAGCTGGTATTTTTAGATCCGTGAACTCCCACCTGATCGTCCAAGAAGGAAAATTTATGCAGCATGGAAAACCAAGGGATCATCTCGAAGAATATATACTTAAAACGCTCTCACATCCAACGGAACATAAATTAATAACGATTATAGGTAATTGTAGTAAGTAACGAATTTGCAACCAGCACTCATCCACTAAGATCTACATTCAGGAGGCGATCGCGGATTTGCAATGCAAAAGACATAGTTGGACGACGCGCTCGACTGTTTCCAACGCATGGATTCAGACATGCTTTCTAAACACACAAGTACTCTTTATATACTTTCTCTGGAAGTTGAATGCGATAAAATTGTGGGCGGTAATTGGTACAAGTCAAACTTAACGACCACCCTCAATCAAGTTAACTAGATTTATTAAAAAAAAAAAAAAAAAAAAAAAAGGTTTTTAACTACTAACTGCAATGATAGTGCCAACAAGATAGGTAGATATCTAAGAAACGAATGAATCGACCACACCATCGTTTCAACGTTGATGAAAATATGACAAGAGATAAAAAAAAAAAAAAAAAACAGACAAGACAAAACCACAATAATCAATTATAAATGATTTTGGTTTCATAAGAAAAAAAATTACTTTCCCTACATTTTCACTACATAATATTTGTTCCAAAAAGCCGCCCCACAACTTTTAATTAATGTGGATTACAACAACAAAACACGAGGCGATTACTGGAAGAAATTCCGCTTGAACTCCTTAATGGGTAAATTATATAACAATACCTTTATAAACATTTTTCTTTATATGTTCTAAAAACTTATTCGAGAAAGTAGTACTAATATTTAATTATAACTTGTTAAAAATACGTTTCATCATAGTATATAATTATAATTACAGATCTATATAAGTAAAAACAAAACAATAAGCAATGCATTTAAATTATTTATAGTAATGCAAATACGTAATGAGCGAATGTGCATGAAGAATAAAAGTCATGAAAATGTCTAATGGTAGCTCTTAATTAACTATTTCAAAAGAGTAGGTACCGTGGCCACCTTCTTTCCAATCGCTTCGGAGGATTATCAGGGATATCTAAGAATGGAATGTTGGGGACATTAAGGATGAGTTGATTAGTGACTTAATAAGGGATATTCAGGATTTTGGATTGTAAGGATTGAATGCAAGAGATTAGATGGTTTACTAGAGCCTCAAAGCCTAATTCCATATGTCCAGGTGGGCATGTAATGGTAATATAAATAATCTGTTTTTTGAGCGGAAGTTTTAAACGTTGGTCAAGTAATTTTTGCAGTAATGTTAATCTACGAGCAGTTTCTGTGTAGATAAGAAGCAATACAATTAAACAAAAAAATAAATAAAAAGAACTTCCTAGGCATGAATCAAGAGGAAAACGAAGTCAAAAGTGCCATGTTTTGAAATAACATTCCCTCAAGATATTGACATCGGACACAAGGCTACAAAAACCTGTTCCCAGATACTGTCGCAATCGCCTCCGAAAGAGTAGGGTTAGAAATTAAAAGAGTCATTTGGAGTTTTCCGCCTACAGCCGACCAATCAGAACCATCGTCGGACTGACGCTTATTAAGACAAATAATCCAAGGAATTATTGAACCTCTTCAAGGCCTCTTCTAAAAACAAAGTCATTATATGTAAATAATAACGACAACAATTTTGCTTGTTAATTAAACATTATAACGCCAATTTAACTATCTCGTTTTATCGTGCTCCAAGGTCTCGAAACCAGAAAATTATAACGTTTATTCATTTTTAAATAGTTTTTTAGAAATGTGAATTACCAATGATAGCAATTAAAAATAAAATAAAATGGTCTGTTTAAAAGACATGCTATGACAAAATAAAACGAATATATCCAGAAAACGCTTCAACAGTAACCAGCTGAATGCGTGGTCTATACTTTAGTTGCTCCATATAGTTTTCGATTACTGTATTTCTCAAAAAAATCTTTTTAATTCTTTATTATTTCAAATTTTAATAAAACAATTAAATCTAGGATACTAGAGTAATATCTTAAGAAATAATTTATCTATAAATAATACATTATAATAGTTTTCACCGGACCAATTATTATGAAACATACATACACAAAATTGTGGAACCCGGGGAAAAGTATTGAGAACGTGAAATTTTTTTTAAATTCTAGTTTTCAGCAGAATACACGTTTTAGGTCTCCTGAGTCCAAATCCAGAAATCGCGCGAAAGTTTGTGTGTCCGCGTGTGTGGTACGTCTAGCAAGAAAACGAAAAGTCCTTAAAAACTGAAATTTCATATTTTAAACAAATATAAGCCTGGAAAGTTACAGCAACTTTTTTCACAAAATCAGCCGATATTTTAAATTTCTTACTCTAAAGTTATTTTAATTTTGTAGATTCGAAAAAAAAAAAAACATGCCATCTTGAAAGCATTGATAAAAACGGGTAAATATATAAGTTGAGCGAATTCTACATCCGACTAAAGGAAAGAGAGCAAAATAATATTTTTTTATGTAATTTTCGTGTTTTTTAACATAGGAACAGTAAAATATATTATATTATATATATATATAGATGTATAATACTCGTATACCGTAGAAAGTTAATGATTTTAGAAAAAATAATATCGAATCACAAAATTATAAAAGTTAATGAAAAGCCGAACAAATTGTTGTCGATATTATATAATATAATATAATAATAATATTTATTTAAATAGAATATTTACAAGTTCATTTAGCTACAAATAAGTTTCTTACATGATTTCAGTTATCCTTTTATCATGATAATATATTTTCAATCATCGTTCGGTTTACATAATATAATAATGCAATGTTTTGCTTAATACAGCAGGAAAATTAACATGAGAAAAAAAAAACCTACACAATATAAATTACAATATTAATTTAAAAGTACATGCTTTGTTCTTTTTGTGCGTGTATCGCTTTAGTGAAGTTTTGTTGTAATTACCAATTTCGAATTTCAAAGGATTTTCAGAAGTTGTGGTTTTATCAAAATATTTTTGGTTTCTGTGTAGATAAACTGTTGTAATGAGGGAAGATTTAGTTCAAAGAGCATTTTTGAAATTTTAGTAAATCGTGGGTAGTTACTGATGATTCACATACATGTATTTTGTATTGTTTCTAATTTTTTGTAATTAGTATTGCACGTCGAGCTCCAGGACAGGCGATATTAATATAATAATTATTTAATAAAACATATGTTTCTATCGAGACTCAATGTAGTTATTCTTTAACTTTTTTTTCGTGTTTAACTGTATTTAAAAATTCTTAAAATTATTTTAACAACAGAGGTAAATGAAAATCGTGGGTTGCTCCCCTCAGATTTTTTAACATTTAAGTTAATGTAATATACTTGGTTGGAGTATTTTTTTTTTTTTTTTAACTAGATAATAATGTAAAGTACTGAATAAATTTAAAATAACTGATATTTTCGAACCAATATGTCTATCCCTCCCAAGTTCAAATATTTTGACTTTACTGGGTCCTCTTATCGAAAATCCTGCATACGTCCAAGCATATTGCTGAAATAAATAAAAAATGGTAGAAAGCAGTCTCCAAGTTGTAGTTGACATGGACATGAACTTCATGGAGGTATAAGTGTAGATAATAAATTAAAATGCGGATTACGAAGGACCTAAACTTTCTACTTAAAGGTTACATCAGAACCTTTACCTAATTCTCATGGCCGCCAAGTTGCGATCCAGGGTTAGGGATGACCTCAATATGGCTCCACCCACCTTCCATCGAACATCAAAGAGCCGTCCGGATGTTTACATGATCATTGAATCAAATTAGCTGTGGCACGAACGAAGTAAGTGGATTATTATTATGCAAAAATCTCCAGGACATCTGATTAGCAGCCTTAATCCCGCCACTTCCAACCTGATGGCTAATAGGGCGACTCCCGGTTTGGAAATGCGGAAAATATTGAGAAATCAAAGTAAATGGAAAGGAGGTTCAAGACACAAGTGGTTAGTTGCAACCTTTATTGGTTTCCTAAAAAAAAATCGGAATTTGCAATATTACAGGTAACACATATAAGTTTTATGTGCTCATTTAATTATCACGTAATCCATTCCTGTGGATTCAGACTCTGGTTTAGGGTGCATGGAGGTGTTATTTTTTATGGTAGAAGAATCAGACATAAAGAGGAGTTTTCATATTTTTAACAAAAAAACAAGTACAAAGCTACTAGCTTTAGAGTACTATTACAGAATGAGTAGAGGTGATAGAAAAAAAAATCAAGTATTAAAGATTATAATCAACAAATCATTGAATAATATACTCAAGTTTTATTAATATTTGTAATTAAAAAAAAACGTATTATATACCAACAAACAGTTATTAAATAAGGATATTGACTAACTTAAGTCTTTATTTTTAGCTGCATGTGTGGGAGAACTAAAAAAATAGGGTTGGGACTGTTACAAATTTTCTACCCAGGGCGCCTAGCTACCGGAAATCAAGGTCTGGTGGTTTTAAACTAAAAATTGATGATTTTCTAGTAATGAGTTTTTTTTTTTTTTTTTTTAAATGAGCAATTAGTTCAAGCAATTATTAAAACGCCTAGCGAAATTTTATTACTAAAGTTTCGTTCTAAAATAAATATGGCACTTCTAACAGGTTGAAATCGGTTTCGTTTACAGGACAGGACAGCACTTACAATTAATTTAATTCTTTATTAATTTTAATAGATGTGTATTTTTTATTTATATTTGACAATATTATATTCAAGTCAACTTAATTTAAGTAAAATTAAAAAGAGATGACGGAAATATTAAGAATTGGTGTTTATTTATTAACATTAAGACCCTTTATAACCAATAAGGTTATTTTAGCCTGGATTCAAAATAAAAAACTTTTAGTAAAATAAATAGAATACAAATCAAGATCTAGACAATTGGATTAAAAGTAAGAAAATGAAAAATAAAAATATTCAAAAATCAAAACACCAACAATATTTTTTTTAATTTTGTAAAACAGGTCGATTTCTTTTAGGTAAAACAATAGTTTTGTGACCGACTACTGGGTGGTTTGCAGTATTTTCCCGATGTCTATGTTAATTCCAATTTTTCTTCTCTGCTTCGTACGCAAAACAATCAATCAGGATATGCAAGACTGTGATCTTAACTCCACAGGAGGTACAGCAGAAATAGTAAAAAAGGGTAATTATACCATGGCATGAACGTAAAACGCCAGTACATTCACTGAATTGTTTAGTATGAAAACGTTTTAAATGTCGAGGTTGTATTTAGTTACAATTTACACACTATCGTGGAAAGCTCCCGTAAACACTTTGTGGAAATATAGATTATTTTATTTATTTTTTTAATGATATTATAGTGCAACAAACACTTAGATTATCAAATATTTTATTGAAGTGCTATACTTTAGACTCTATTGTAGACAGTGAATGTTATCAGCGCTCTACGATCCTTAAGTCGCGTCATTGCTTACAAAGCGTTGATCTTATCGTTCGCGGCTTTTATCGCGGGGAAAGATACAATGAGAAAGCTACGAAACGGTGTTTCAATCTTGTGTATTCACCCCGAGTAACGAACCCGTGTTTCTATTAGGAATGACTACGAAATTATATGATCTTAAATAGTGCAATGTCATCAGGAATTGAGACGTTGGGTTCCAAAAGGTACTATATCCAAAAAAAATTTCTATTAGGTTAGATCAGGCACGGTTTTTCTTTTCATATATAGCAAGGTCAGAGAACTCTAATTCCAATCATTTGCAAGATAAAATACCATTATTCTATTAAAATGCGAGTTTCTGAAAATGTTTATATAAAATTTATGTGGCAGTAAGATAAAATACTATGAAAAAACTTAATTTAATAGAGAAAGTACGAGAAACTTAGCGGACGCAATTAATTTGTTTAAAACCACCTAAAAATTGATTATTAGGTTAAAACCATTCATCAAAATAATAGCAGTGATTTAAGACGTGCTGAATGAACTAATAAAAATGCATAAAAGGAAGAAAACAATAAATGAATGGTGATATATTACGGGGTTAGGTGCTTCTGCTATATAATAGGAAAATACAGTACCTTTTGGAAGGAAATAAAAAGAAAGGTTATCAGTTTACAGAGGATATAGTACCTTTTGGAAGGAAATATTCTTAATACCTTTTGGAATGAAATGAAATTTGGATTTAGTACCTTTTGGAATGAAATGAAATTTGGATTTAGTACCTTTTGGAATGAAATGAAATGTGAATTTAGTACCTTTTGGAATGAAATGAAATTTTCAAATACGTTTTTAAAGGATTTTTATGTTTTTTAGATAAAATTAGATGACGGATTTATATAAAACTAAACCATTAGAATACAGAATATGTCGAAATATCAATTTCTAGAGAAATGTCCTTTAGCATCTTTTGGAAATCAACGTCTCAATTGATTTGATAACATCGTTAGGGACTTCCTATGCATTGATGCCTTTCGAAGAAGAGTCCAGTTAAAATTCCACTTCGATTGAAGAAAATAGTAAAAAACCAAACGTAGAGATTGGACGACCTTCTAAACCGGTATTAATCGATACGAATGAAACCCGAGCAAGATATAACAGATCTGTGGCCAATGATGAAAGAGGATACATATATGAATTGCATTCTATGGAATGTCCCATGGCACAGAATTCCAACAATACCATATAGATCGGATGACCCAGAAAGATATGGTATCGACCATCCAGAGGTAAACAGAGGCGACTGCACGATATCTAGGTCTGTTCAGCCTTGGCATTAGTGTTGTCGCAACGCTATTGCGTCGCTCGGAGAGGAATTCTTCAAAGTTTCCACGATACACCACCTGCAGGTGGAGAAAACAGCTATATTATGCTGATACATCAATGGAAATGGAGTCCTTGTGGTCAGAATCATTAGCGCAAGAAATAACCCTATTATCCACGATGCAATCAACATGAATATCATCACATCGTTTGCAAGTCATCTGATGAAACGCAAAACAATCCCTTCGTAACAAGTATCGAACCCACTTCGGACAGTAACACAATCTTATAACAGCATTAACATACCATCTAACTAAACCCTTTAACTGTCAAAACAATATGAACATCGCAACAGATTTTTATTTAAAAACACATTTCCATACAAAGGAATCTCTCAACAACTTTATAAGAAAAAAAAAAAAAAAAAAAAAAGGTTCATTCATTATTATTCACGCATAAATATTTCCCAAGGCCTTCGTAAATAAATCACCAAGATAAACAACAATAAAATGAATGCCATCACGCTAGTAAAAGTCTTGATACACACGAAATACGTCAACTTTGAAGTAAACAATGCCATTTAAATGGAATGTTCAAAAAACAACCCGAAAGCAATGTTGTGGATAGTAGATTTTTCTATCTTTATCCAATTAGATCCCAAATATATTATCAGCTATCTTCTGTTAACATGAAATTTTAAAATAAGTCATATGTGGCTTTTCAAATAATTTAAATTAAGTACAAGACACAAACTAAAACAAAAAAAAAAGTTTTTTTAAACTAAAATTAGAAAAAAAGTATTAAATTATTTTTTCTTATTGACATGATATGGAAAATAATTACATTTAACGTTAAGAGTCGATAAATCATTAATTTACTTCATTTTATATATATATATATATATATATATATATATATATTCAAAAGGGGGGTTCTGTAAATCTATCTAGGGTTTAAATAAATTTAGAAAAACAAAATGATTTATTGATATAAGTAAAACTAATTAAATACTTAATGGATGAAATATGTTTTAAAACAATTTAAATTTTTTTAAACCTTTTTTTTAAACTATAAAAAATATATATATTTATAATAAATAACTTTTATTTCTTAAGGTAGATATTCGGGCTGAATAATTTCTTCCATAAAGACTTCAATTTTTTTATTACATCAACATGAGTTTTCGGGATCTTCTCCCACCTACAGAAGTCTGGTTATATATTTTGAACTAATACACAAATTAACTAAGAAAATTAGTGAAAATATAGTCAATATGTAAAAACATCAGATCTGAGCAAGAGTATTGCTCAGATCTTTGTCCTCAACTTTTATTTCTAAAAAATGATATTTTTTATCATGATGATTATATGATATTAAGTAGCCGGGTCTATAACACGGCATGTGGGTCACAGGAAATTCAATCATGCAATAATTATCCCGACCTAAAAAAAAAAAAAAGTGTTTCGAGAACTATTTCGTGACAAACCTAGACGAAACACAGGAAAATATCTACGCTAATAATGGGTTTTCAAGGAATATTAAAGAGAATTGTTGTTACTTCCAAAAAGCACTTACCGGAGCATTCCGTCTGAGTTCCGGTATCGTTCTTGGCGTGAGGACCCAGCTTGGAAGTCTTCGGGTCTTCTATCACTATGGTAAAACTTTCGAAAATTGCGCCAAAATACGAAGACGGAGAAGAAAAAAAAAGCGGGAGCGATAAAGAAAGGAGGGAAGGTAACTAACTAAATGAAGTGGGGATCAGCTGATAGCCGGGAGCGGAGTGGGGTATGCCCCTTCCACCCGGCAGGGTCGCCTCATTAGAATACGATCATCGGGAGTACGACCCTGAGAGCTAGGTGTCAATTGTGTTAGTGTCTGGGAGGGAAGAGATGAGGTCACTATCACTACACGATGAAAGTGACACGCAAGTCGTTGTTGATATTGAATAAGTCACCATCCTGATGGTACTCCACTAGCAACCTATTTATAGTAATTAATAATAAACTTTTTTCAAAGGTAACTTTATCGTTTTAGTTTATTATTATGTCGGATTAAATTCGAGGATAAACCCATTCCGACATCAGAGGAAGTACGATATTTGGGACTGTACTTAGACAAAAGACTGACATGGACGACCCACATTAGACTTAAAAGACAACAACTGAACAGACGACTATCCCGTCTGCTTGACAAACGATCCAAATTATCCGTGAACACCAAACTTACTATTTACAAAGTACTGATCAAACCATTATGGACATACGGGGTAGAGCTATGGGGATCTGCCAAATATTTTAACATCCAAACAATTCAGACCCTTCAATCGAAAATATTGCGAAAAATCGTGGATGCACCGTTTTATGTAACCAACGAATTACTTCACAAGGACTTGGACATACTCACAGTTTCAGAAACAGGCACAGAATATTATAAAAGATTTCATGACAGACTGACTTACAACATGAACCCATCGGCCCAAACACTTAAATCCTACAGGAACCCGTACAACCCACCCGACGACTTTTGAGGCGGTGGCCTAGAGATGCCTTGCTTTAACCGACTTTCGGAAGTCATCATATTTGCTTATTGCAATTTTTTTTTGCAGATAGCAAATAACATTAAACCTCAAACAAAAAAAAACAAAAAAAATTGTAAATAAAAATAGATAGTTTATTATTGGATCAAGAAAAAATTAAAAACGTTGCTATTGTATTTTCCCTATCTATCTAGTACGTATATCTATACGTACGTATAGATATAGCTTACTGCTTTTAAAGTTAACGAAAGAAAACAATAATCTACATAGAACATTTAATTTTAATCATCTATGTAGATTTAGACTTTAGTACATTGATAAATTTCTTCATTTAAACCGATATAGCTCTTAAGCCGTAGTTTCTAAAGACAAAAATTACATAACAGAAAATATTCTATGGCTCTCGTCAGAATTTTGATTTTAGTATCAAAAAAGCGCCAGAACCTAAAGGAGACAAATACCCACCCAGGGTTGTAGCGCCACGTAGATAGATAGACAAAAAACCACCAACACTAAAAAAATGAAGAAAAATCCTGACATTTTTCACTCATAATAATAAAGCTAACAGTAGATCCTAGAGACAAATTATCAATGCGAGCAACACCAACACAGCTTTTTTGACACAGAGGGTGTGTCAATATATCCCCAAATTTAATAAAAGTAACTATACGTTTCTTTTACTTTCACTAACCTAAATATGAAATATATAATAAGGGAAAGTTTTGCGATCTTGAAAATTTAGGAATTCCAATTTTCAACGGAAATACACGTTTTAGGGTCCCCTGAGTACAAATAACCAAGTCCCGCAAAAAGGTCTGTGTGTGAGTGTGGTGAGTCTATCGCGAAAAAGAAAAGTCGCACAAAACTGAAATTTCATATTTAAGAAAACTACACGCCAGAGATGTTACAGCAACTTTAATAAAATAAGCTGACCGGAAATACTACTTTATACCAGTTTTTTATAATTTCCTCAAAAACGGCTCAAAACGATTTAGATTAAACTGGCTAAATGGATGTGAAAGTTAATGGGCTTTGATATGATGTAGGTTTCATTTTGATTGAAACAGTCTAAAAGGGCTTAAATGCCGATATTTTGAATTTTCTTCCCTGAAGTATCTTTAATTTTGAAGTAAAAATAGGCACATCTTATTATCATTGAAAAATAACGGCTAAATATGCATGTTGAGCCAATTTGATAAACAACTAAAGGAGAAAAGTGCAAAAATATTTTTTAATGCAATGTCTGTGTTTTTGAACACGAGAATAGTAATATAAACGTATAATATACCGTTGGATAGCTAAATGTTCTATAAAAAATATTATCTAATACACGAAATTGTAAATATTAATATAGAGTGATGAAATTGCGATAAAACTAACCGGAAAATATAAAATTATAAATATAAATATACAAATGTGGAGTTTCGACAACGCAAAACAGAACCCACATCTTCGTAGGTGCTGTAGGCGGATGGAAGTGGGCTGAAAAAAAGGCGTAATCGCAGGAAATTTCCAGTATTTTTTTTCTTTAATGAAATCTGATTAATTTTCTCGGTATTTCTACCTTGAAATAAATACTGGACTACAAAATTAAATATTGGAAGTGTATACAAAAGTATTCAAGAACTATTCTTAAACATTATAAACTCGTAGAAAGGTTAGGATGTCGGTAGAATTAAAACTCGGTCGAATAATTCATATCTTTAAATAACAGGAAACAACACAATTGTCCTCTTTCCTTTTTAGTGCCCCAAAACAATCTTGTAATGACTTTTGTACAAATGCTTTAAAACAAGCTTTTAAAAACCCCGATAATGTTAGCTAATCAAATACAACGAAATTGGATATAATCATCAATAATACATAAAAAAATAAATAAAAATAGGAATAGCTCTGTTCCAAATTTTAATAGAACCAACAATCCGAATGCATGAAGATAACATAAAATGTTAATTTAAACTGGATGGCGGAGAACACATTTAGAAGCTTTAAATACGTATTTTCGAATGCATAAAATAAAAATACTAGAACAAATACGGCAATACGGAACAATTATAATCCGAAAGATATACACTTAATACGATTTATAACGTTTTGATTATATTGAGTAGTAAAATAAGTTCTTAGCTTTTTTCAATATTTCCGAAATTCCTTATATTTAAGTGGTATTTTGCTTGTTCAAAATGAAAGAGAAAAAAAAAACATTTTCGTCTTATAATGATTTTTTTATTTCCGAAAAGGAAAGTCCGCTGCACAGACGGTTAACAATATTAGTATTGTGTATAGCAATTATGACTTAGAAGATATAACGAAAATTTTGAATTGGGAGAAGCAAAGCGCTCGGGTAGTCTGTTGACCAAATTCAAGCATTGGTCAGAGACAACCCTCACTCTACGACACGGGATATCGCTGATATAATTTGGTTAAAAATATTTACGATTAAAAATATATCTTAAGTTTTTATTGAAATCATCAAACTGTTTTTACAAGTCATAATTAAACAGTGAATGATAAAAGAAGCTAATAAATAAAAAGAATTCTGGATTAGAAAGCTTTATAACCATAGTCACCTTAAATGAAAATTAATAATAAAAATACGATTGCGAGTAAGATCAAATTTATGAACCCTGATACCGTAAAGTAATTCTAACGTATGCGAATTTAAAGAGCTTGTATGGCTATTGAACGTGTGTGGCGAACGGAAGTCGGCAATTGATCCAATTAAATCAGAAACAATAAATAATGGAGCAGATTATAACTCACAAAAAAAGTCGACCGATAAGTCAGAAGTTAATGAAAACTTCACTAAAGTTATTTTAACGTCTTATGAAAGGATGTTGGGCTTAAAAGAATTTTTGAAAGAGTTCTTATTCAATAAAAAAAATAAATAAAAATTAATTCGTACCCAAAATCACGAAAAATTAAGAATCTTTGGTGATTTCCTCGGATTCGTAATAAATTATAGGGATTCTTATTGAATGATACGATGAGACACACGATACTTCAAAAACGTATTATCACAAATGATCCATTGTGTTTTAAGTATTCTGTTACTTCTCAAACAAACAAAGAAGATAGACTGTCTCACTAAGAGATAATGTAACTTCCATTGTCCGAATGATGTTGGCTAGGTAATGAGAGAACAGAACGATACTTTACTTTGGCAGTTTCCCATAGCGTTCTTTTCTATGCAATCCTGTCCATCATTACGACGCCAGGGCGAAAGGTTCTCATGAAAGCTAAAATTCAGATAATGACTAGAGCTAGAAAATCCCACCAAGATAAAATGAGGAAGCATTTACATGAATTGGTCGTTATAGAACGGCCACTTTCTATGGAGGTTAAGCGAAATGAAAGTAATGAAAAGTATTTTCAAAACTAGCAAGGGTAATTTTAAAAACTACGGCGTGATTCAGCAAACTGTGCGTCTGGTCAGACCATAAGAACACTTACATTAGGGTTAAAATTATTTTCGCCCTTAAGATTTTTTTATTGAAAAATATGCACCATGAAATTCACGAATATAGGATCCATTAAACCTTATTTAAGACAAATAATTAGTAATTTGACTTATCACACATAAATCTAGGAGGTTGCCTGCAAAAGAAGGACTAACAGATAAAAACTATTTTAAAATTTGAATAACCCACCCTCATATAAACACAACTTACAAGATAATTATAAACGTGTATCACCGATTTCAGTGAATTTTTTAAAGTAAAACTAGACATTAAATAATTAGAATCAGCAAAATACTAGGAGCCAAGCTCCCCAGGAGTCACGTAAAAAAAAAAATCAGAAAGTTTCCGGACGAAAAACATATTTTATTTAATATCTCTGGTTCTAGTGGAGGTAGAAAAATAATTTTGGAGTCAAATTTACCCTATTTCAAAGCGGAATAGTTAAAAATACAAGATTAAGTAATATACGCTTGGTAATAACCCTAAAAATATAAATAACCTCGTCAAAACAGTACTTTTAATAAGCTTTCTTAAAAAACTGTGTTCCTTAATCCTAAAAGAGAATCTTTATCTGAGCACAGTTTTTTTTAGGAAATGGGATAATTTTGAAACCAAATTTGTTTTTTTATCTTCACTATAACCAGAAATATTAAATAAAATATGTTTTTCGCGCACGAACTTTTTGATTTGTTAAGGGAACTCCTGGGAACAGTTGGCTTATAATTTATTGCACAGTCTAATGGTTTAATGTGTAGTTTCACCGAAAAATAGTTCATCAAAATCGGTGAGACACATTTGGTATCTTCTTCTTGTTAGTTCAGTATTTCAAAATCATTAACTGTTTTCATTAAATTTTAAACTCAAATCGAGAACTTGGCATTTGGTCTAATGAGAAAATACAATAACTGACAGATTTTTTTTTTAATTAAAAATTGATGGCTTCAAACTCACTTATAGGGCCAGCTAAATAATAATTTATAGAATAAATAAACTTTTCAAAGCAGGATACTGTTTTCTTAATCGTTAAATAGAAGTATACTAAGATTTGATTGTCTCTAGAAAGGAGTGAGAGCATAGAAGAGGAAATATTGAAACTTATTTTATTTATCTTTAATTTCATTAACCCCAATATTTAACAAGAGCAAGCCCTCATTTTTTTTTATTTCAATGAAAATACAACCTAAGTGAAGAAGATCTGCTTCTCATATTACGTAAATTATTTTATGAGGTGATGTAGCTAAAGTGATGCCTTAACACTCATCCATCAGGGCTACTTAATGGATACAAACTAAGTAGGTCTAAAGATAGACTAAGAGTTGATTATTTTTCAAAATTTATTTTATTTATAGTCAACCTTACTGAGGAGCCTTTGAATGAGACTAAATACAACTAAAAGATTCATATTTTTAAAGTATTACATTAGGGATACCCACTACATTTGCTATAGCATGCTATTTGTGCTATTGTGCTAAACCCATCAATTTTATACAGGAAATAATTGTAGAAACTCGACGGGTTTAGCGAAATAACACAAATAGCATGCTATAGCAAACGTAGTGAGTACCCCTATTATAATTGGAAAATATGCTATTATCTTTAAATTCAATTTTCTTTTTCTTCCTGAATAAAAAAAAAATATTCTTGTAGAGAAATCTGTCTACGTTTAATTGAGAAATAGGCACTAAGTGTTCAAAATTATAGTAGAAAGTTATTTTAAGTGGGGTATAATTAAGTTACATGTATAATTAATTAGTTATGTAAATTTAACTAAAAATTAGGAGGATTTCTAAATGAACACTAGGTATGACAATTTTTTTTCACTTGACTGACATGAATTTAAGGAAGTTTAACATATAGAAAAAGTTATAAACAGCACTTCACTTATAGCAACCGTAAACCACTATTTCAAATTATTTTATTCAAAACGTCTCGAGAAAAATAAAAAAAAAACAGGATCAAACAGAATTTAAATAACTCCATATTATGATGTCATTAGATCAAGAGTGTGACACACAGTCTAGAACAGCTGAAACTACATTACACAATATTCAATGCAACTAATAACATGCAGTACCAAGATAATAATTCAAAAAGTCGGTAATTATAAAATGTTTTTAAACATGAATTACAGCAGTAATAAGTTTTAAAAAAGTAGAAGCATTTGAAAACATTCCTAATTAATAGATTTAATACAAATTTCTGTGCCTTCAAATTTATTATTTTTTGGATTAAAATAAAAAAAAAGAAATATAAAACTAAATATTACCTAAAAATTATGAAGGTTTGAAGAATTTTTAAAAAATCATACCATGACAGTTACGCTTGAATTATCCCATAAATAACCAGTTTATTCCAGTCACTTCCTTTTCAACATTCACTTCCTGCCGAACTTACTATCAAGTAAATATGTTACATTTTATTTTGACCCCTTTGATATGATGTTTTCGTTCTCTTTGAAAATCAACCTTTACCAAATAATGGACAGATATAATTACATTGTAATTGTAGAAGATACTTAGAATGCTAATAAGTATCCTTGAAAACCCAATTTATTCTGTATATAACATTAATAAAAGTTTCTTCCCACAGCTCTCTCTCTCAATCCTTTCAATTCAATGCTAATTACAGATACATATGTTTTTGGTTTCTATCATATTTTGATTCAATCAAAGAAGATTCTTGTTACCCTGATTCAACCATGAAAAATATTGGGTAGTAAATAAGCACATAGCACTTTTTACTGGTGATTTCAATAAAAACTTCAGATTCTGGTAAATATGTTAAACCAATCATATATGAATCATTTTGATCTATAACATGTTGCCATCTTTCGGATAATTTTTTTCCATCCTCCCAGAACAGTTGAAGGACGACCAGAGCACTTTGAGTCTTGTCTTCAAGTCAAAATTTCCGATTCTGAATCGAGCAAACCACTTACGGATAGTACTTTCTCCTAGGCATCATCGTCATACACACTGCAAATTTAGTTAACCCTCTGTGCAAAGGAATTTTTTTTTCAGAAATAAAAAATCATTAAATACCAAAAATTAATTTATTCTCTTTCATTTGGAGCGAAATACCACTTACAAATAAGGAATCTCAGTTGAAACTGATTCATAGAAGCACCTTATTTAATCTTTGTTTAGAATATAACTAATCTTTTTTTAGAATATAACTAATCTTTTTTTAGAATATATAAACATTAATTTATAAATACAGAGACGATTAATTTGAAATATCGAAAAATACTACAAATATATTTTACAATCCGTTAATTTTTTATTCTTGTACAATCGTTTAGTGATGTAACATACAGTTGAATACGGTACTCCATTTTCTATTTTATTTTCTGAATAAGAAAGCCTGTCTCATTCTAATACTGAATTATATTCACAGCTTTGAAATTGAAGATAAATACAGTAGATATTCTGTGTTAATGGTGTATAAAGTTTTTAATATTTAGAAGCTTTTTATCCAAATCCAAACTACATTAAGGATATCATTAGTATTTAATCTGATGATTGTGATCATTTTAATTAATATATGAATTATATTGAGGATGTATAGTCGACTGTAGAAACTATTATAGGTGGAATAGTCAGGAATCAGTCATTTTTTGAACTTTAGATTTAAACAGTTTATGCTTGGACATGGCTCAGTAATGCCCTGATTATGGCTCACAAGCTTGAGCCGAAACGTTGGCAAAATTAAAAACTTTTCAAAAAATGACTGATTCCTGACTATTTCACCTATAATATATGAATTGTATTATGATTACAACTTGTTTAATTAAAATTATTAGGATATGTGTACTTTGTAAGTAACTTCTATAAATAGGAACAATTAAATTAATTTTACAATTGAATTAGAAAAACTGGTGAATAACAAAATGGCATAAATGTTAGTGAGATACTGTATATATAGTTGAACAAGTAAATTTGTAATTGTTTAAAAAAAAAAAAAACTTGTTTCATCTATAAACATTAAAAATTAGTATTTGTGTTATAGTGTAATCAGAATTGCAGAAATAATTTTAACTCAAAATTCCCACTGGTGAACTATGAAAGAACGAAAATGTGAAATATGTTTTTTCTCCCACTCCCAGCTCGAGTATATTTAATTAAGTGTTTTATAATCAGAAAGGTTTCTCAAAATTAAAAAAATTAATATCAAATCCTAAATTTTTTTGATTATTTCTTATACTGTTATCAACTACTAAGTAAATCATACTGTTAAATGTTTTAGTATGAATAAGTGTGTAGGAAATGAGTGTTTTAAATCAAAATAACAACAAAAATGAAACCTATTTGAGTGAGAACTGTAGGATTACAACTATTTAATAATCACAAAATCCTACCTCGTATGTCTTTACACTCCTGTTCTGACAGCAAAGCAGTATCTTCCTCTATTTTATCCAGTAACACTCGTAAGCATCTGACGTTTTCTCTGCATGTTGCTATCAGTTCAGCCTTTAGAAAAAAATATGCATATATATCATTTCTCATATGAGACATTATGATTCTATTCATATCGTAAAATACATAATTGTCTACTTACAAAGTCAGACGCAAGGACCAACTGAGGAGAGGATCTTGATAGGGTGTTAAACACCTGTTCGGAGAAGAAAAGTTGGTTGTTCGATTTGTCAACCAAGTGCCAAACATCTTCTAGATCATTGTCACTTTCCACACCCTGTAACAAAATTTATAATTTTTAAGTCTACATAAAAAACGAATTCTGCAACAATTATTTTTAAAAAAATACTAAATCCACATGCTTACAACTCTAATTAGTCAAAAGATATGAAGGGGACAAAAATGAAATGCCACAAGAAATATTTTAATATGACACTACTACACTATAAATTAATCATGTCAACAATACTTGCAGCGGTGAAATTTTGTTTGCCTCTTAGAAAAATAAAAAAAAATAATTGCAATCAAGACTCCAAGCTTTTTTTTTTCTTTAAATAACAGTAGTAGAAATTAATAATTAGTTTATATTTATATCAACTGAAACATACAATAATATAATAAAGAGCTTACATGATGAACTTTGGCTCGAGGCCTCCTTGATAACGGGACCCGGCCAAGGCTTGAAGCACAATCCGATTGGCTATCGAGGAATTACGATAATCATCTCCAAACTCAAGCAACCTTTTGGCTGCTTCAGCATCAACAGGTTCCTCAGAGTATGCTTCCGACATATATTTCTCCTAAAATTAAAAATGGCATTAGATTAAAAAGTTATAAAAAATAAGTATCCCAAAAGTGGATTAAAGAATAATTTGATAACACAAATCAGGGAGCTAATTTCATTTAAAACCAATAAGATTCAACTTAATAATGTTACAAATTCATCTTTGTAAATAAATTTTTGGCAATATCCAAAAGAAGTTGATTTATTTATTAAATAGACAAAAATATATCTTACAAAAATATTGAACCATACGAAAATTAGGACTATGATGAGAAAATCAAGTCTACTTTCAACAAAGCTAAAGTGAATAAGTAATCAAGAATGTATTACATAAATATATTACAATTATTGAAATCATTGATAATTGACTGAAGAGAATTAATATTACCAATGATGAGGACAGAATTTAGCACTTTAACTATACAAAGATCAAACACAAGATTAACTGTAACTGCTGAGTTATTTAGGAATGCATTGTTTTCCCCCACTGCTTTCTAAATTAAACTTCAAAACACCTTTAAGAGCTATTTTAGATTTAATTACTAGCAATTTTAAATCAAAATGTACAAAAAGTACTTAATGTATATTTTATATTTCCATATAATATTACTAATAGACCACTAAAATGCATATTTTATATTAAGTATATAATTAAATCATCTTAATGATAAACATACGGTATTGACAAAATCGCATAAGCGTTTTTTCTATTTTTAAAAATATTTTATGTAGTTTTTGAAAAAAATATAATATTCAAATGTAAATAATTATGGTGTTGAGAAAAAATTACCTATTGTGGCACTTTAATGTTTTATTTAAATAAGAAGATCTCAAGACCATTGTCTTCCTTTTTTTTAATATAAATATTATATCAGAAGCATAATAACATTATTTACATACATAAATTTTAAGTAGTATACATAATTATATAAACAAATAATAAGTTTTGATGGTGTATTAAAAATCATTATGATTTGGTTGGTAATCATTATTATATAACATATATATGTAATATCAATGAAAATGTAAGCTCTTTAAACTTCAGACAGTAAATAAAAAGTCTATTTGACAAGAAAAAAGATGGTCGGAAGTGCGGTCATCAAGAAATAATACACTAATTACAAATACTTATTGCATTATCACTTCTTGAGATAACTTTTCGGAGTCAATATGTATTTTTTTATTGTTATGATTATGTTTTCATTTCAACACTTATTTCTTTCTCCCTCTTTTCTTATCATTATATTTTTACCATTATATATCCTCACATATAACTGTTAGTTTAATAATATATTACTTCAAATTTTTTATTCTTGTTGTTCCTCGTTTCTTATATTTATGTTCTTTTTAACTAATACCGTCAGATATTAGTTCAAAAATGTTCTTCTTTAAAAAGTTACTTTGTTACCAATTGTTCTTCTTTTAACTTTAATTACTTGTTTATTTCTCATTATGGTACACATATTATTGTAACCTAAGTTATTATTTTTCTTTTTATTATATTGGTTGCTATCTTGTTTTTCTTAGCCCTGATGAAGGCCCACAATGTAGGCTGATACATCTTATTAGTATGTTATTTCTTATGACTGCACCCCCAGCCATCTCCCACTATTTATAATCCTAACGGTAAACTAAACTCCTTCATTATTTAAAAGTTGTGATGTAGCAACAAAATTTAATAATAATAAAAACTATTACTTGACTTCATATAATATTTAGATTTTTAATTTGCATACAGGAATTTTTTAAAAAAAAGTAATTTTACAAGAATTGGGAAAAAAAGTAAAATATTCTCTACTCTAAAAATGATATGATCCAAGTTGGACATGGTGCAGATTTTCTCGATTCTGAGATTTGATTTAAAAAAGTAATTTTATTCATCAGCTAAATGCTTCGAATGAGGTGTTTGGCGAACGCACGAAAAGGTCTAATTTTGCTATCTTAAAGGATATAATCAATTTTATACCATAAGGACTGTTTTAATTATTTTTTTTTATTATAAGTTAAAGTCGCCATTCTCATACCAACCAGGCAAGAGTATAGCCAAAACTATCTTTACTAGATATGTTGCTCAGTAAATAAAACTAATTTGTTATAGGATTTAAGAAAAAAAATTAACAAACAAGACGCAGTACCTGATAACTATCCCAGGCTTGCTCCGAGTAGGAACTGTCATTGCTCACGACTACCCTTTCCTTCCTGTCAGCAGCGTAAGAAACAAGTGTGTGAGCTGGGCCGATCCTGAACGCTGGCATCTGAAGCAGTTTCTGTTTGATCTTCACGCTTCCTTCGCTCTCCTCTTCCGATGTAGCACTTGTACTCACTGGGCTCTCCACCTAATGAAAATTAATTAGTACTTGAGCAATAGGATATCAAATATATTAAAATAATTACTTTTTTATAGTTTTTTTTTTTTTTTTTACCAACATGGGCAACCCTAATCAACATAGTGAAACTTCCTTTAGAGATCAGTTGTATAGAGAAGTAAGAGAGGTGAAATTTGATTCGGGAATAGCGATAGAACAGTCAAACACTTAAAACAGAAGCGGAGTGTTCATAAAATTTATAAATATTAAACAGTAGTATTACTCCTATGAGTATTACTACTCATTACTTCATACAAGGCATAGGATTCTAAACCCAACTCTATTTTCAATTTTTATTTAAGCTATTATTTATTTGAACAATGTTTATCACTGATTATAGAGTGTTAAAAATTTATTGTCTAAAGGCAGCAAAATAAAAATATAATTTTAAGGAGCTGTATAAAATATGCCAGACCTAAAGCAGCAAATATAAAAAGATGCATGAAATAATTCAGCACTTTTACGATGATTGTGTAAATTTGAAAAGTCAACAAATTCAAGATATTGTTTTAAATACTCAGTATAATATTATGATATGTCTTTTTTCTGTTTTGTATGGTTTAATGTTTGTAAAAATTATGGCTCGAAACTACACTTGGGAGAAACTGCAACGAGTACTGTGATCCAAGCACTTTATTTTACCTATTCTAATAGATACTGATTATTTAAGCATTAAATGCCTGAGGAAGCATTTATGAAACTACAATTACTATCTTGATAAGACCTTTTTTTTTTCAATGATGCTATATTCATCATAGCTACATGGTTCTAAGGGGCGAATGACTGAGTGGGTTAGCACCAGTTGCTAGCAACCAGAAGTCCAGAAAATATGGAATAAAATCATTAAAGTTCATGCCTCGGTGCCAGAGGGCTTTTAACTTGGCATTAATCTCCCTCCAACCTCCTTAGGCCCGAGAAACTTCCGTATAGCAAACAAAGGCAAGGTTAGGGTGGAAAAAAAATTAACAAATGTCATAGTTCTATCTACATTGCAAGCAAGCTATTTCTTTCTTATAAAAATGTATACATTAATCAAATGTTTCCTTATTTATAAATCAATAAGAAACATAAAACAATAAATCAATAAAAAAAGTGAAGCTTGTAAAGATGAAAATGTGAGTGAGAAATTGATGGGTGTTTTATAAATATCAGCTTTTCTTTTTATAATAATTAAAATAACATTATTAACAAAACCCAGAGGATATTTTGGTAAACCATATCCCGAATAAACCAAGAAGCACTTTCTTATTTAGTTAACTTTTTTCTGATTAGTATGCTGTGTTAGTGGAGCGAACTATTTGGCAATATATTTGGGCTTCACTCATTTTTTTTTGTAATTAAATAAAGCATTTCTTTATTCTAGAAGTTATCTTATAATTATAATGTTAGTCACAGTGAGATCTTAACTGTATATTAATTCAAATGATATTAAATAATATTATCATTTAATCAGTTATGATATGAAAACATACGGGCAGAACGTGTCGTCTATGTGTTGATTCAAATGCTTTGTCATAGCTGAGTCTTCTCGGCCCAGATTTACTAAGAGGGAGTTTAGATGGAGAGGAGTTGATTGTCGTAGCATCAGACTGGGCTAAAAGGCCTTCGGAACCTGACTCACTCTTACGCTTTTGGAAATAATAAAAATAAGTTATTATAGTAATTATACATTATAATAATTATTACTATAAGATTATAATGGATAAAGGAAATATTTCAATGTAAAAAAAAAAAAAAAAGATTCATTCAAATAAGCTTACCATATTTCTTTTTCTAAGTTTGATTTTTCTTCTCCTTAAGGAATTAGAGCTATAGCCTCCACCACTTCCTTCCTGTGTTTGTGTTGTGTCTTCGACGGTGGAAGAGGAAAGTGTACTGCCTGCATGCAGGGAGGAGTCCATTTTGCCACCACTGATTTTAAAAAAATATTAGAATTAAAAAAAAGTAGTTTATTGTCTCCCAAAACAAAATCTTAAAAATCATTATGGAATGGTTTGTCATTTTCAAATAATATAATATATATTCAATAACTATGTATTAAGGTTGCTACTGATACCACAAATATCGTGCCAGTTAGAACTTTTGACAAATCTTTTTAATTAAAATCAGATGTTCAAGGTGAGTTATTTTAATTTCAAGTAATTCAAAGGGCTCAAGAAATATAAACCAGTTACAATAATTGAAGACAAAGTTCTTCTTAATATCTTCACAAATACAAGACCAATTTTAATGTTTTTTTTTTGCATCGCAAGTCCTACAGAACATCAATAAGTAGAAAAAAACTTTATACTATAAATAATAATCGTATAGTTTGAATCTGTAAGAAACAATGAAGCCACAAAAGTTTTAGTGCGAGTACAATAGTTGCATTGAAATATTTAATTCCTTAAATCCAACTATTTTTATGTCATTTTGGTTTGTTATTTTCAACAATGAACATTTGTAATTGACAAAAAAAAAAAAAAATAATAATAATAATAAAAAATAAATTAACTCCCTCCTTAAAATTTGAGGGCTTACATTTTAAGACACATAGAATCCGAATAATGAATTAAAAAAAGGCATTTGTCTACTTTTAAAATAAATAAATACCAAAAATTTATTGCTGTTAATGCTATTTGATAGAGCATTACATTTTCTAAAATAGAAAAAAAAGAATCATTGAAATGGGCTAAGAAATAGCAGAGATATAGGTTTTTGAAATTAACAGTGGTGATAGACCATTTTTCTCTAAATTATTTATTGCTTTTCACATTAGTTAATTGCCTTAAAACAATGATACTCTAATATAGTTATTTGGAAATAATAAACCATTGTGTAATAATTTGCAGCATTTTTTTTTATAGTAACTTTTAGTGAATTATCTAAACAGAACTATCACCAATGATCTTACAACACTAAAGTACGAAGAACCTAGTAGTGTTGCTCTAATAATGTTATTTTCATTTCTCAATGTGTAATTAATTGATCTCAAATAATTTTTATATGAATCATAACTCACCAGTGGCTAGGAGTACCGCCAAGCTGATGAATGGCAGATTCCGATATTGAATGAGGAAGTATGATGTCATTCTGATCGTGTGTTCCCATTGAGCCAGATACACTCCAAGGCCTTTGCCCGCCACCATCACGTTTCTTAACTCTCATTATTACCTGCAATAAAATTAAAATATAAAACCATTAGAATTTATCGATATTACAGATAGGTCTTCTAGCTTGAATAAAATTGAAGCCTCATAATCACCTTAGGCTGCTCTGGCGTTACAAAAGAAACATCTGTCTGATTAACAAGAGTAGTATCAAGATCTTGAATAGACTCAGTCACTTCTTCTATTCTGGCTTCTATTTCGTCTTCTTCAGTGGTGTACTCACCGCTAGCGTCACAGCTGTCTCCCACAGTCTATAGATAATAATAATTAAATAAATTCTTATTTGAAAATAATAAATGAAAAATTATTATAATAAAGATTGCATCACTCATGGAATTATTAGTGGATTTATAAAAAATACCTATCGGTAGCATTTGAGGAAAAAATTCATTTTAACATAGATACTTGATTGGAATAGTTAAAATTAGGACAGTTAAAAAGAATGCTTAAAGTTGTTGCTTCATAAACTTAATGATTAACCTGAAGTGGCTCCTCCTTAACACACATGGACCGTTCTTCCTCGGTACATTTCTCTACCAAACAATAAAATCCCATAATCCTTCCTATACCCATAGTCTCCTTCAATTAAAATCCTCCTGTCTACAAGCTGAAAACCAAATTGCGCCACTCCGACCTTTATATCCCATCCTACGGAACTAAAGCCTTTGACCGATCCTTTCTTGCCCATTCCACTCTATTCTAGAATGCCATTCCTTCCAATAAACGTCATGTTCCTTATTCACATTCAAATCTTTCCTTTTTCAACCTTATTCTCTTACTTGTTGATTTTAAACATTTAAATTATATTTTTTAATTAGAAGTGCACAGCCATTATAATCACCGAATCTCATTTTTTTTTTCAATTAAAAATTTGTTGTTTTTAACCTTTTCATTCTATTGCTACATTTTTATTTTATTTTTTTATATGTATATGATTTATAAATCTTTTTCTCTTCCTCCTCTATCTTTGTAAATAATAAGTTTATTATATGTAACTTAGTCAGACATGTTATCTTTATTTGTAACATGTATGTTATTCTTAAGTGACTTAGTCCTGGAATAAATAAAATCATTTTTTTATTTTCATTTCACTAACTAAGATTTTCATAATCTACTTAACCAGTAACAAAATTTAAAAAAAATAAATAAAACAGAATGCTAAGGCTATGATCTGAAATATCGATTGCCTAAAAAACTAATATCAAACCCTAACTTATGATGTACCAGAAATGAGAAAAAAATAATATAATAACAAATGCTAATTACTGTATTTATAGTCATTTTCTGGTTTCGACTATATATTCGATTTCTACGCCAACATTTCACCCGATATCTGTCATTTCTTCAAGGTTCAAAGAACAGGCAGATAGTCTGGTGAAAGTTGGTGCAGAAATTGACGATACAGTCATAAACAGAAAACCAATATGACTACAGTAATGATATAGACTGTGGAAGCCTTAATACATAATAATTACTTTATTTTAAATAATATTAATGATAATATATTTTGTGATAGATACCTTTTCTGGATACTGATGATGCAACCATTCCTCAACCCTAGGGTACTTATACCCAGGCCTTGTCCTCACAGGAGAAGCAACTATTTCTTCAGCCTCTTCAACCAAGCGTTGTATTACCTATAAATATGTTTAATAGTCAATTAAATAATGCATTATTGACCATTAAAATTTATTAATAAGGTATAAATATGATTAGAATGTTAGAAAAATAAAACATGAGAGATCTGAAACAACCTTGAATGTGACTTTTTCCATTGTTACTTATTCGATAGAATTCGTTTTCTCTGACTCAGTAAAGGGTTTAGCATCCAAACTAATTGCAGGCATTATTCTGAGAACTTCTGAGAGTTACAACAAATGTTATGGTCACCGTTGTGTAGTGCTAGCATAACAATCTTATCCCAAGGTCATAGGTTAAAGCATGACAGATGGCCCAAGGAATTTTCAAGAACATAAAAAGATGGTCTTAAGCCTGTGTAATGTCGGCTATTGTTAAAGATCTCTATCCTAATTAAACTTGGAAAGGCAAATTTAGGATTCCCACTGTAGCATTCTTCGATTAGCCACAGCAGCATAAATGACATTAAATGAATAAACAAACAACAAAGGTACAAACACCCACACACAAGAAGTAGTTATGTGAAAATTTTACATTCAATATAGTACCATTAAGCTAATTCAATTATGAATTAAGGTCCAAATAAATTAGTCTTTCAATTATGTAAACTAATTATCATTGTTAGAATATTACCAATATTAACAAATTTTATTAGAAATTATTCCTATTAAAGCTGTTGACAAGCATTAAAAAAAAAAAAAAAAACACAATGCCACACACCTCATGATCTGGCCTCTCGGGACTGCAATCCTGGTTCTTGCAATTTCTTTTCGGGTTCTGGCTGCGGTATTATTTCTGGTTGAAGCTGTTCCGGTTGCTGTTGCGCTTGCGAACTTTCATAGGTCCATTCTTCCTCGCTGCTCTCTTCAGCACTCTTACCCTCAACACCTTCAGTGTCGGTGTCTTTATGGCGGAAGTAGACAGTGGCACAATTTTTCCCCATCCTTGAAGATCTAGTTTAAACATCACAAATATACTTATTAATACTTAAAACATTTGAAGGTTATTATTTCAAAAAATTATAAGACATTTTTAGAAGAAAAAAAAAATTAAATAATATTATCAAATTGTTACATAAGTTAAAAAGACAAAGTTTTGGGGGAATATAACTAGACTAGGATCCATCCAGCAAAAAATTAGTTACTAATATATATATTATACATATTTTATATAATAAATAGATATATAATTCACATATAATTTATAATATATATTGATACAATATTTATATAATGAGGAAACGAATGAATTGTTGATTTTTAAAGGGCTATTTCATGTATTACTTTATCAGATGAAGACAGGACAATTTTTCAAGGAATTAGAGGGTATTAAAGAGATGTTTGAACGTACCAATCTTGTTGCACATCAACATACATAATCACATACATTTATTTTTCATTTATCATAAAAAAAAAAAAAAATCTTACTTAGTGAACTTAGAAGATTCATTCAAAAGACGTTTTCTGACTGTTTCTGGAGTAAATTTCAACGGTTGAATGTAGTTACCACCATCAATGGTGGACTTAACCAACTCGGGAACTGTTTCTATCTCCATTTGGCAAACAGTATTAATCTTATTTGCTCCACCTTCCTCAGCAACTTCCATTAAAGAACCATCCACATCCTAAACATAACAGTTATTATCTGATCAATACGATTCAAAATTTATGATTATATTTTAAAATTTAAGATCTTATAAATTATAATTTTAAACTACAGTATATATCTGTGGTGTAGTGAAAAACTGGATAACTCGAGTTAAAAAAATAAAAATGAGTTAACTCCACGTATCACTTCCTCAGACTGTCTCCGACGTAGTGTTAAATTGGCTAAAGAAATTTCTTGTGGAAGAAATTTCAGGTCGAAAGAAACTGTATGTTATAACTCTATTTTGGGTATTATGTAAAGTTTAAGTCGCTCACCTGTAAAATGAAAGATTTTGACTTAACCACTTAATTCACGACTCCACAGATATAATATAAAACAATAAACAAACTTAAAAATTGTTTTACTTTCACTTACCTATATATGAAATATATTGTAGGGAAAGTATCGTGCAAATTTCTGAATTCTAGTTTTCGACAGAAATAATGTTTTAGGTTCTCCTGAGTCCAAATGACCCGAAAAAAAGGTCTGTGCCATACAAAGCTTAAATTTCATATTTAACAAACTATACCCCGAGATGTTACAGCGCTTTTTCCATCAAAATTGGTTAACCAGAAGAGGTATTACTTTATAACATGCATTTTGCACCTTTTTAGGATTTTCTCAAAAAGGCTCTAACGATTTTGATTAAACACGCTATATTGATGTAAAATTTAATGGGCTTTAATGTAATGTAGGTTTCATTTTGATTGAAATAGTCTGACAGGGCTTAAATGGCGATATTTTAAATTTTCTTCCTCTAAAGTACTTTTAATTTAGTACATTAAAAAAGATTAACCATATCTTCGTAATGAAGGAAGAATTTGATGACAACTAAAAGATAAAAGAGCAAAACTATTTTTTTATACAAATTTTGTTTTTTAATAATAAATAAGGACATATATACCGTTGGAAAGGAGATATTTTAGAAAAAAATATTATCTGATACCTAAAGTTTTAAAAGGTAATATAAAGTGACGAATAGGGAATAAACTCATTACTGATTAACAATTTTATATAGTTATATTATTTAATCTAAATCATATGTTTCCATGAAAATGAATACACTTTTTTATTAAAATCAACTTAAAATATTTTTCAAATTGAAGTATACTTAATAGTTTTTAAATTAATTTTAACAGTCGAGGTAATTTAAAGTCAGTGTGTTGCCCGCAACAGATTTTTTATTTTTGCACTACTCATCATTTACATACTCCACTTTTGTAAATTAGCAGTATGTTATACGCTATTATTATATATTTAAAAATATATATATTGGTTGAAATTTACAAGTGTAGTAAAATAACTAGATCAAGTAAATTTGAGGGAAATATTAAACAGTAGCATGATAGACATGTAGAGAAACTACCCATTGGCAGATCTCGAAAAAAATATTTTTAAGTCAATAGTTTTCAAGACTATATTCCTTTCAAATGCCTCAAAGAATTATCACGAATCAAAGAGGAAGCAAGGATTGATACAAGTGAGTTACATTAAGGTCATTATGGATGAGTTGATTTGAGACAAAGTGAGGAGCCTTGAGGAATTTAAAGAGGATCAGATATTATGATAATTATGCAAATTTAATTAAATCCAACTTACATCTAAATTTTCAGTAGATCGTTGCGTAGGTGAATCACACAGTTTTCTAATCTTGCTTGAAGGCCCTTCATCACTCTCAACACTGACTAAAGATGAAGAAGAACCCTGAAACATAAAAAAATTATGTTAAAACCGAATATAAAGTAATTATATTATTCACAATTAAATTTGATTAACAACACTTGCTTCTTTATGCTCAAAAAATAATTTCCAATTATTCTCACACATAAAATTAATTCATTTAATAAGAGGAAGTTATTAGCTACTCAGAACAGACAGTAAAGGGGTAAACTTTGTTCCAAAAAGGCATAATTAAGTAAACTGTTATATTGTTAAACATAATCATCTGTCCAGTTATAATAGGCAAAACAGAATAATCAAAAGTAACAGGATATTATTTAAAATCTAACATACATTCACTTTAATAATAAATAGTTTAGACATAGATTCTTACGCTTTCCAAATGTATATATGAATAAATGCATTTAAGTTACTTCTATTATTTCAGGCTTTCACAGTGTAATGAGAAAGTAAATTATAATGTAATCTACTATGCAGTTAGTATAATATTCATAAATTACTGGAAAGTCAGGAATAAGTAATTAATGTAACACAATTAAATTTTTAATCATCATCTATATATTCCAAGTTTATTGTTTAAAAAGAAGTTTATGATTAAAGCCTGATGAAATTGACATCCATATGAGATAGGAGGAGGCTAGTTAGCTAAGCGAAGATATCAATGGCAATGAGATAGAAATATGTTGTGATATAGGAAAACCAGGTAGCAGACAATCAAAAATGAGAAAGTTTCAACAAGAAAATGCTTAGAAATAATAATATTATTAATTCAAAACCCATTCATATGTCGTACAGAAGAGAAAAAACTTGTTGAGGGTCCAACTTTAATGCGTATGAGTAAGAACAGACTGACAGATACATTCATTGAGAATTAAAGACACATTTTTTTTACAGACAATTGGACCACCTAGATCTATAACTATTGCTATGGTTAGTCCAGTGGTTATATTAGTGGTTTGTCAGATATTCCAAAAACGAAATTCTAAAGTTTAAATACAATGGACAGTGATGAACACAACAATGAGCAGAGGATGTCGAACTTGTTCAAGAACAATTATAGTTATGGTGTGCATTTTTTTTTTTAATTTAAAGAAATTGAGCACTATTTACTTACAATTATGTTTTATACACATTTTTTTTTTCTTCTCATTTTCAAAACTTTTATTGATGTGTCATAATTACAAGTTTTAAAAATGAGGACAAAAAACCTCAAAATTATTGCTATGGTTAGCCCAGTAGGTTATATTAGTGGTTTATCAGATATTCCAAAAACGAAACTCTAAAGTTTAAATACAATGGACAGTGATGAACACAACAATAAGCAGAGGATGACAAATTTGTACAAGAATAATTATTGTTATGGTGTGCATTTTTTTTTTTTTTTTTTTTTAAAGAATTGAACACTTTTTACTTCTAATTCTGTTTTGGTCAGATCCTCCACTCATGTACTGTATGTTAGTGGCTATTGCGCCCTAACTCAGCCTCCACTGGTTCACACATCCCAGTAAAATAAAGACATTTGTGGGAATTAATTCGGACAAAGCTGTAAATCGTTTTAATAACTCTTAATGGTCCTAAATAAAAGTAATCTGAGTTTGCACCATCACAGGTGGTGAGCTTAACTTTTTGGAGCCGAAAAACCTAGAATTGTTGGCACTTTTTTCAGTTTTTCATCTATAACTCGTAAACGGTGCTTCCTAGAGAAAATATTTTTCTTTTAAAAGTGAAAGAACGTAAAATTTACTTTCTAAAAGTTATCTTAGTTATTGAATTTGAGTCATTAATATTGGCGCAATCGTTCGTCAGAAATAGGCAAAGTTTTCCATTTTTCTTGAAAAATCCAATTCGGTCACTAAGAGACAACTGTAACTTGGAAATAACTATCCAAATCGAAAAAAGACATAGAATGAAAGTTGTAGAGTATCAAATTTCAAGTCTTTTAATTCTCTTTAAATTTAAGATTCGGTTGTTAGGAACCTTAAAAAAAAAAAAGTTATCGATTTTCCACTACACGCATCCAAAAGATTTGCTGGATACTGCCGATTTATAACATTCTGTGGTGACTACTGCCTTTGTTAAACTGGAAATAACATATTTAGCAACATTAACCATATCATATCCGCCATCCTTCATCCCTACCATCATTCAAGTCTCAGCTGTTCCAGTACCTATTGTCATCCCAAACAGACGCTCAACAACAAGCCTGATGTATCAAATCAAATTTCAATTTATAAAGAAAATTTATAATTTATTGTTTATATTAAACTCAGTTAATGAATATATTATTATGAACTCATTGATTTATCAAATCTTATTATTAATTACTTCAACAACTTTAATCTGTTATAAGAAATAGTAAATTAATTTTATCTTTGTTTAGCTCGTTTTATATACTTATCATTTTTTCATGGAATCTGTAGAATAAAAAAATTTAATCCTTTGTCTTTGGCCAGACACTCGAGCTTTGTAATATCAGGATATGCTTCTTAAGGATCCCTAGTCCAATAAAAAAAATATTTCTAATAGCCTAAAATGCACTTGTGTATAGCTGGTTATGCATTTTAATGCAAGTCCTAGATATCATTTAATATTCAGTAGCATAAAGTATTTTGATACGTTTCAATCAAATATTCTCTATTGATTTATAAAATTCTAATATTAAGCGACTACAGAATTTTCCAGTAAAGAAATAAAGGAAAGAATATTTTCGATTTCATAATACATTAAGAAATTAACACAATCGAGTTACTCTAAATCAGATTAAATTTAAAATAATAAGATGTTGTTGGGAAAAATATAGTGAGAGGGCTGTTCTAAGTGATAAAACGATTTAATAAAAGAATTAAGATTAAAGCAAACTTTCAATCAACTTTCGAAATGAAAAGTGGATAACACTCAAATATCAATAATGGGATTAGAAATCCGATTCATTGAACCAAAGCAGCCATGTAATTTATATAACAGCCATTACGTCGCCTATCTCGGGGTTGAAAACGAACAAAAAGTACAAGTCTCGAAGGGACAATACCAGAGGAAACCAAAGAGTAATGGAAGAGGAAGATGGAGAAAGAAGACACGGAGGAACTGTGTGACTAATGCGAGAAGATTATTGCCATTGAGAGCGGTCATTCCTGAGGCTTTGTCTGCCAGCGGTGAAAGTAGTCTCTGCCAAGGAATTAATAACAGGAGGGCTATGGACACTGCGTTCTACGAGGAGCTGCGTCTATATTTAAATTGCAAATGAGTCGGATGAAGTAACCGCTATAGCGTTTAATTTATGCGATTCCGACAGTACGTGACGGGGAGGAAATGGGATGTACCCCCGCTCCAATTAACAGGCTGTGATCGTGGTCCGGGTTGTAGTCCACGGATACAGAAGGGGGAATTCTCTTCAATTAGGCTACGAAAGCAACGATAGACGCTGATTCGAATTCGAGATGTGCGAAATTGGGTTCAAGTTTATAAATTAAATACTGAAACAGAGACTAATTCACTTTTGAAACAAGGCAAAGCCTACGATAAGATAATCCTATACATTTTACAGAAGGAAAGCAAGCATGTTATGATTAAAATGTTCACGCCGGCGTCGAGGTTAAGTGTCTGCTCTGTGGGGTGGCGCTCGAATTTATGACAAATTTCATCGATTATTGCCTGTTCAGACCTGTATACGAGTTGCACGTGTGCTAACAGGCTCGTGAGTGTTTATTTTGAAATCATCGAAATAGTAAGTACAACTCGAAAGGCAGTTAAAATGTTAATTTTTTTTATTATTTTGGCCTTATAAATACTAGATAAGATGGTTATGGAAATACCTGTAGTATGCGCCGTCCTATAAGACAGACTAGTGCGGGCCACCGGTGGTAAGCGCCGACGTAAACGTGTCGACTGATAAAACGTAAACGTCTCTTCCGTCTGTTAAACTACATCATAAGCTTTGTAGTAACTGATAGATAGACACGTAGAAAAGTCTTTTCATTTTCGAAATTATAGTAAATAAAAATCATAGAGATATCTTCCGAGTTTAAACCCGCGACCTTAGGCATAAAAGACTGTTACACTAGCCTCTACCACGGCTTCCTCTAGTGTCAGTTTATAGTTTTGTAGATTTTCTCAGAACACTTTTCTGCACGAACCATACTTAAGAAAAGAGTCGCATTGTATTCTAAAATTGAGCTTTGGGGCTCTACCAAGCCCATCTAATTCCTCTCGCATCCAATCCAAAATCCTAAATGCTCCTTACTTCGTCACAAACAAAATCATCCACAACGACCTTAATATTTTTTTGTTGCAGACCTTTCTCGTACCAGACACCAATTTCAATTCAAAACTCCCAACCCACATAAACCCTCTTGTTCGCAACCTATGATAAACCTACCAGTAGATTGAAAAAAAGATGGCCTCCGGATCTACTTACTTAAACAAACATTGACGTTCTACGTTCAAAGTTCATCACAAGCCTTTTTCATACCCTTTATTATAATTATACACTTTTACTTGTTATATTGATGTTACATACAATTATAAAATTCGATAAAATATAAATAAAAAAGTAAAATTTTCGAAAAATCTAACTGACCATGGGGCTCCTTTTACGAGATAACTCATTCGCCGTTGCCTTTTTAAGGATACTCTTGCTTAAGTATATCTTCGTCAATTTTATCGATCTAATTGGCTGGTTACTGGCATTAAGATTTTGTTAGTACGTACCAAAGGTTCGTTAGGACGTGGCGATTTATATACACCCCAGCGCGGGCAGTTCCCCGAAGACACTCCCCCTTGGAGAACCTGTTCTGAAAAGAGGGGGTGAGGAATGGAACAGGTGTAGTTCCGCTTCTAGTTTCCGGGTTACGGTCAATTAACCGGTGACGTCAGGATAGGTGCATCCTACATCTGCCTGGGGGTTGGGGTTGCCTCGAGTAGTTCGTCGTAGTTCTTGTGTTCAACAATCCAGCTGTTCTACGCGGGTGGGGTCGCGGTGGATTTTTAGGTACCACTAATCTATGAAAATTCGTGACTTCCTTTGTCGGTTGTTGTCGAGCATAACAACGATCTCGATCCTCTGAACTCAAGTTTTGTAGGTATCCATTGGAGAGGTTTGGTTGTGGAATGATGTTGAAGCAGCGTCTGAGACAAAAAATCAACACTAACAAAAACCCTTGGCATTCATAAGAAATTTCGGGTGGGCATATTTGAATAGTGTGTCATTAGACATGATTCTAGGTGTGCTTAGTTGATAGAGGAATGAAAAAAAGTAACTTTTAATCGGTGGATCGCCGAAAAATAGAAAAAGCTTGACGTAATACTAAACAAACGAAAAAAAGGCTGCAAATTATTAGACAATGGTTAATTATTTCTAAATAACTATTTTAGGGTATAAAAGTTTATAGAGCTGTTTACAGAGAATTAACTAAAAGGAAAAAGAGATAAACTAATTAAATGCAAATGGCCTATAAGTACTGTTAATTTCAAAACGCTGTATCTCTGCTATTTATAAACCGATTCCAACTATTGTAGGTAGAAAAGATCGGGGGTCAGTCGTTTTTTTTTTTTGTTTTTTTTTTTATTTGAATTTCGGCTCAAACTGAGCATTTATGCTTGACATGACTCAGTAATGCCCTTATGATGACACACAAATTTGAGCTGAAACGTTGGCAAAATTAGAATATTCAAAAAAACGACTGACTCCTCTTTTTAGCTACTTAAATTTCAACAGTCGTTATTTTTTTTTTTTTTTTAAATACGTTATTCTGGTTATACGCATCTTGAAACTTGAGACCTCGAAATCTGAAGGTCATTTTATGGTTATTAATTTTTTTTCTTTTTTTGTTCGATTACAAAAACTCATTGAAAATAATAAACCAAAAAGGGTTTCCAATAAAAATTTTTTTTAGCACACATACAATGCCGGTCTAAAGTTTAAGACCACTTATGTGTTTAATTCTATTTGAATATTTTTTTTGTGCTGCACTTTGGCGCTCGGATTCAATTCTCTTTGTGTATTATGTAAGTTGCACTATGTAATTCAACGAAAAATTCATTATTTTTAACCGTTCTTGAATGAAAAAAAAAAAAAATCGAAAACTACCTGTGCAGTGAACTTCTTATAACTTTGGCAGTCGAGAAATCAATAAATCAAACTAAGAATAAAATATATTTCTTATCCCTTAAGAGGAATAAATGAAGCTCCAGACGCGAAAATAACATTGTTTAGTCTTATTCATTTTTATTAAGTTAGAAGTCTCAGTAATAATTAGATTTAATCAACTTATTTACAATAGTCACAAACCTTTCTTACACTTAATAAGAAAATTTCTTTATAAATACTAATGATTATAAAATACTTATATTTTATTTAGGTATTTATAGATGTTATTCATGATTTATTGATGTAAACTATATGAGGTCTGAAACTTTCGATCGCCAGTGTACGTATTACAAACATATGGATCTCCAAACAAACTGTCCTACATCAACACCCCGATGTCCTTGCAATCTTAATGTATGCGTCAAGCCAGTCATTAGATCAGGTTCACGCTTGGGTTTAGGAACCGTGCATTTTTTCTCTTTATACCCATAAACGGCGGAATAACTGGACTATAGAGTGCACGAAACATGTCCAGCGAAATCGAACAAGAGAGAAAAGTTGCGAGAGGTCAGCAAACTCCTGGAGGCCATTGGTAAAGGCAGATCTAATGACAGAGCTCTGGGATTGGTGAGGGCTATCAAAGCGGATAAGGTATTGCCAAAGGGGCCTGGCTCCGGTCACCGTTTTAGATTCCCGTAGTCCTTGGGCTAAAAAAGGATTTTACACCATTTATTCCCTTATGCTTGCTTCCATTCCCCGAATCCAGGATTAGGCACCGATACAGCTACTACAAACATCCACGTCGTCTCCAGTTTGGACGAAAATTAGTGAAAGATAAACAACAAAACGGTACGAACACAGGGAACTATCTATTCAAGTTTCGTTTGAAATAACTAATGAACTATATAAAATAAACATAAAAAGTTAAATTTAGTTTCCATGAAATTACTAGTGAAAGATCTTTTTTTTTTTTTTTTTTTTTTTATAATATTATCTAATATTAAACATAATAAATAACAATTTTCATTTATAGTTTACATGCATCCACCCACAAAGGGTCATTAGCATAGTACATGAAAAGTTTTGACAAATAACAATTATAGAGGTTAGAAATAGTCATTATTTTTTTTTTTAAATCGTTATTGAACTATATATGGTAATACATTCCACGTTGTTTTAAACACTTTAATAAACTTTAATAACATGTTAGTCTATGGATTTATAACAACTTTCCATTTATTTTAACAACGTACGTACGATTTGGCACATAATATTTTCATTTCATTGTAAAATGACAATCACAACAAAGAAAAATACAATTAACACTTGTACACATATAATAATTAAATTGTCAATTCAGCGTAGTTCACTGATTCAATGCAAGGATATTATTTTTCAAGAACAATTAATCAACATTTTAAGTATGAAACTACAAACAGATAAAATATATGACTGAATGCTAATCAAAGACCATTTAATGTTTAAGTATAATAAAAAAAAGTCAAGAATTAATACTAAGAAACTTGAAATTAAACAAAAGCGGACCGAAAAGCAAATATTTTAGTTAAAAATATTTTGGAATTTCTTAAAAAATATTTTCATTTTAATTTAACTATAACTAAATGTTATGATATAAATAGTATTATATATAATGTAAATAGAAGTATTATAGTTGTATATTATGGTGTTAATATGATTTAAAACAATTATTAAATTTATTTCAATATTAAGTCAATTAATTTAATTTTAAATTTTTAATTGCATTTCTACTTAAGCAATTATTTTTATTTTTAATTGAATCGTTTATTATAAAAAGGTCAAAATTCTTTAATTAGGACTTACGACTTTTCTAAAACAAACGATTCAATTAATAAGTTCAGGTTTTAGTTTATAATTAATTAAAAGCAAAGTTTATTTTGTAAACAAATATATAATAATTCAGTATATGTATTTGTGTGTATTGTGTTTTACTTGCATATATTTCAAACACGAAACCGAATGTAACGGTCTATAGCTGCATTTCCAAGTCTAATTTACTCAAAAAATTCTTTGTAAAGCATTAAAGCTACGAAACTGGAACAGATCCAAGGCGGGCTTTACGACGAAAATTACAACTTAGAAGGAAAAAAAAAAGTGTCAAGACTTTTCCATTAAACCGAAACAGGTCAGCTACGCTCGGTGGAGGCAAAACGAATAAATTAACAACGGACAGAAACCTTCAATAATTTATATAATAACTTTCCTAAATCGAACAGATGTTATTCATACGCCAGAATTAACAGATTTTCACTAGAGAAATTTCTTGAATAAAATTACTCTTACATAAGCTGCAATCAAGCCCCGATTGTTTCTATAACCATGGCCTTTTAAAAATATTAAAATTTGCAAATGATTACAAAGTAATTTGTAAAACTATTGCAATCAATTTAATAGATGCGTGTTATTATCAAGGTGAAACCAAGGCAATTCAATTTTATATAATCATTACAATTTCTAAAACGATTTAAACTACAAATTATGGGAACATTTACGTTAGGATACATAAAAGTTACTATCGAACATTAGAAATTTTATACAAAAATGGATTTATCAGATGATAAAGTTTCAATTACCGAAGGATACAAGACAAAACTTCTCTTGACGATATATATTGGGTTGTGTCACATGAAATGTCCAATGTGAAATTTCAAGGTAAAGGATTTTTATTAAAAATACGATATGAAAACAAGATAATTTTATTCGAAGTATTTACCTTCTTTTTCTACACATTTTTCCCAACGTGAAACCAACTTTTTTATCACCGAACTGAAAAACTCTGAACTTTATAGTAAAAAAAATCTGAAACGCACTTTTCACTTCATCTATTTTCAAAAAGTTTTCCTTTGACGAAGTTGTCTAAATTCCTGAACAGGTGGTAATCTGTTGGAGACAAGTCGGGAGAACTATGGTGGGTGCAGAAGAACTTCGTAGCCAGTTTCATTCAATTTTTGCACGGTATGTTTTAAACATGCGAAGATTTTCGAAGATTTCCTGAACAATGTTCTTCACTATTTAAGTAATGTGTTATAAGAAAAAAAACTGTAAAGCACATCCTAATCATATTGTTAGGTTATAGAGATTTTCCAAAACAAGTTTTCAGCCGCGAAGACGATTTAAAATGGCAGCAAAACTATAAGTATTATACAAAAAAAAAAAAAATGTTGATGGTTCAGAAAAATATAGATTATAACTAATGTAAAAAATCATGAAAATCAAATATGTTGAGTCATGGCCAGGACGATTTACAATTGATTGAACCGTAAAGAACAATTATTAAGCTAATAACAATAACCACTTAATAAAACTTCAAAGAAATTACAAGAAACATTTTTATGACTTGAAAGTACAAGGGGACAAATACGTAAAGGAATATACAGTTAAAAATAAATTAAAAAAAAATTATTTTCTCAATTGTAAAACATTAAAATATTTATAAATTCCAAGAGATACGGGGTAAATGGTAATGTAAGCCTTAGCATAACAATGGGCTATAAAAAGCGCCTCCATTCAAAACTTAAAGAGGAAGAAAACTTGGCTTACGTAAGGAGGTTCATAACATATTTTTATTGACAGCCGGGATCTATTAAATTGAAGAAGGATTCGGCTTTACGTAACGGGTTTCGAAGTAACTGCTATTGCGGGAAGGGAATAAATAGTTTACCTCATACTAAGAACGGGATGGCAACATAGGGGGTGCTTCGGGGCACGACAGAGTCACCGTGAAGTCCCTTTGCCACGGATTTCAGGGAGGTTAATCCCTAAATCGTGCAGTTTTAGCTATAAGTAATAAACAGATTAAAAAAATCATTACACAATGGTTTATTGTTACCGAAGAGTCATATTTGCCTACATCAATTATAGGATGTAGCAATTCAAACCGAAATTCAGAACGTTAAAACGAGGATCAGGTGTGTTGCGAAGGATGTATAGTCTTAGAATAGTCATAAAACTGACTGGGGAAAGATAATTCTACGAAAGGTGACTAATTAAATTTAAAAATACAACATGTCGAATCCATCCACTTACTAATTAGTTCAGTAAATGATTGATAAACACAGAAATAGTATATATGATGAGGATAAGAAATAAGAGTAGTTGGGGAATTAAAGTTGAAAACTGAAGTTGGATCATACAAACCACAAGTTTCTAATAATCGAAATAATTTTTTTTTTTATTCTGGGACCAAGGTCCCTTTAAAATAAATATAGAAACAAGTAGGCGCTTATTATTAGTTACTATTTTATGTAATGTATGTTATGTAATTCTATATGAATCTTTGCATACATGTACACACAAGGATCAAACAAATATCTTTTACGATGGAACAGAACACTGAGATTTAAGTAGGTTTTGGAAGAGTGGATGTTTGAAAAAAGACAGAAAGATGGTTTTAAGGATAGCGATAGATAGCGAATTCCAAAAGAATGAAGAGCGAATGTGAAAGGATTTGTGAAACGATGCGGTTCTACCTGTATAATGGGAGAGTATTGATTGATTGGGTTCTGATGTTCAAGGGATTGATGTCAGAACGGAGGATTAGAAGTGGCATTATACAGGAAGGGTTTCTATTGTTCAAGGTTTGGAATAAGTAAGAACCATGGAAATATTGCCGGCGTAGAGAAGGATAAAGCCACTTTAACTCGGTATAACAGCCAGAAATATTGTCATGTATGAGGACTAAAGATTACAAAAATAAATCTTATAACACAATTCATCAGTTTTAATTGTATTTCCATTTCGTCGGCAAGTCCATCTTACACCAAGCAATCGTAGTAAAATTGGGGAAAGATAACAGAGGAAGCAAGAAGCTGGTGGATTTTTAAAGGTAAGGCAATGAATTTAGAGAACAGTATGGAAATATACTTTGGGGTGTTTCGGACACAATAAGAAATGAAGATAATTTGGAATTATACATATTAATTTGGTTATGAGTGCTTAAGTTACGAGCAGTTTCAAGTCTTTTACCTAAATATATAATTCTATAATTATGACACTACCTAAAAAGAGGACAAAGAAGTACTAAATTAAAAAAAAATCAAATTTCGGACTATTCCACGAAATCCTTAAAAAGAAATTGCCTTCATAAAGTTGATAATAACCTTCATAATTAGGTCAAAACGAGTCAACCGAGGAAAAAAAAAAATCCCTCTCTCCTTGAGCCTTCGAATCAATGTTAGCGATATACAATTACAGAAAAAAAAGGAGTATTTTTCTAGAGCAACTAGAATAAAAGTATAATAATATTGAGATGCAATACTTAAAGAAGAATTTTTTTTCTATCCCTTAAGAATAATCCGATTTTATTAGGCAATAGTTCGCAATGGAACAACAATACATTTTTTTTCTTGAAAGATACATTTTCGCTACAATGCCTGAGTGTCTCCTACGGGATACAAAACAACAAAAAATAAACCCGATTTTTATATTATTGTGCATGTAAGATACATGAGATGGCAAAGTCTTGAATCCCTAACCTTCAAGGGATTCAAAAAGCCGATTGATATGTTTGAAGCGACCAATGAAAGAATTACTTTATTCACACACATCACCTTGATATAAAAGCATTACAATAACGTGTTATTAGTTATCTTAAGGTGTAACGTGTAGGTACTATCGGGTTGTTTCAAATGAAATGTGCGTTTTTATAGTTTCTGAAATACATAAAGGATTTTGCAGGTCTCTGTTGTTTTCTTCCGAATGTTTACATATTTAAATTAAACAGTTACTAACCCTCTACCTTTGTATTATAAACATTAGCTTCCTAATCAATTACCCACTTTTTAGTATACCTCAAATATGAACATGGGAAACACGCGATTTTCGAGTGATATTTTTGTACGAGTTTAAACTCGACCATTCAGCAGCTGAGGCCGCTAGAAATATTTACAAGGCGTTTGGGAAAGGGAGTGTTAATGAACGGACCATTCGCCGTTGGTTTGCTAAGTTTTCAGCTGGGGATACCGACTTGGAAAACATGCTCCGAGGAAGACATCCGTCCGTAATAGACAACGATGTCCTCAAACATACAGTAGAAGGAAACTCCTACCAAACAGTTAAAGGACTCTCAGCACAACTAAATGCAAGTGCATCTACCGTTTCCAGACATTTAAAGGTAAAGGGAAAGTAAAAAAGCTCGATACAAGAGTACCTCATGATCTCACTGAGCGGCAGCAATTGAAACGCCTTGAGACCTGCGTTTCTTTGCTTTCGAGGCAAAAAACCGAAAAATCCTTGAAAGAATAATTACCTGCGATGAAAAATGGATTGCATATGACAATCAACGTCGGTCAGGGCAGTGGTTGAACATCGACGAAACCCCGGGGCAAATGCCAAAACCGAATTTGCATCCCAAAAAATTGATGGTTACAGTATGGTGGTCCATGGCTGGGATAATTCATTATTCCTTTTTACCTAGAGGTGAAACCATTATCTTTACAACGTACTGCAATGAAATTGACCAAATGCACACAAAATTATGAAAAAAACAACCTGGATTGGTAAATCGGAAGGGTCCTATACTCTTACACGACAACGCTTGACCCCATGTTTCAAAACATACCGTGCAAAAATTGAAAGAACTGGGCTACGAAGTTCTTCCGCACCCACCATATTCTCCCGACTTGTCTCCAACAGATTACCACCTGTTCAGGAATTTAGACAACTTCGTCAAAGGAAAACTTTTTGAAAATTATGATAAACTGAAAAGTGCGTTTTCAGATTTTGTTTCACTTCAAAGCTCAGAGTTTTTCAGTTCGGGGATAAAAAAGTTGGTGTCACGTTGGGAAAAATGTGTAGAAAAAGAATGTAAAAATAAAATTATCTTGTTTTCATATCGTATTTTTAATAAAACTCCTTTACCTTGAAAACGGACATTTCATGTGACACAACCCAATACTTTATTGAGGTCGTAGTAGCAGATTGTCAATTCTTCACAGATATTTTTTTTTAGGAAGTAAAATGGTAGTACCGAGACCGAATGCCTTTAAAAACCATAACATCATCCGGGTTCGAACCCGCGACCTTGGGCATTATATGGTTGTGAGCCACTACACCACAGGTAATCCCACTATAAGATCTTAGGAATATATTATTTAAAGACTTGTTTGAATAATTATTTTTCAAGATTATTGAACGATGATGAGTTCGCCAAGCTCATGGAGACATTGACTAAACATAAGCAGACATCCGCAATAGGATAAACCCAAAACCCAAACCACTGCTCTCGGGGCAAATGACACGCTCTCTCCGGCACCTATCCATCAAGTGAAAGGCCTAAAAAAAGCAAAAATAAAATCCTTTCAGTCCTTTAGACCTTTAATGATTTTCTACAAAATGATGGCCCAGGGTGAAAAGGAAGACCGCCGTTTAAGAAAGTTCACGGAGGACACAATGCCCCCGGTAAGGCCCCTTTCCTCCCAACAACAATAGGATACTGCCTTGCCATTAGCCCTATTTAGAAATCAATAATAGTCCGAGCCGGCCATTGTCCCAATCATACCAAGACCGCAAACCTTTCTTTTTTTTTTCTTCTCCCTTTCAGATCGTTCGGCACAGAAGAGATATACTCACTCGGATCGTATGATTTAGTGGAGAAAGGGGAATAACGCACAGATACCAGAGTCCAGATTGTATTGTCAATACGGGGCAAACCTGTTCCGATAGGATTCAATAGAGCTATATCGCGGGTATTCAATTATACAATTAGGAAATGAGAAAGTGAAGAAGCAATTGAAAGTGATACAGTTCCGAGTGCTACGATCCACGCTCCAGACAAGAGTGAATACAACTATCGAAAAGCCCACAGATACTATCAATATAGAAACATACTATCGATTTAAGAACACTCTGATGCGATGCTATCGCGGGAACATTAGAGCATAAGCTTACTCACTCCCTTTTTTTATTTTTTATGTAGGGTCGTTATAACAGGATTAGTTGCACTTACTCTCCTCGATCTCTCTCCTACACCTTACTTTCCACGGCAATAAAAACGAAACAAATTAGAAATAAAATTAAACTGCGAGCGAAAGTTGAAAACTGTATATCACATCCCTCATTTTATTTTTAGTTGTATTACTTTTCGTGCATTTCAGGTCCATTTTAAAAAAAGTAAGTCAACAAGACTTTCTCTAAATGATTACTACTCTTTCACGTTTATACAGCATATGGTGACAAAGCAAACCTTATTACAGATCATAGGTAGGTATAAATGTGTTTAAGATATTGAATTTATTTAAATTAAACTGAATTTCAATAATAACTAAACATATGAAGGTAAATATTGTGATTCTGAAAATTTAAAAAACGCAATTTTCAGATAACATCTGAAAATATGATGACTAGCTTTAAATACCATTTTTTTTTAAAAATTGTATACTCTAAAGTACCTTTAATTAGATTTAATTAAAATAGTTGAGCTACTCTCAACATTAGGAGCTATCACAACGAATACATTTAAATTATAAAATAATATCATAAATAACAAACGGAGGTCAACAGTGGTGTAGTGGCTAGTATAACAGCCTTTTATTTCTAACGCCGCTGGTTCCCACCCGACAAATAGCCCATTTTAAAGCGAATAAAAAATCCTTGGTTATGCCATCCTTCGGAAGGGGCGTAAAATGGTGATGCCAAGCATGGTCTGATTAGCGATAGTAGCATAACATGACGTTAAATGAATAAACAAAAACAATAAAGTACATATAAATATTAACTTAGGCTAAAAGTTTTTTTTTTCAGATACAGTCAATACTATTGGGTGAGGTAAAACTTATATAATATAAATCTGTTTTTTTATACACGCTGTATGAAAGTTATAACTAATTTGAGTGAGTGAATAATATATAAATTTTACAACTATGATATTATTGGATAGCCCAACCTTGTAAACCAACCAGAATCAGATAATGGCTAAGATGAATTCGCTAGAAACACGTGAATCTATATCATCGGGAGAAAGTCCATAGTTAGAATTTCTCTCACTAAAAATTAAACGATAAATTTAAAACTTACAAAAAAGATTTCAGCATCCACCACTACTTTTTGTAGGAATTAACATGACAAAGGAACATGTGGCTGCGAGACTGACATATGGCCAGAATTAGTGATGCGACAAAGACGGATTAGTAACGCACGCCGACGGAGATCGTTAAGATGGCCTCTTTAACAGGACTTGAGGAGTTATCGGAGATGGGAAGGACGATATGGAAATGCCAAGGAGGATACCTCTCCTAGGAGGCACGACGTAAGGTCCTGGAAACGTATTCGGCCAAACTCTTCGGAGGTTCAGCAACTTTCTACCAAAGAACTCCGACCTTCGGAGGAAAGTCAATCAAGGGACCGATCGGTTCTTCCAATCAGTAAGGATCATTAGTACCGCCCACATCTTAGGAAGAATTCCAAACCTAAAACTTTTACTTTCCCGAGTAAGCCCAATTAAAAGAAACTCCTATGAGAAAAAGATTTCTTTATCAGCGGAATTCCAAGTCGTAGCAGAGGCCAAAAAGGTTAAAGAAGGCTCGATCTCAAAAGAAACATAAAGTCGCAATACTTATCTGCGGTTTACATCTGACTCCCCTTTTGGCAATAAAACTGGTGGAATTTGGAGAAAAGAAAACTGAAGAGATAATTTATTTACTTAAATATTATTATTAACCTAAATGACAAAGCGAGCGAGGATCTGAATACAAAGAGGTGATATAATTAATATTAATCAGAGCAGAAGAAAATTAATAACCAGTTCTCTAAAACTGACGTTAGATGGGACGAAGGAATGTTGAGAGTTGTAACAATGGAAGGTACTTGGAAGTTATTGAGCAAGTATTGGCATTGCCTACTTACGGAATTTCTTTATATTTAATTATTTATTTATTTAACAAGACTGTTTCAACCTCAAATCACGTCCCACAACATTCTTGTTAATCGAAAAAACTTCGTTTGGTTTCTGATTCAATTATTTAACACGATATAGAGGAGATAACACGATAAATTCCTTTAACCACCTAAGAGTTCTATAGTTCCAATACTACTACAATTAAATAACTTTTACTACACGTTAGTTTTTAATTTTCAGTTACATTTCAGTAAAAATTGGTGAGAAAGGGAAATACAAATGTAGCTACAGCCAGTCAAGTTAAATAATGGATACTTTATAACGCAAAACGATCAGTCGGTTTATTATCGTCAGTTTGCATAAAAATGTCTCAAACTACATGGGTCGACTAGTGAAGAAAATAATTATTTAAAGAAGGAAAATGTAATGAATCAAGTATTAAATATAATAGGCTTTAATAGGCTTAGAACAACGTTTGTTCATATTTTTTTTACACCGTCCATCTTCTCTCTCTCTCTCTCTCTCTCTATATATATATATATATATATATATATATATATATATATATATATATATATATATATATATAATGATCAATGCGATTTTTGGTTCCCGCCAACTCCTTTAAATTCACACGACTAATTTTGATACGATTTACACTATTATATAGAGCACTTTTTTCATAAAGGTTTATGCGTATATTGCAACTATGTTTTTCTTTTGACGGGAAAATAAAATTTTCTGTAATAAAGACATCAAAAAATATTTCTTGAGATAAGAGTAGTAATAAAGACGTATAATATGGAATAAAATAAATCATGCAAGTTAAGAAATGTCTTTATAAGCCCATAAAATTATTAACATATGTTATTTGTAATGAGAAAGGTTGCCACATGTAATGAGATTCAATGTTGCCACCGCACAGTACAACAACATACGTACTAAATCGTCAGTAAGTAGTTAAAAATAAAGGTAAAGTTGTTATGAATCCATAAGCTGAAATTGTTATTAATTATTTTTACTTTAAAGTGCATTTTTAAACATAAATGATATTACGTTCAAGTTGCACCGGAGGATGACTCACAAGTAAATAATAAAATGAATGTTTTTATAGATATAATTGGCCATCGACAACCACAACCTAGATTTAACTGTCACAATCTATTTTTAAAAGAAAAAAAGAAAAGAAAAGGAAGCAAATGGAAACGAAAGCTGTTCTAACAGAGCGAACGAAATTAATTATCTTATTAAAGCTTGAATTTTATAATTGATCTTATATCTAATTCAAGTACTCAAAACATAATGGTTCAACGGCTATATTACCTCAGATAAATCACTTTTATTGCGCAATAAAATTAAGACAGGGTTTAATTGCTTGGAAGGGAAATTAGAAATAGATGACACCGAGGAGGGAAAGCGGTTTTCAGTTACAGTTTTCTCTCGAATGAGGCCGTAGGATTCAAATGTTCCTGAGACTTGTCTCTTAGAGTTAATCGATGAGGTTTGGGTAATACTTCAACTGGCAAACAGATACCGGGATAACCGGGTGCTTAAAGCCTGCATATTTCATGGAGCGATGCATCGAAATGCAGTGCGCATAAATCCTCAAATAAGGCGTTTTGGAAAGCTTTCACCAGGTATGTTCGGGATTAATTTTCACAGATGATAATTTTTTTTATTTATTGTATCTGTTTCACAACCTTAATCAATAAATAAAAATAAATTACTTAATTTATTGATATAATCCAAACCTAATCGGAAATCTATATTTAAATAAAATGAAAACAGACAAGAGAAAAAAAAAATCACGGTTAAAATGCGAATAAGGTTAGTAATCTATTGGGCTGATGCGAAATTAATGCAGGTTTCCTCTATTGCAATATCTTAATTCCAATTGTGTAAACAAAGCTAATCCTAACATTGATCATTATTATACCAAAACAAACCTTATCTAATACCCTCTCTTTCACCATGAATTTGTTTAGTAAAATCGTTTTGTTCAGTGTGTTCAAAGGTCTTGAATCGAAAATGTCAAAGTGCGATTTTCGTCAAATTTATTTTTACGAATTTAAATTAGGGCGCAGCGCTGCGCAAACGGCTCGTAATATTAATGAAGTGTGGGGTCAGGGGGCTATTAATGAGTGCACGGTGCAGCGTTGGTTCCAGAAGTTTCGCAGAGGAGATTTCGACCTCGAAGACAAGGAAGGTCGGGGCCGTCGTCTTGCTCTGGACAACAAAACCACACGAGAAATGGCGGCGGAACTCGGTGTGAACCAATCCACAGTTGTACGCCACTTGGAAGCAATTGGTAAGGTAAAAAAGTTGGCCAAGTGGGTGCCACACCAATTAAACGACCACCAAAAAAATCGCCAATGAAATCTGCTCCATGCTTGTGACACGCAATAAAAATGATCCATTTCTCGATCGCATTGTGACGTGCGATGAAAAATGGATCTTATACGACAACAGAAGGCGTTCTAGCCAATGGCTGGGCAAAGATGAACCAAAACCTTTCCCGAAGCCCAACCTGCACCCAAAAAAGGTTATGGTCACAGTTTGGTGATATAATGCTGGTGTTATTCACTACAGCTTTCTCAATCGAGGTGAGACTATAACTGCTGACAAGTACTGTCAAGAAATTGACAGCATGAATCAAAAATTGCAACGTCTTTGCCCAGCATTGATGAATCTGAAGGGGCCGATCCTGCTCCACGATAACGCCAGACCACACGTTGGCAAAAGTGCATTGATTCAGATGGAAATTATTTTGATTAAATATATATGGTTAAAGTAAAGATATGGCGTATTTACAATACCTACTAAAAACCTGCATTAATTTTGCATCAACCCAATATAAGGACCAATTTCGCTAATTTTGTTTTAGTTGAGTTTGTTATTGTCAGGAAAGGGAAAGAGAAATCCTGACGGATCCGTTAGCAAATAATGAAATAACGCGATCATCTAAGTTAGGTTCGTTACACATAAGTACTTAACCCAAGGTAAGAACCACAAAAATATTTTAAGTCAACAAACAACACACAATACGTTGAAATACTTATTAATTTTCAAAATTTATTTAAAAAAATTTTAGAGATGCTAAGAGTAGTCTATACATACAAAGATTAATCGATATTAATATCTACTGAAATATGATAAATGACATAAATATTCAAATTCTATAAATATTTCTTTTGATGAGTTTCCGCAATAAACGGTTCTATAACTTACGTCAACTAAAAAACTACAGGTGTCATGTTTCCATCAATCATTCGTAAACATATAAATGACAAAGGGATATCCTTGAGTTCAAACATCCGGACGGTGTTTGGCAACCGATCAACAATGTCGTTTACCTTTGAAGGATTACAATGCCCAGCTGATTCTCAGTCGATCAACCAATAGTCTACAGGATATGAAGTAATATAATAACAGGATACGAAGAAATTATAGGACCAAGATCGCTGATTCTTCTTCTTCTTCTTCCAGTGGCGCGACAAGCCGTGCAGGCCCTGGGCTCGCGGTGTAATCTCCTGGGAGATTACACTCACGTTTCGTGATGTATTTTGTAGTGTAGGATCATCACTCCCTACGCTTAATTTTGTGGGTGGCCACCATTTGGCTGACGGGTCTCACATACCCGGTGGAGAGACTGTAAGTGAATCCCCATTTATTTACATCCTTATAAAAGCCCCGCCGGGACTGGGATTCGAACTCACGACCTCTAGCTTGAGAGACTAGCGCGCTAACACTCAATACGTCCCACTGTCGCGATTAAAAACAGCAAATGGTTACTAGATTTTTTAAAAGAAACGAAAATTACATGGTTATGCTGAACTTCTTAGGGAAGTTAAAATGGTAGTACAGAGCAGATGCGATGTCTGGTATTAGTAAAAGATCCCTTGAACCTGGATAAGCAAACTTTAAGACTCCCAGAGTTGCATCGTCCGATTATCTGCAGTAGCCTAAAGTGATGTTAAATGTGTTAACAAGATATCAACGAATCAACTAGCCAATAATTATGAATGCGAAGGAGTAATCAAACTTAAAATGGGTACCAACATGACAACATGCTTAATTACCGACAATTAATGAATTGCTAACCCTTTCAGCACATATCCCATTATGCAAATGTCGTACGTTATATATATATATGTTAATTCCAAATTTCTTTCTAAATCCAAGGATTACGTCAAAGACATTCCATTAAGATAGGGGAATGGATGGAACAAGTTTAATTTTGGATTACAAACATATACGTATACGGTTTACATTGTATAAGAGCGTTTGGTTCATGAAAGTTTCTTAAGAGTTAGGTTTGGCTCAGTAGGAAAGATGGTATCAACGAGTTCGTCCGGCTAATATAAAAATACCTTTTTTAAAAGCAAATTTCGCGTGAAATAGAAATTTCACACCGAGATGCGATGCGCGAAAGATATGCCAAGCTAAGGAAAAACCGGAGTGAGATAAGACTCTATTTCGGTAAACAACCCGTACGACAGATCCACACCTGTGTACACCCCACGGTGTCGTCCTGAGTTTTTGCCAAGACCTCATTCAGTGGTATTAGAGATGATGATGCAGAACCGGAAGCGAAGCGGCCAAAAGATGCGTCAGCTGCTAAGTTTATTCGCGACCTCCTTCAACATTTGGCATCCACAGCCTCCCCCGCCTCGCCAGAACATTCGCTACCATCCATCACCCTTTAGAAAAAGAAGGATGACAACAGTCGAAATAAAAACAAAAATATTCGTTTGTTTCATCATTTGTCTTCAGTCAACAATGAATATTGCAAAAGTAAAAATGTAAAGAGTTTTAACTGACACGTATCTAAAACCAAAATTAAAGTATTAAGGGGTAGAAACGAGCAAAGCTTGAGCATATGGTTTGTATTTCCGCTGAACAAGCAAATCCGATCACTTTTTTTCCCGACAATTCTTAGGCAACGACTATCCAACCTCTTCGTCTGGCGCCAACCCTATCAGCGATCTGTGGTGATTCACAGTCAACGATGACGGGGCTAAAAGCAAAATAGGGTACTTGGTGATGATGAAGCATTTCACAGCGATGTTTAATACAACAGCGATCTAGGTGTGGGGTATAGGCGTTGCACAATAAAGGAATTACAAACTCATTTAATGGTGAGCACGCCGATTCCCTTATCCATTACGCTCCTACAATTTTAAAACCTAATTCCATCACTTTCTCTTTTATATCAAACAGGCCGCGGAATAAAGGCAATATATACCGTTAGGAAGGCATAAAGTAGGCAGTTCCTCATCGACCGATAATGACCTTTACCTTTACCTTTATGGAAGTGAGACTATCATAAAACGTGCTACCTTTTCTACCGAGACTAACGGGTCGAGAAAAAAAGATATACAACTACCAATGAATGTGGAAATAATAAATTTATGAGAGCTGAGAATTGAATAAGAAACTTTACAGAGGAAGGCATAAACCATTCTTACAACCTTTCATTTTCCCCACTATGCTTCTGTTATAATTAAAGGCACCATAAAGAATGGTTTTAAAATAACTATACTGATTAAAGAACATATATAAAACCTTTAAAACTAAAACAATTCAACAAAGAGGACCACAACAATAATAGCTCAAACCAACAAGAAAAGACGACCTAAATCGAGCTGCTAACCAGAACGGAAAACCAACCTTTTGTAATTTGATGGCAGATCAAAACTCCTATTGTCAGTCCGCACCTGTTTCCGAGAGAACTTCTAGCAGTTTTGTTCAACGTTGGAGTGTTCAAGGCGATGGAAAGTAGGATATTCTGATCAGTACTAGTTAGGACAGAAAACATTGCAGTACAATTAAGTGTATCAAGTTATTGGAAGAAAGAAATATATGAAAGCAAATTTTATTCTGGGACTTTCAGTTCCTTAAGAATAACATTAGTGTGCAAAATCAGAGTCTCATTTCCGGCACAAAACAAAATTAAGCATATATATTCATAAGACTTTATATATAAAAGCAGTATATACAACGTATTAGGAACAATAAATAAACGAGTGTATATAGAGATAATATTATTATAGTGCTCACTCAAATGATAAAATCATAGAAATAATCATAGGACCTTTAGAAAGGAATATCACCAGTAACATTATCATATTTTTTTGTTTAAATTTATTCGGAAGATAAATAGCTGAGAGATGAAGGGATAATTTGTTTTTAAAGGAAGTTAAATAAGACCTTCTGTGTACTAAAGTAGGTATGGAAGCCCAGAACAAGTGGCACGCAAAATAAAGGATTTTTTTTAAAAAGATGTTCGGTGGGAAGGAAAATAAATGCTAGTGGTCGGAGATCTTCTGTTTAACGAATAGATATTGGTACAAGAAATGAGTTAGTTTAGTATACAAGAAGTTTTTTCTTTTGGTTTTGACGGCACAAATAGGTAGGGGACGGGGTGGCCAAGAAGGTTGACGAGCAGTGTTGTGTTCTGCGTTGCCCAGCAGCCTGATTAACGAAAGTTCGACGTAAAGTAATGACGAGTTCGAGTCTCGGGCCAGGGGGCTTCCATTTAATCCTCGCCCTCAACCCCTGGCCCGACAGAGCCCCGTTATTCTTATAGCCTAAAAAGAAGGAGAAAAAAAAATGTACGTAAAACTTACATACAACATTTACATACAACCAGGAAATATTGTCGCCGGAAAACTGGATTGAGCCACTTAAAGTCGACATAGTTGTTGGGAGATTTCATTGTTGAGGGCAGTCGGAATGTAAGGTTGTTTATCAGGTTTCCATTAATGAGATTTTGTGGTTTTCAGTCCTTATTATGCCTGAATTAGCGAAACGTTCCATGGTTTGTTCCAGCTTCTGTTTGATAGTCTCACTTTTTCTTTTCTTTTTTGACCGCCAAATATTCCAATAATCGTCTAACAATTGTTTTTTTTTTTCTCTCTTTTAGACTCCAAATGATCTATGGCAAATAACTAAAAAAGCAAAAAAATAGCACATACCTGATTTCTTGATAGCTCTAAAAAACACACCCAGCCTACCTAATATTAAGGCATAGGAACAGGAAAAGACAATCAAGGTTAGCAGGCCAGAGCTGCGTAATCACACAACCCGTTTCCATTAACTACCAAACCGGCGTAGGACGTTCACTGCCCCATAGATATTACGACAGGATATTACAAAGCGATTAGCCGATCTGACATCTGCATCGAGAACCGGCGATATGAATGATCTGATAACCGGAACGATCAGCGTAACACTAATACGGCGTGCTGTTCCTTCATATCAGGAGGAGGATCTGACATAACCGCTTTTCGATAGCTGATGACTACGCGAGTTAAGGGAAGGTACGTAACGAGGAAGGAAATATCTAGATGTTAAGGCGTCGAGAACTTGACAAATTAGGATATGAATCAAAGGAAGCGAGCATTAGAACTTGATATTTTTATGGACGGAGATAACGAATAATCTGTAAGTGGACGCGAACCAATAATTAAAGAACGAAGGATGTGCTTTTATACTTAAATGCTTTTAGGTTATAGCAAAGGGAGTCTGGCTTTAAAGTAATATGATTACGTATTATTAGATGATTCAGGCGGTTTTACTCTGATAATCTAGTATAAAAGCGTAGTGTACAACCTGCTACAGATGTAGAATGAAATAAATACGAAGGAGCCTCATAACCTTTGTCTAATAACGGCTGGCCTATCCCAAACCGAACGAATAAATGCGGGTTACATTCGCCGGCCTCACTAATTCATCCGGTGTTCGAAACCTTCTAAGCTAAAATATTCTCGGTTTAAACCATTTATATTTTAAAAGAAATAAAAACATAATATAGAAATGAAGTACATAATAGAAATAAGGCTTGGTCTTAAACCACATCGACTACTTTTTAAAATTATTATGATGCATTTGATATAAATCTTAATAAATTTGATAGGACTTTTTCCTATAACGACATTAAAATTCAATACAAATTTAAGGATCTAATATGCGATAATTATTCGGCAATGTTGTAAAAGCTCAGTGTACACAAGAGATGCTATTAGTCTTTATAGCCTAGAAATATTAATAATAACAACCAAATCCACCATCTTACAGATCACAGATAAAGGATGTCCTACAACCGAAAGGAGGGTGCGAACTCACAAGAAGAAACAGAACAATACAAGAAGACCCGACAAGAACCATTAAGAACGACTAGAGTGTCTTTGTCAAGAGATAACCCGACCGCACTATCTCACAACCAACTCCAGTTTCCCGACCGCATCAGATAGGCGCCGTTCTCACAAATGTGGACCTCATTCGGAGCAATTAGTTCTAACTGTAAACTGTCTTTTAAATAGAGTCCAATAGATTGACCATGAGCGATGGATAGTCAACTTCCAATGACAAAACGAACAGGGAAATGTGTCGGAGGTTCCGACAGCGAAGGGTAATCTCACAATTATGCTAAGGAGAAAGCACCTCGTAATACAATGTTCTGATCTAGTTCGCTACGATATGATAAGTAGCTAACTGATCAGTTTAAAGATAATATCAACTCTAAATAGATGATTAGAAACAATGATCTTAAATAATACCGCTCGGTTAGTTAAGTTATTAGACCTGGGTTTTATCTGTTCTCTTGTCTAAACCGATAAGAGCTGCGAAAGAAAGGTTAGATCAGAAGGAACAGTTACAATGTTATAGTTTAGATAATTTTTGATTCTATTATATAATTACTAGTTCTATCCAGGGGAGTATAATTATTATAATTATTTATTTATTACAGAGTTTCTTGGTTCTGCCAGATTATGTACCTATCCCGCCTAAGTCAAGGGTATGCAAAATTTTAAACTATCTTTAAACATTTTTAAAGATGCTGGATGTACTAAAAGAACTGTTTTCTGCCCTTCTCCAGAACTTTTCGGCAGCTTTAGGTTCTTAATTGAGCGAATATTATCTTCTGGAATGAGAACATTGGATGATTCTATAATTGGATTGACCAAAATTTGCTCCAGCCTGTAGAGTTGCCGGAGTTCATGGTATTATTGTACTTTCTATACTTTTCATGATGTCATTCGGAACAGCAATATCATCGATATTTAATGTTTCGCTCAAAATAAAACGTCTGGCTTATTGCTTTACAATTATTATTATTATTTTTAAACTTTAAATTATAATTTAATCTTAATATAAATACAGCAAGACCTCTGGACAAATCTATTGCTATGCGGTATGTTCACTTTTCGTCCTGCCAATTCCATAAGCAACTTGTAATTTTCAAAATCTGGAATTTTAAAAGCTACATCTACATATATATACATAAATCTAGATTAGTTTCATTAAATAATATTGAATGACACTAAAGTGAATTGTTTTTGCTCATTTTCTGACAACTTTCGGCTCCTGTAGATTCTGTGTTTATTGTAATTGTGTCCCGACGTTTCTGTCCCTCATTGAGGGTATTTTAATTGTATTAGTTGTTGGGGTGTGGTGGTTGAGTGGGTTAGCGCGCGTTGCTGCGAACGAGCGTTGCTCAGCAACCATAAATGATCAGAGACTTATAGTAAAAAATAATTACGAGTTCGCGTCTCGGTACAAGGGGACTTTTAACTCACCATTTATCCCCTATCCAAGAAACCCCATATAGCCTCCAAAGGCGAACTAGGGGTGGAAAAAAAATGTATTGGTTGTTATTTTGTTTTCTTAGTCATGAAGAAGAGCCAAAATGAAGGTCGAAACGAAGTTTGTTTATTAGTGCATTTTCTTGGTTAGAGGTTTTACTTAATCTTAAACATCGTTCTTTACGAACAACTTTTTTTTTTTAAGTGAATTATCTTTTAAATTATCTTTAAAAGTAAATTTGATTTAATTATATTGTATTGTAACTAAAAATATTTATTTACTTTTTTGTTTTGTTTTTTCTCATTAATTTAGTTTCTTGGTCAGATGTAGCTATTATAATATATCAAATTTGATGTAATTCTTGTCATGATTTTAGTTTTTGCTGTATTGTATGGAGCTGGGCTGGGCACTTGGCCAGGCTGAAAGACGAAAGATTGACCAGAGCTTGAGGACAGCTCGGAGTGGATCCCGAGAGAGACAGCAGACAGAGGGGGCGACCACATCGCAGGTGGAGGGACGTATTGACGCAGACTGTTGGCGAAAACTGGTGGCTGGTTGCGAGGGACAAATCCTGGTGGATAAACGTTTTAAAACATATTTAATTTGTGTTTGATTTTGATGTATTTTTCAAGGACTCTGTTTTTTTTTTTTTAGAGTTTTGTATTTTATAATTATTTATATTTTTCTTTCTTTGGATTATTTGCTTTTTTTTTCAATATTTTATTATTTCTAACTATAACCAACTTCTATAAATTCATCCCTATGGGGAGGCTTTTGTCAATATGATGCCAATAAAGCTATTATTATTATTGATGTTATTCTTATTGGATTAAAGAATGAAGTTTTTTTTTCTTCTTCTTAATAACCATTATATTGAATTGTACTAAATTTTAATTAACATCGAATACATTTACGCTACCTGGGTAACGCTAGTTAGCAATAAATAAAAAATGAAAAAAGAACAATAATTAAACCAGATCTTCATGAAACATAAAAACAATGGTGTGAATTTCTCGGACAGAAGGCCTTCACGATAGCACGATACGAACTATTTGGCCGCCGCTACCGGAAAACTATGAGATCCTATCTAATGCTAATGACCACAAATGGCACTTTAAGCCGCACAAATCTATATTTAATTACTTGGGTGTGCTATTACACCCTTTGTGTACACGGCACCGCCTCTCGAAGCCATCATTACTACATCGGTTTGTAGTAATAGCGACCCACGACCGGAAATTTGCTTTACTAATACACCTCTCTCATACGGAACATTTGCATGTAATACCCTTTATCAGTGGTATTGACTGAGGGTGTTTCTAGGAAATATTGAGCCCTAATATGGTGGGAACGTGTTCAGAAAGTTAATATAACATGAACAGTCTAGGTCGTGTGTCGACTAAATATTAAGTCTAAAATCAACAAAGTAGAAACCCAAAATCACATCTACGCTCTAGTGAATACCTTCAGTTCTCCTATTGAGTAACAATCTACCACGCACTCGCAAGAACTATATAAAATCAAAGTTCAGGAAATACAGCATGCTATAATAATAATATTGAGAAATTATAAAAACATGGATAGGCAAGGGCTAGTTTGTTTTAATCCTTATAAAGGACTTACAGAGTTGAGCTTTGGTACTCAGCTAAACCATCGTATTCTTCCCATATTTAACCTGAAAATTCAAAATTCTTCGTAAAATCCTCAATGCTTTTTACTTAGACTAAAAATAAACTCATCGACAAAGACCTTAATGTTCCATATGTTGCTAATATGGCCCGAACCAGGTATCAGTCCTCCCATGACTAAACTCCATTCCCATTATAACCCGTTAGTTGCAATCCTCGCTTCCTGAGAGTCCTCCGAGGCGTCTGAAAAGGAGATGAGCCCGAGAACATCTGGTCAGGAATATTTGTTGGTGTGATGCCAATGTGTAGCTTCTCTACTATTCAGTTTCATGTCACTTGTCTAGAAGGAAATTAACTTCTTGTATTATATAATACAGTATTTACTTTTCAATAAATAATTATTAAATAAAAAGTTTCTTTTATTTTTTTTTGAGACACGGGTATGTATTAATTAGTACGATATAAAGGTTAATGAGAGATATTTTTTAAAGGTTTAAATTCGAATATTTTGATATTATTAATTATTAATGTATTAACTATGAAAATGAAAATATGAACAAAATTCATTTTTTCTACTGTAACATTTAATAATTAAAAACAAATCATTAAAAATCGCAATATCAATTAAAAATAAAACGTTCAGTTATTCATAAAATAAAGAAAAAAAAATTCAATCAAACCATGATTGACGACTGAGAATCACATGGAATGATCAAACATCCACCTTCCTCTCAACGACTAACAAATACTGACTGGTATATATAAATTGTTATAAGAAAAATAAGGAAATAATAAAAAACGGCGGAAGTTATTTATTTATATTTCCCAAGCAGACGGATAGAGAAGAGAAGAGTGAAAAAAAATCTTGCGAAAAAAAAACTTGATCTGGCTCCTGTGAAAGTAAAAGCGGATATGAAATACACTTCTCCGCTGGCAGGAAAGCAAAGCTGACACACAGATTTCATTCTAAAATTGAGCCGTAACTATAAATCTTCATTTGCGATTTGCGAAATAGAAGTTTTATTGCCGGGTTGGCGCCCTTGGGAGAATTCCGGGCCGCGGTGGTATTCTAGAGACGGATGGACGGAAATAGACGTCAGGTCCTTGCCCAGCGTTCTGGAATCCAGCGATCTGCCAAAGGTCGGAAGGCTGGAATATGACGAAAAATACAAAACTGGATAAAAAAAGAAACGCCTCAAAACTCGTCGCAGTCAGTCCCTTAAGTATATTCTTCAATTATTTTAATAAATGGATGAGACAATATTTGTTTGAAATTTGCAGTAAATGCTACCCCAGTTTGTACTGTTGTCAGTAAACTATAATGATACGTTTAATTAATAAAGCCATGTTTATGATGACTTAATCTTTCTATGATTTAGATTTGGAATTTTCAAATAGCTTCTTATGTACCTGCTTACTATTTAGATACTCCATTTTTCTAAATTATCTTATTAATTACTCGTGTAATGCATATATAATGGAATCAAAAGTTTTCTGTCTAGGTCCTGTTCTCTGAAAGTGTTTCTAACGAATTTCCTCTAAATTGTTGTCGTTATTTACGCATATAATTGTATGTTTCTTATAGGAAATCAAGTCTACTACAAAGTTGCATACAATGCATTTCGCTGTAAAACGCACTAAAAGTTATTAGAGCATAATTAATTAATTAATTAACTGAATTTTTAGGTTTTCTTGATATTTTGTCAGGTTTTATTAACCCTGTATCTCAGAAGCTGTTTCCATTACTTCAATATGTTAAGTATAAAACATGCAGACACTTAAATTGTCTGTAATATTGCTAACGACAGTGGTTTACAAAAAATACTGAGATAAACTGACAAAGTTCTTTTTTCTTTTTTTTTTATTATTTTATTTATTTATTTTTTTTATTCCAGTTTGAGAAAGCGCTCAAGCTACATGATTATGAAAACTTGGGATATTAAGAGGGGATCGGTACATACAATTATACCAGAAAATCATAATACGTGTATGTAGTCTCACTTTACCGGACTGCAGAGGTATTTTTGGTCATCAGTTACCGAACGGATTCTGAATCCGTACAGTTGCCGGTTCAGTATATAACTTTGCTCATGATTGAAAGCGTCATCAGAACTGAACAATCAAAATATTACTAAATTGGATGAAAATATAACAAAATCTTGTTTTGTTCTTTAATTTCCTAAACTACTTCTCTTAAAGTAGTAAACAGAAGTATTAAAATCATACGTAGAAAAGCTAAACGAATATTCCTTAAAGAGAAATTCTCAACTAGTCTCTTGAGGTTGCGAACTAAAAAAAAATCTTGGACTTTGAGGACCGCAAAGAATTTCAATTAAAGGTTAAAGTACTTTCCTATTACATTCCGGCATTTAAGTAACATATCAATGGTCGGATTTTTCTCGGACCAAAATGAACAATAATTTTTCAGGCTAATAATAGCACTGTTTTATGGAGCTTAATGCTGATGAGAAAGATCATTAACTACAGTAATTAAAGAAATAACCGGCTATTACGGAGAAACACATTGAATTATTAGGGCAAATACCGCGGCTGGGGTGCATTCAAGCTCTGGAATCCTGTTTCTTTAATATTCGAGACACGGTTTATAGCCTTTTACGAACGAGGTAATAGTTTCAGAATAAAAAATAAAATAAAATAAAACTAATAAAATTTAATAATGATTTTTATATTATAATAAAAATGGTTGAGTATAGAATTTTATAAGTAAAAAATTAAATTAACGATATCAGACTCTGAATCTTTAGAATCTGAAATATTTTTAAGTTTTGGTTAGAACGTCAGCGTACATTAAAAGATTGCACCTACCCCCAATCGCATTTTTAAATAATACTTAAAATTTTTAAAAAAGTATTCATTTTTTTCTTAGTGTTCAAAAATATAAAATAGGTTAACACGTACCTTTATTTTATTATCAAACCGAACTTACGCTTCACTATATAATTTTTTAAAAATTAATCAATTTGCAATAAATAGAATATGCTACATCATACTTTAAATAAGATTTTAAACAATGATAAGGTCCAATATTAATTATCTTTATGACTAAAATAGTGAGGCTCTTATCACGTAAATCTTATAAGGTTTCCAGAAAAGCATGTAAGATTTGTTTGTTTGTTTGTTTAGGTTTTAAGGCGTAAAACCCTAAGGTCATCAACGCCTAGACACTACATGCATATTCAACCTTTATAAAAAAGAACTATTAGGTAATGGGTGATTGAGAGAAAGAAAGAAAAAAATAATAAGATAAAATAAATAAATAAATAATAAATAAATTTTTAAAAAAATAAAGAAAGAAAAAAAATATTTTTATGTAAACAATAGTTTAAAAAGCTAATACTAGTAATGCTAACTGGCTAGGAATGGTCTTTATAATTTTGATAATAATGATTGCTCCTTAAGAAAATCAAAAACTAATTCAATGGTTTTCTCTCTATCACCCAGCACCGCTGAGATATTCGGGCTTAGTCCAATTTTATTCAGGTGTAATGAATAATAAGGGCATTCTTGAAAAATATGCCGAATGGTAAGGGTTCCATCACAGTGCTGGCATCGGGGCACCGGCTGCCTAGCAAAAAGATAAGAGTGCGTCAGCCGCGAGTGTCCTATCCTTAGCCGGATCAACGCGACCTCCTCCTTCCGGCTGCTACGGCTAGATGTAGACCAGGGTTTCACTGTTTGTTTTATATGCTTCAGTTTGCTTACCTGGCTATCGTCCCACATTTTCTGCCATCGGTCATCTTCTTGCTTTCTGAGCGGTTCACTGAGTTCAGACGGTGTCAAGATGGCTGTTCCTCTCCCTGGCAGTGTGAGCGCCTGCTTCGCTGCCCGGTCCGCAAGCTCGTTACCGGTAATTCCCACGTGGCTCGGCACCCACACGAAGCTTACCGACTTGCCCAGGTTTCGCAACGCAGCTATATGAGAGTGAGTGCGAACTAGTATGGGATGATTTGGATACAAGTTCTGCAAACCTTTAATTGCGCTTAGGGAATCGGTTAGTATTACGATTTGGTCTTCATTTATTTTCATACAGAACTGTAGAGCTGAGGCTATTGCGTGTAGTTCGGCCGTGTAAATATTGCATAGATTATGCAGTTTGAATTTGTGTGTCGAGTTATGGGTCACGAAAGCGGAAGCTGTAGAGGTATCTGATTTAGAACCGTCGGTGTAAATTAAAAAGGGTTCAGGAATGGTTTGAATAATCTGTGTTAGTCGGTTTTTGAATTCGGAAGGGGAAGCATTTCTTTTGGAGAGGTTGGAAAGTTGAAGGAATATTTTAGGTGGTTGGTGAGTCCATGGTGGGGTTTTATCATGGGAGTTTATTTTATACAGTGGAAGGTCTCTAAGTAAAGAGGAAGCGGAGGAAATTCTTTCTGCTAACGGAAGGGTCGCATTGACTTTGTTTCGAAAGGCTCTGGTAAATTTAGGTTTAAATATGTATCTGTGTGTGGGATGATTTGTCTGTGGGTATAATTTGGAAATATAATTTATGGCAAGTTTTTGTCGTCTAAAAATGAGAGGCGGAATTCCGGCTTCTGAACATAAGCTAAGGATAGGGCTGGTTCGAAAAGCCACAGTGGATATTCTAATTCCTGCATGAAGTACTGTGTCGAGCCTGGCGAGAATTCGTGGGTGTGCCGAAGCATATATAAATGACCCATGTTCAAGTTTTGAACCTATCAAACTTTTATAGAGCATTAATAAAGTTTTCCTGTCTGAACCCCAAGTAGTGCCGCTGAGAACTCGCAGTATGTTTAATTTTTTCATAGCCTGTGCTTTTATGATGGATATATGATGTTCCCAGGTCAGTTTTCTGTCAAATGTCAAGCCTAAGAATTTGTGGTAAGTAGTAAATGGTAATTTAGTGTTCCCTAAGTACAATTCAGGTAGTGGTGGTGTATTCCGCTTTCGGCTGAAGAGCAGACATTTAGTTTTTTCTGGTGAGAAGTGGAGTCCTTTAGATATTGACCAGTTGTTCAGCCGATTGAGAGTTTCCTGCAGTCTATTTTGAATATCCCTAATGTCGTGGGATCTGTAGATAATTGCCATGTCATCAGCGAATAGTAATGGTTTCACTCCTCTTGGAAGGTTAAGACCCAAGTCGTTCACTGCCAGGGAGAAAAGGGTCGGGCTAAGGACGCAGCCCTGAGGGACACCGCTGTTTTGAGAACTATTTTCAGAAAGTTCGCAGCCAACCCTAACTCTGAAATGGCGATTAGTCAGAAACTGTTTAATGAAAACAAGCATTTGGCCCCTTATTCCAATTGAGGCTAGTTTGCGTAGAATAACGGCATGGGAAATACAATCGAAAGCTTTTACCATATCAAAGAATAATGCTCCTAGTAACTGGTTATTGATAAAAGAATATTGTGCTTCGGCTTCCACAACAACCAAGTGATCTATCGTGGAGCGCCCTTTGCGAAATCCAGATTGATAAGGTTGTAGAAGCTTTCCTCTTTCTATCATCCACATTAATCTTTTGTTCACCATCCGTTCCATGGTTTTGCCAAGGCAGCTAGTAAGGAAGATCGGGCGGTAGCTAGTTGGTAACCTCTTATCTTTACCTGTTTTTAGAATGGGAACCACAATGGAGTCACGCCAGCCATTCGGAAAGCCTCCTATGGACCAGATATGATTAAAATAGTCAAGGAGCCATTGAAGAGTATCGTTGGGTAAATTTTTAATCATGTAGCATGTAAGATTTAAAAATATATTTATAAGATAAAAATGGCGCTTGAAAACGCCTGACTGTACCAAAAGTCTTTTACAAATATAATTTAAAAACTATATAACTATGTAAGACTGTCTTAACGTGTTAAAACTCATTAAAAAAATTGTTCATCTATTTCATGTAAAAATTTCAGACAATAACATTGTAAAAAACAATTCTTAATTTCATGATTGGCTGGTATATAAGTCTTATAAGTTAGTAATATCCATTTGAAAGTATATACATTTATTATTTAGTATTATTTTCAACATACCCATAAAAAAAAAACATAAAAAAAAGTTATAGGTAAAATTTTAATTTGTTTTCTTATTTATAACTAATAGCGGTTTCTTGATTAGAAAACTATAATACAAATTTGGTTCTACCTACACAGGAAACTGAGTAATTCATATCAACGTCTAGGTTATTGATACTATCGTGGATGCTCTGGTATTTCTGTAGTTATCTTAAAACGTAAATGTGAACAAACAGCGAAAAAAGAAAAAGTATAAGAAAGTAAACATCTCAAGCATACGAAACATATAAAAAAAAAATTATAAACCGGAAAATTATAAAAATACACCTTAACAAAAAATATATTGATAAAAGATCTTTGATAACGAGTTGCGCATCACGTAAGTACATGCATTCTCTATAAAAACTTAATACTAATAAAACTAATTAAAATACAAATTAACTACAAATATGAAAAAAAAAAAGATAAGATCAGAGCACTTGAGACTTAACCTAAGAGAGAGCAAACGAGAAATTTCACGGTTTCAAAAAGAACTGGTTCCAGACTACACTTTATCCTACCAAGTCCTCCTACCAACTATAATTGCCTTGTGATAACCACAGGAAATAAACCTCTGCATGGGAGGAAACTGGAGAAAGCTTAGTGAAATTTGTTCATCAATTTACCCGACCTTAACGGTTCGACGACGAATCTAAAGTTTAAAGGAAAACTAAGGACATTGATAAAAAACTGGTATAATGAAGAAAAATGAAACGAATGTTAGCAAAGGCTAGTCTCATATCAAATAACACTTAAATCAATAATATTTCGGCACTCATTTTAAGTAGTCTTAACAACCAACTTTAATTTAAAAAAAAACAGCTGAAAACTGACAAATTAAAAAGACTATTAATAACATAGGAAGAAGATTAAAAAGAAATAAGCAAACTGGAATCCCCTATCATTTTTTATAGCCCCAATTAAAATTTTAAACAACAGTATAACAGGTTTGAGTCTTTATCCTCCATCAAAAAGGAAAACACTAAAGTAAAAAATACCTTAATAAAAAAGCACTTCTCTATATTCGGAAAAATGTATATATTTTTTCTAAGCCAATAAAAAAAAAAAAAAATATATTCCTTTAAAATTGTAATAAAAACAAAAAACCTATTTATAAACCTAGTTAACAAAAGTACATAAATATTTATTTATTTTTTTTTTTTTAGGTATATATAAATCAATATAATAGAAAACTCACTTTTAAATTAATACTAAAAGAAAAACATTATACACATTAATTATGCACTTCCGATCGATAGTATAAGAGAAAAATAACGATTGACGAGAACGTACTGGTGAAAAAAAAGAAGGGAATATTATTACAATCAACTATGGGGTGATATGGTGAGTGAAAGCTGTTATTCGAGATCAATATAATCATTAGGTTTTTACAATGGATACCTCAACGCTACACCTGAGAATTGTTAAAGAATTTCTTGGAGACTGTAGTCTATAAAATGTTAGATTGAAAAATAAAAAAATTAAGATTAGCCCAGAAATAACTGAATCTTTTCATTTAGCAACGATTAGATTCTTGTAATAATTCGTACTTGCTCTGGAGGTAAGTTGACCATCCCTTAGGGTTGGTTCATACTAGAAGCGACCAGTTAGGTGAGAGAGTAGGAGTCGCCTAGAAAATATATGTGAACATTCATGACTTTTTTTAAGCGATAACTACATTAACAAAATTATCGAACTGTATAATAGATCACTTAGATACTATTCCTCAAATGTAACAAAAACGTCTATATGACCCATAGTCCGATTATCAACGGTTAGGAAGGAAAATCAAATTTTAAGTTGTTTTTGTTATCCATGGTTTTCAACAGAAGAACTCAAATATACCTACTTGATATAGCAGCACTGATGAAACATGCGCAGTAAAAGTAAATGACCGTTTCAATCAGAATGAAACCTACATGATATTGAAACTCATTAATTTTCACATCGATACAAGTTCAATCAAAATCGCTAAGAGCCGTTCTTGAGAAAATCGTAAAAAGATGCACTTCCGGTAAGTCGATTTTGATAAAAAAGTTGATGTAATAACATCAGTTTCGTATGAATTTTCATTTTCGTGCTAGAGTTACCACACACGCAGACAATTTTGCGGGACTTGGTTATTTAGACTCAGGAGACCCTAAACATGTATTTCCGTTGAAAATATTCAGGATCGCAATACTTTCCCTTAGTATGTATTTCATAAATAGGTAAGTGAAAGTAAAAATGTAAAAAGTATGCTTTTTCGACCAATCGAATCAGTTAGGAATGGAATGCATACCGCAATTTCGGCTAAAACCAAATTTCATCGATAAATATAAAGAATTCAATCAACGGTGGGAAACCTCGCCGGATTAGACGCGGATGTCTAAAAAAAAAAAACTTTCTATTATAGATTAATATGAATCCGAAATCCTCTCCTTTCTAAAAAAACACCGACACGAGATGACCTAATGTCCGACATAATTTGATTGGAGTTGTGACATTGGCGTCACTTTCCCTTCTCACGTTCACAAAGACAAGGCCTAGAGCGACTCAACTTGTCTCCCACAGTCACTCCATCTTCGAAACTCACGCCATAGGAACTAGGTAAAATCTGATTACGCAAACTTAACATTTATCAAGAACAGAAATTTCGTGAGACAAATAATCTTACACAGGAGTAATATAGATGTTACCTTTAGCATGGTATCTCTCTTAAGCTTCAGTGATGTTGATATTTATTATTTTTAGAATTTAGTGGGTCACTGTCATTGTAAAAGTTTGGGGTTGTTTGAATGTTAGTTGAAAACCATTGTCTTAGAGGATGAATTTTCTCAAACAGCCTTTTTCCACTTCTACAAGAACCCTCCATTAATAATTTTAGCAAGAAACCACTGTAGATTTTGAGATACAGCGGTGACCACAAAAATGAATGAATTGTAACTTTCTTTTCGGAATATATACATATATAACGACTTTGTAACTTGCTAATTGGTACATAAACAACTGAAGACAACTTAATAGTAAGCCTGCGAAATAGTTCAATTTCCATACCCCATTATACGATTTCGCAGTTTCATTGTTAGCAGAGATTACAGCCTATGTGATCCCTTACAGATTGAGCTGAGGGCAATCGCAACACGGATTTGTTTCTTCAAGGAGACCAAATAATGAGGATCGAGCGAGGACTGTTCCCCTCGATTGGAGGGACAGATTGCTAGGAAGTGGGCAGGGGGCTGCGGTTCACCATGCCATTTCTCCGAGCTAATTCGGCTGTGCGGTCGCTGCCGGACGGTACCTGCCCACCTGATCCGGTATATCCCCCGCAGGGAGGAGTGGGATTGTAATGATTGGGCAGCTAATGGGTGGTCAGGACGATGTGGGCATAGCAGCTATTTCGGGCATGGCCGTGGGAATCATACAGCAAGTCAACAAACTCCAACATAAAAGAAAATTCGTCCATTTATGACCATAATTGGGGTTAATTAAAAATAAAAACCAATACTCTATCAAAATAGCTACCTGAAAAGATTAAGAGCAAGATCACGGATTTAAAAAAAAGAAAAGTGGGGTTACCTGTAACTGGGTGGCTAGCAGGACAGCCTCCTATGCTCAAGCTCCTGGGTTCAAACCCGCAGGTAGCGCAAGGATTTTTTAATGGAACTTAAAACTAAGCTTATTTCACTGACAATGAAATCAGAATTTATGTATCTAAAAATGAAGGATCGTTTGCAAAACATTGCCCATCCTTAATTTTTAAAAATCCTCAGTTGAATGTGCAGACCTTCCAATTAATTACATAAATCGTCATAAGAGGAATGCTCTTCACATAAAAGCGCAAACATGATTTCTGTTAGAGGTGCCAAGAAGGTTGAAAATCGTTTCTTTGGGATGGGTTAGTTTGTAGAAAATATACTTCTTAAATACTGTCTATACGCTTATTAATTAAAAAATATGTACATTCTGGAGAATCTATAGATACGCCTATTATCTTCATATCTTATTTCAGTTTTTTATTTTTATAATTTTTTTGCCCTACCAGCTGTTAGGGGGAATCCGCAGTTCTTCCTCACTGATCCGAACACAGCGTACGCATATGTCTATAAGATCTATGAATAAATGGAAAAAAAGTAACGGGATTTTCAAATTTTGATGTACACGGAACCATTTTGTAAGATCATCAATCCTAGCAGCGAGCAGAATCCGAAAGAATATTGCTGAATGCTTCATTCCAACATATTGCCTAAATACTGAAGAGCAGCTGCCGCAACAGTCCACCCTATTTAAACTGAATATGGCTAGGCAAACAGGGGGAGGGTCCTTCACATCTGTATATGGCGAAAATGTTTCATAAATTTAAGACTGTCTCTACATATAATGTCGGAACAACTGTAAAATAAATTTAATTGTCAATAAAACACAAAGTAATGGGCATATAAATTATACTACAATACTACTGTGTAGGTATTGTTTGTCATTTATACTTTAATAAAAAGTAACCTTACATGTTAGGATCATCTAATTAGAGATACATAATTACATAACGTCATTGATAGCCACCGCCTACAAGCCAAGAAGAAAGGGAGATGAATGGTACGAGATGCCAGTTAACAAAGACCATTGAATCAGTTACTCTACAAAGGAAGGGCTCTATTTGTGTAACACTGCGTCCCACACGTAGCCTGCGATCGTAGTAAATGCTTTCGATTGAGACAACACTTTCTAATTTACATAGATTGGACAGGAAATCTTGCCCCTTGATATTTCTACTGTTAGTCGTTAGAGCTACCTGTCGTATATCTTCCTCCCACTAGGAGTTATATCCAGTCTCATTTTATAACGCCCACAGTTTGTTAGAGACAACAATAATAAAGGTGAACTTTAGTGTTGATATAATTAACGGCGAAACCCTCAAAGCCGCCCAAGAAACATTAAAGCTAACAGTTTCTACTCTTACTTTCTAACGACTTCTTCGTAAATTAATTAATAAAAATATATGAGCGTTAAGTGCTTTTTATTTAACATTTTCACAATGGAAATTTTTCTAATTGATAGGGAGAGAAAGTTGGAATAACTGTTGGAAAGCAACGTAAAATACTGCATACCTGAAGCCAAGGATATTGTCAACCTAACGATCCAAGGTAACGAAGACTTTCGCAGTTGGAACTTATTAGTGTAGTTGGCCTCTCTAAATGATCCTTGCAGAAAATTTATACTGGTCGTTTAAAACAATGTAAGTTTCTATCTTCTACTACTTATTATCCTTAGGAAAGATTAGAAAACGTTGCACGGTATACTATATAGTGATTTAAGTAAAAGATTCATAGTTCTTTGGAGCTGGGTAACGTAACGAGCTTCAGGGCAGAGAACACATGTTGAAATGAAATAAACAGTTCCCTTCCGCCTGATGCAGGGGAGGGTTCGTTCAACTCCGGCGGACAGAGGAATCCTTGAGTTGGGACAAGATCCTATCGAGAGCTCCTTACGATGACCGTTCGCTCTGAGAGTCCGTCAAAGGGGAAGAGCTCCGTGCGTCGCGGTAACGGAACGGTCATCACGTCAACGGGAACAGTTCGTCGGTAGCGGTCCCGTCCTAGCGCCATAAAGCACCGCAAAGGTTGAACGGAGAAATCAACGCCGGTGATGAAAGAAGCCCTTTAAAGGTTTATTTACTAAGGTTGAGGTCACTAAGATAATGAGCCCGCTTCTCAGTTTCTCTTCCTCTAACTATTTATAAGAGAGAGAAAAAAAAAAAAAGTCTTTGAGCGAAATCGTGAGATCATTAAAGATCAGAGATTAGTTTTATTATTTCTCCACACCCTCCTAAATAAGTAAGCAGGCGCTGTTTCCTATTAGATAACAGAATATTATATTAAAATAACAAGAAAATTCACTCTAACTAGCATGTTGTTGCTAATAGGAAAAAACTGCTATATATAAACATATCTGTATATGATGAATATATATGTATATTTTTTAAATTTATTTATTGGAATTTTCAACTGTATAATATAATACAACGAGTAAATTTGAGTGAAATATAAAAAGGCATGAAACACATGAAGAGAAGCTTCCCAATAAAAGCACTCTAAAAATATTCCAAACTAAAATGGTCTGGAGGCCATCTCCATTTCAGACGCCTCGAAGGAGTGTCAGGAATTGCAGAGAAAGTAAGGATTGAAACTATAAAACTAAGGTTGGGAATGGAATTTTCCTGAGAAAGGAATGATTTCTGGATCGGACTAAATATATATATATATACACACGGAACATTAAGGTCTTTATGGATGAGTTTATTCGTGACAAAGTAAGACGAATTGAGGATTTTACGAAGGATTTTGGATTGAAGGAATTAAATACGGGAAGAAATCAATGGTTTAGTAGAGCCAAAGAGCTCTACTTCGTAAGTCCAAATATAAACATTATAATTAAAGAAATGTGATGTAAATCAGTTTAATAAAATATAACCAAGTATTCGCCAAATTCTGGTGCTTATTCTATCTACATTATAGCCCTAAAAACAAAAACAAAAAAAAAAAGTTGAAATCCCACCATCTAGGATATTCACAATCTCTCCTACATAAGAAATAAAAATCCAGATAGAAAAGATTTAAGTTTAGAGTCTAAGTCTTAAGTCTTAGCTAAAATGAGTACGGAATTTAGCAGGCAACAAAATGAGGTATTGCAAAACTTCCTTCCTGACAGTATTATTGGGGTGTTGGTTCAACTAAAGAATACATAAAAAGGGTCTTTGAGGTGTAGCGAGGCGTAGGCGGAGGATTGCATGAAAATAGAACTGAGAAAATTAGGCTTGAGCTGTAGCCTGAGGATGAAAGTGTGTAAACAGCTATTGGGGCCTCCATGGACGCTAAGTTAGAGCCTTAGGTTACGAACAATATCAAGGGAAAACCCTCCTACACGGGAAATATAGAAAAAATTGAGTTAGTCGAGGCGGCATTAAAACTCAAAACACGCTCCTAGTAAAAGGGCAGGAAGTACGCCCACATGGCCCACACATCATGAATTATGCATTTCTGGCTAATCACTGTGATGTTGAACACTATCGGCCGTAATGTATGGCCACTATAACAGCAGACTGCGAAGGAGCATTGTCCTCCTTCATCCTCCATATCAGGGGGAGAAGGAGTGAGTTAACATCGAATAATTAATTCATGATTTCATAGAATTGGGTTAATGAAAAATAAGACTAAAGGAAAAAAAAACCTTAATTACTGAGGTAGATTAGGTGGATTCGATCAGATGAGGTGGTTGAAACAAATTAGAACCGGCCCCATCAATCTGTAATCACATTCATCAATGCCCTTTAATCGGACCTGAAAAACATTAACCTCAGCTGCCGGAGGCCCATCTGATAAAAGGATTGGGGAACGAATCTAGTTCAGTGTGGTAGGACAGATAGCATGGAGCTTCATTGGGGCAGGTGGTGGAAACGTTAGGCCGACCAAAGAGGTATAATTTACAGAGGCTGGAGTTGTGCCGCATCTGTTGGATGCGTCACGACACGCAGCTGGTACCTCTATGCACCGCCAGTGCCCACTACACTGTAGCTAGGATATATCTAAGGTGGAATCGGAAAACGTTATTCATTTATGCAAATTTATAGGGATAGATTGTCGTGTCAACGTAGTCGGGACTGAAAATGTTCGGATTTACTAAACAGGAAATACAGTGTGATCGTCAATGGAATAATAACATAGTAATGAGTTTCCAACCAGAACAACTTGTTTCGCTCTTTATAGAGAAACATGTATATCAGCTTTAACTTAATCGTATTAAAATCTTAAAAATGAAAAGAATATTAATGTTAATACTAAAATAAATAAGTTAAATGATTGATAGTTCCATCAATCCAAGTAGTTGGCTTGGGGATAACTTTCACCTTGAGGGCGAAACGTCGGATGTTAACCTAAATCAAAAGTTAATGTTTGTTTTGTTCATTTATGGACAATCTATTAAGATGGTTAAATAATTGAATATTTTTTTCATAAGTTAAAACCTACTGGCTTTTATTTCTGAATTGAACTGAAATCAAATTTGTTAAAAATGTGACTTCCATCACTCTCGGTTAAGACATAAAGGTGTAAAAACAGTTTTTTTTTTTAAAATATTTAGATTAGATTTTTTAGGTATTTAAAAACATTAACTAGTACAAAAATAGAATTAAATAAAAGGTTACTTTAGTTTGCTTCATAGATGCATTTATTTAGCAGTAAAAATGTTAAACTAATTTTTAAGTGATATTGAAAGAGATTAGATTAGATTTTTATTGTCTTAGGGCCTGAGGCCCTTTCTTACAGACAAAGTAATAAAAAATAGAGAGAATATTTTCTAACTACAATTGACGAAATGATTCTCATATAGGTGCTATGTGTAAATAAGAGTGCATGATTATATGACCATTATTACAGTATAATATGGAAATATTAGTAAGTACAATTTTCATAAAGTTATTTTAGAAACAGATTTTAAATATGAAAGTTATAATTGAATTCTATATTGTTGATAATATTTGTTATTGTTTATGTAGTTGCGTTTATAATATTAAATTGTATTTTATATGATTTTTTAATAGTCTGAAGATGAGGCAAAGAAATTATCTCAAACATTATAATCAAGTTTTATTTATGTTATAATAAATAAAAATATAAAGAGAAGACTACTTTTTACGATAGTGTTTTATATTTTATATTTTAAATCAGTTGTAATTTATTAAATCAATTCAAATTTATCAAGGTGAAAAATGAGAATGTTTATATACAGAATAGTATCCTCTTTAGAAATTACAACATATGACAATAATGATGCGAAACAGAAGTGCAGGAGAAAGCGTTTAATGATCTGCATTATAAGTAATACTTATCGTAATAAGTAAATGGTTATACTGTCATAAACGAAATAGAAAGTCGGAGAGCAAGTATAATATACTACTATATTGGCATTATAAATTAAATTTACTTCTAAATTAACGAGAGAACTTTATTTATTAAGAGTTACCTTAAAAAAAAAAATGTTAAAACAGGACACTTATGACCTTGGCTGTTGAGTGTCCGTAAAATATATAACCTAACCTAACCTTCAAAAATAAATATTTTTAAATTTATTAACACCAACATTAACTTTCAATATTTTTTTTTCTATGAAGTGAGATGAAATAAGAGAGAAGTTGAAGGTATTATATGGTCGTTTTTATGGATAAAATTTCAATTTATTTTCTATTTTCTCTTTTTGTAATAATTATTCGCGTTTTTTTGGTTAATAAACACTCATAATTTTTTTCTCTATCTTCATAAATAACTGAGTTATTGATTAAATAACTTTTATTCGGCCACCATTTTAAAAATAACCAGCTGATATCAACATCTCGGTGTTAGGATCATCGTTACATGCCCTAGTATTTTTTTATCGAATTAAAAAAAAAAAAAAAATGGTCAAGTAGTTTCGGAGAAATGACGTGGATGGCAGACTAACGCAATGTTTTTTATTCGTTATTTGGGTTCTACACAACTTGAAACGTAAGCCATTATATTTTCTAGGCAGTTAATTTTTTTTTTTTTTTTTTTGTCGATTACAAAGATTCATTATTGATAATAATAAACCAAAAGAAATACTTTGAAATACTGAAATAAAACTCCGTTTAAGTTCAAACCAAACATTCTTATTAAACATAAGGAATACTATCAGCTTGTCTAGCAAATCAGCTCAAAGTGATTCCTTGACTTTTCCATATTGTAAGAAATTTGCCTGGCCAAATCTCGGTGAAAATCGAAAAAACAAAGAATAATTATAATTAATATGGAACACTAGATTAAAAAAATATATATAATGACTAATTACTTTACGATAAGATTCAACTATATCTACCCGACACCAGCTGAAATTGTAGTTGTTTGAGTTGACTTACCAATGAATTATGATGAACTTGGATACTGCTGTTAGTAATAATTAATATTTACAAATCTCACTACAAATTTATTTTAAAACTCGCTTTATGATACTAGCAGTATCACAAATATTAGGCATATTGGAACTTTGGTCTGAGTGAAGAATAAACGATGTTATCTAGAGAACATTTTCACTGAGCAAAATACAAAGTTCCAGACTTTTCCCGGTATTCCACTCTGACTATGGACTGAATCTCTTCAACTTCTCACGATGGCTAAAAGGTCTCAAGTGAATAAAATTAAAGAGAAAGCTGAGGCTGAATTTTTCCAAAACAGTAAAACTTCTAAATTAAAACGAACACCCCCCGATAACCGAGAAATACCTCCGGAACAGGGGAACACGTTCCGACAATAAACTACTCAAAGTAAGAACATTGGCTTTCAGTGATCGTGGAATACCTATCGCCTTGAACCCTATAGTCCAATCATTACGCGATACACTTTCCACCGTTTACCAGATGTTCGATAACTCCGGTCCACCTTTCGGGTTTCCCGGAAAGGCAATGTATTACTGTAATCGACCGCCGAGGGGCGGAATCACAACAATAGCCTTTCGTGGCTGACCCCATTCCGATTCCCCCGAAAACTCTAACAATAGCTATTATTGTTGTTATTTATTATTATTACAATTCGTGAGGTTATTTCGGGAAGGTAGGATTGAGAACAAAGGGCACCAGGAAGCAAGAAATAGTACACCGATAACAGAACATCGTAACCGAAAATTATAGGGCATCCTTAAAGTTACTTCCGAAAACCTTAGGAGCAAAGCCTTCCTTGTCAGTTATTATCTTTTATAAATCAACATAAAAATTATTATATTTTTACTTTAACTTACCTATACAGGTTTAATATATAGTAAGGGAAGGTTGCAATTGTGAAAAAATTATAATTCGGCTTTTCACCGAAAATAAAGTTTTAAAATGTCTGTGTTTGTGTGGTGAGTCTAGCTCGAATACGTTAAGTTTTATGAAACTGAATTTTTTTTTTTTTTTTATAGTATACACATATGTCCATGTAAGACACTATCTAATCTCAAATTGCATGAATATGAGAACAAATAAATCATCGAAACGTTGCATAAATAAAATTATTTATTTACTAAATGAAACCTAAGAACAGAAGAAAACATAAATTATCAACAGAACTAATCAAACTATATATATAAATTCTTAAGAGTGTATAATATATTCATCCCGTAGTTAGAAATATTTGGGTTACTTTTTAGGATAATTTCAAAATTAATATGCTAAAAACATTTTTTTAGATGTTAGCACAAACACATGTACACGAGATTAAAATATTACTATGTTTGAACTCATAATAAATTCAAATTTCAGGGTAAATCAAGACATATATATATATATGCTCTTACATCATATTTCCAAAATTTATTTTATTTTATTCTAAAATCTATATTTTACGAAGCAGTTTTCTCTAAGACAATGGCAGATGTGTCGAATAAGATTGAATTTAATACTACACTACTTTATAGCCACTTCAATAGAAACCGGTGACTGTTACTTGACATGCATGGATGGCATTATAATTCAATGCATACACGATCAACTATTAGTGGCTTCTGGGTAGACGTATATTGATGACCAACGCTAATGATACCTCACTTCTACAAATTGTCCGACACTGAAATATTAATGCAACACTTCTCAGAAAAAAATAAATAAAAAACAAAAATAGAGAATAATAAACAGAAGAAATCTTATGCTTACATCATCCATATATCATCAATATATTAAAATAATAAGTTATTATCTACGGTCATTATATACGAATATTATAAGGGTTTATGTAATTTATTAAACCTTGATCTATGAAGTTGTGAAGAAATAGTCAGTTCAATACTACTTAGATGTAAGTCGTGCGGCATAGTATACTTGGCGCGCCTTAAGTAGCTATGTTTATAATTAATTTCTTATTTGTCTTATTTATCTTTTTTTATACCTTCATTTTATGTTATAATTTTTTTATTACTCATATATTTGTTTTGTTATCACCTTTCTTCTTTATTTATTTCTCTTTGAATATATGGCGAGAATGGAACCTTAGAACCTTAATTCTTTTTGCCCTAATCGGGTAGATTGTATTATATGACTAAAATAAAATAAATTAATAATTTATTAACTGTCCTTACGTAGCAAGGCATAATAGCCAAAGTTCTATGTATGCATTAAAATTACATTTAATGATATTAAAGCAAATTATGGGTCCTTTTTTTTTTTTTTTTGTCAGCATTTAAGAATTTTTCTCCTTTCTAAAATCTCATTTCACAAAAATTGGACAAACGTTGGATAGCCATTTATTTTTATTTTTTATATCTTTCTACTACGTTCTAATTTATCAACATATTTATAAACATTATATTTCATACATCGTAGATTTTTTTAACCACTATTTTATGCGTTAGCGATTAAATCATTTTTCGTTTTCACTTTATTCATAAATTTAAACACATACATGCAGAAAATGTGTATTTTAAGTGGAGACTTATATTAGTTTTAGGTCGCAATGATAACGAATATGCAACCCTAGGATTTCTCAAGGAAGTAAAAATAGTTAATGGCGTCCTTCGGAGGGAACGTAAAATTTTGTTCCTTAGCTTGTAAAATGTCAGGTACTGATACTGGTGAAAGATCTCTATATTAATTAAACCTAAAGCAAAATTTAGGACTGCCACTATAGGATTGCCTGATTAGCAAATGTAGTATAATGTGACCTTAAATGAATACGCGATTAAACGTCCATAATAATTATATTTTTTTAATAAAACGGATATTTATTGGATGAATATATTTTTCAATAATTTCCTACTTAATATCAATTTTTTTTTTTTAGAGTAAGTTATTTTATCAAAATAAAAAAAAATAAAAAACACAACCGAACAGGTCACTAATACAAAAATCAATGGAGGATCATGATGCGTATCATAATGACTTGATCAAGGACAGAAATACATCCCAAAGATGAGAGATATAAATGCGCGTAGGACGAGATAGAGGAAGGAAGAATACTTATAGACGCGATGGGGCAACTTACTAAAAGTCATTAACAGATGACCATATGGCAGCTATTCAAATGAGATCCGGGCTGGAGCTGGATGCACTTCTCCAGCGTGCCCACGTAGTGAAGAGTCCTTCGACACATGCTCTAGAAGACAGCTTTTTGAGTCGGCCCCTTTCAAATTAGAGGGGCTTGCTACTGTCCTAGATATACAGGCCTCGCGAACTGTCCAGGGGCGAGTCCAGGGCGGCCTGGAGCCTCCAGCGTTAGGACCAGGTGTTCACGAATTTCACTCTTCACTGGAGCAGTAAACTCGGTCGTCAAGGCCACGGTTCAGGACTTTCTAATTTTATTTTATTTTTTATTACAATAAGGACTGAGGTGGAATGCAATTAAATGATCGACTCAACGTAATACCAAAGGCACAATAAAATCATTGCTGTACTTCAAAAAAAAAAAAAAAAAAAAGAAAAGGTTTCAATGACATTAAAAAAAAAAGTAATAAATGACCTTCCTATTGGTATCAAAGCAATCGTTTTACTCTATAATAATTTACTCTAATTAAATTAGAACAAAGGATAAAACGTAATCAAAAATTAAAAAAAAAAAAAAAGCAGTACTCAAGCTATATGGTACATGTTAATTACAAAAGCGTTATTTTTTTTATGTATTATATTTTTTAGTTTTAAAAAATCTCTGAGAGATGTAAGTGAACTTTAAAATTTTAAATTGACTTGAATATAGTAGAGAGAATAAAAATGAGCCCTTTTAACAGTCTGAGATTTATATTTTAACATGACTAGAAACATTTACCGAACTCATTACAAAAATATACTGGAGTGATTACATGTATACATGATGAGTGTTCAAGCAGAAATATTATTTCTTACAGTTGTTTTTAATAATTTTCTAAATTATCTGATTTCGTAAGGTCCAAAAAAACAAAACACGTTTTTCGTTCTCTTGTAGGATCCGAAAAATAACCAATTTTATTACAACGGCAATATTTAAACACCTAGTAGAGATATTTCCTAAATTTCCTTACTAACACATAAGATGAGAACAAGATTTTTTTTAATTTCTAATTATTTCCTTCTAACCTAAATAAGCTGAAATACTAATGATGTACATTTTTTTGCCCTATCCCAGAAAAAACAAAACATCCGTTTCCCGAGTAGCTCGAAACCAGAAAGCATCATTTGTTCTTATCTTTTTCTAAAATGTAACTACCATCAACCGCACCCGAATACCTGTCACGTAGAAACATCTTTTTTTAAGTAATTTTTAGGGCATGCGGTGATGAAACAATTTTGAGGTTTACTCATTAATATACAATGTTATTCTTTACAAAATAAATATTCAATGTAAAAAATAGTACTTTATACCAAACAAATACTTCAAAAGTGAACATTAATTTTAATGATAAAAATTATCTGTGGAAAAGCTTATTTTTACACATCAAAACATGATACTACAGTAAATATTTTGAAAATCGCAAAAATTCTTTTTTTTTTAATATTTAATTTACAGTTAGATTATCCTTATAAATAAATAAAAAAATTTAAAAAATTATAAAAAAAAAAACTGAATTTTTGTATAACGATAATGTCTTCAATAATAAACCTGTTAATAAAAAAAAAAAAAAAAAAAATCTCTCTCCTCCCGTTTCAAGATATGTAGATTCCCGAATAACGTTTAAAAAAATCCACCGTACAAATAATAAACTAAATACTAAAAATTTAACTAAACCCAAACAAAAAAAAAATCATTGAAATCGATTCAGAAATATAGATATAGCGTTTTAAAATTAGCAGTTGTAGGCCATTTTCCTTTGAATCATTTATTGCTTTTTATACCAGTTAATTGCAACGTATTAATAAACAGTTATACCCTAATATGGTAACCATTGTGTAATAATATGCAGCGTTTTTATATTGTAGAATTAATTTTCAATTTCAATAGTGTTAAATTTATTTATTTTTTAATATAAAATTTTGAATGAAAATCATTTTCATTCTAGGACGTTGTTATTGGAAAAAAGTTCACTGTGTATATAGAAAATTTTAGGTATAGAAATAAGTTGCTTATGTGTTACAATTTTAAATTAAGACAAAAAAAAAAAAAAAAAGAGAATTTCTAGATCCATCCACCTGCGAATTGCATGATGCCCCTTCAACGAGGATTATAAACAATGAAATAAAAAACCATAAACATTCATATTTTATCTAGAAATGAATCGTAAATGATAACAATTTATTGTAAGCATGACGGTGGATAATAATATAAATGTAATAAAAAGAAAGGACTTTCTTCGAAATTGTTACGTAAATTTTAAAATCTCTAAAGATATAAAAAAAAGAAAAGAATAAACAAATCGTCCGATCAACTCCGCAACCTGTTTCGCAAGTTCTTTAATTAAATCATTTCCCGTTGTAACGTTCCTTTCGTCGCAGGGTTTGCAGAAGTTCCACTTTTCGTAATTACTGTTAACAGGGAGAAAGCATGAAATTAACGGCTGGATCAACTGAACCATTAAATAAGGAGAGACAGTAAAAATAACTCCTGAGGTAGTATAATAGACAGAAGGGAAGAGTTATTTCGTCCATAAAAGGCAATCAAATTTAAAATAAAAGTCATAATAAAAATTACAATGTTCTTTTTATTAATTATTCTGGAACGTTAAATTAACGATGGATTTCAATTATAGAAACTTATAAGGTTTACAACAATATATTGAGTGAAATATTCCATCGCACAACTGCTAAAAGGGTTTTGTTATTGCCAAAGCGGGTTTTTTAGCTGATAATATGACAAGACAAAATTGTACCTCAGTACTGAGAGCACAATTTAAAAAAAAAATTAAATTCTAACATTTTTTCTCTGGCTACATTAACTGAAATTATTATAAAATAATAAACCTGAAATTGCAAGGCGAAAATAATTCCCTAGAAGAGACTTAAACAGTTAAAATATTCTAAACAAAACTGAGAGAAAAAACCCCCGCAAATTACCAGTAACACACATGAACAAAGCACTATTTATAGTATAAGAATTATTTAAAATAATGAACCTTCATTAACAAGCCAGATAAAAAAAACAAAACAAAATGTTTCAATAATTAACTATATCCTTAATCCTGTAAAAGAAATCTGGCTTCTACTAAATGATGAAGTATTTTTTCTCTATTTAAGATTTTGTACAATGCTCACAAAACAAAAATAAAACTAGGATCTTAATATTAGAAAAATAAAATATCATGTTTTTAATCAGTACTGATCTATTTTTATGTAGTAAAATTCCATATAAAAAAAAAAAAACCTAATTTATTACAGAATAGTTAATTATTTCCTGCTTAGAAAACTCAATAAAAAACATCACTGATTTATTGAATTCAAACATTTTTAATTGACCGTCATTTTAAAACTAATTGGCAGATATCAACCCCGAGGTGTTAAGATCACCGTTGGATTCCCTGATGTTATGTGCCAAATTTCGAAAAAATTGGTCTAATGGTTTCGAAGTAAAGTCGCGGATGGAGGATTATGTATTATTTATATTAGCAAAGATACAAGGACACGAATCTAGTAAACATGATCCATAAATTATATTTCTCCATAAACGACCATACGCAGAAACATCGCACAATAGGCAGATAGTTCTTTATCACTTGACATTGAACGGTGGAGAATATATTGCTTGGAAGAGGCAAGGGCGATGACAGGAACATGCGAGGCACACCTACAAGGGCTTATCTCTCCCAGTAGGGTCAATTAGCACGTCTGCTTTAGTTCCAAGGATCAGTGAACTCACAATACTATGGGCGTGGGGAGCAATAAGCTATGTCCCGGCTACGTCTTCATGTGGGAAAGGCAGGGTTCAAGGAACCATTCTTCAGTCACGAAAGACGAAATACTCTCGCTAGCGTAAAAAAAAAAAAACACAATATTTTGTTTTGTTGCAGCTCGTTTCGAAACAGTTAAAAGAAGCTGATTTTTTTTTTTTTTTTCCCCAAACTCCATCATTACATCATAGGTTACGATCGATTAGCACAATACAACAACTAACAATATAACAGAACTAATCAACTACATTCAAACATAAAACACACTACATTAGCAAATAGGGAAGATGTTGCAAATCTACAGTTTACTAACGTTGATTTCAAACTCTATATAAGGAATGCATATGCAATACAAGCATACGTGACCATAAAACATAACGGAAATCTAATAAACGATCTGAGACGTGATGACAAACCAAAACGCGGTCATGAAAACAATAATACTATAATAAGAACGATATTCTCCTACTGGATTAGGTTCAGTAGTTACGCTTTCCAAGAGTTGAACTCTAAAGTGAAAACTGCGCCTAGAGAAATCAAATTCAAAGTAACGTATTAAAGGTGTCAATAAAATCTGCTTCTAATAACCAAGTAGTACCCCGTTAATTACTTATACTTTATCATTACTTCTCAAAATTGGAAATGTATTTTTAAGTTACTTAATCATATTTCGTGGCCAATTCAATGTTTTGATTGAGAACTTAGTGATCGAAACGTAGGTGCAGGAACTAAGTCAAGTCATCCGTTCTGTCTTATTATTATTTTTTTTTTTTAGATTCTGTCCAAGAATTACTTTGATAACCTACCTCATAGATTGTTTATGTTATGTAGCTTAATTAACTTTTTAAAAGTTTACCAATACTGTAGTTATTTTTTTCTATTTTATTATGGTTTAACCATTGAATCATGTTCAGAGTTAAGGCGAAACATCCGCTAATGGAACTAATAACTAATCTGCCAAACATCTGCTATAGGAACAATAAGTTGCAATGGAAAATGAGTTTTGCACATTGCTCAATCCGTCTTTTAAGCCTAATATCTTACCTAAACGACTTAATTTAATTTATAAATTAACAAATAAGTTTTGTTTTATGTTGCTTATTTAAGTTTCCAGAGACTGCTTTACAAACTCCGTAAATTCCTCCCTCCTACATACTACCTCATCATCCAGTCCTACCTCTCTGGAAGATCCTTCAAAATAAACCACAATAGTTCCTATTCATCCCTATTTACTCAGTCTGCCGGCGTTCCTCAAGGCAGTATCCTAGGACCCCTCTTTACACAGTCTATACAGCTGATATCCCAGCCAATCGTAACAGCTTCCTTTCTAGCTATGCTGATGACACTTGTGTGTTATCAGTCAATAATGATCCTACTATTTCCTCTCAAACTCTCCAATACCACAATCAGAGACCTTGAAGTATGGTGTCAGAATTGGAGAATCAAAATCAATTCCAACAAATCCCACCAAATTACCTTTAACCTTCGTCGTAAACCTACGACATCCTGCCCTACAGTGTCCTTAAATAATATTCCGTTAGCCCCGGTTGAACAGATTCGCTATCTAGGACTCCTACTTGACAAACGACTAACTTGGAATCCGCACTCAAGACTGAAACGACAAGAAACTGCCCAACGCTTTCGCTTACTTCAACACTTACTGGACAGACGCTCTAACCTTCAGGGCTCTACTAAACCATCAAATTCTTCCCGTATTCAATCCCTACAATCCAAAATCCTTCGAAAAATCCTCAATGCTCCTTACTTCGTCACCAACAAACTCATCCATAAAGACCTTAATGTCCCATATGTTACTGATTTGGCCCGTACGAGGTATCATTCCTTCCATGACAAGCTCCACTCCCACATTAACCCACTAGTTTCAATCCTTGCTTCCTCTTCAATTCAAGACAATCCTCCGAGGCTTCTGAAAAGAGGATGGCCTCGAGACCTTCTTGTGTAGATTACCTAGTAAAGTTTTGCCAATGGGCATATTCTCTTCATGTCTTTTCATGTATATTATTTATATTATGAGCCAATTTACTTGATGTATTTACTAATACAGTTGTAAATTTCAATAAAAAAAAAAATATATTTCCAGAGACATGAGAAGAGTCGAGTGATCTCTCGTAAAACAAAGCTTGTTGAGAATTGGCCTATTGAGATGGGCAGGACACATCCTCTGTATGTCTAAAGAATATGTACTAAGGAAATTGATTGATGAACGTGTAGGTAGATACTCAGATGAGCTAATGGAGCGGAAGCCGATGTCAAAGTATGCATAAGCACTACTCAGAGAGGAGTGGAGGTTGAAAATGCGGTAGGCTTTGACTCTGCAAGAGTTGTAAAGCCATTCATGATGATGAAAAAATTACCAGTTTTGTTAGAAAGGAACGTCCAAGATTTTACAGTTAAGTTATAATTACACTAACTTCTTGCACAGCTTGATATCTCAATAATTTTTCTTAGTACTTCGCAAATGGTATGTTTTTCGTAAAGGAAAATATAGGGTGTTAGACAAGGAACCTCCATTTTTACCCTATTTACTTGAAATCCCATTCAATAAAAGTTTAAAAAATGTCAGGCCGACCGCACAGTGGAGCAGAAATGTACAGTGAACATCACCGGATGCAGCAGAGAATTTCAGGCAGCGAGTAGCTTAATAAATAATCTACTCCGATTCTCTTTGTACTTAATAGTACATTAACCTATTGACTATTGTATTCTCTACAAGAAGTACAGAACATGGACTGACCTGCTTCTTAAGTAGATTGGACCTCTGCTGATCTAGATGGCACTGCCTCTCCAGACAGGCGAGGTAGAGGAGCTGCCAGCGACGCTCTAAGTTCCTCGCGAAGTTAGCCGCCTGAGATGGCTCTACTCGCCGCCCCCGGACCCAGGAGGATATCGAGGTGTCAGGTGCCTGGTCCTCTTCCAACGTGGACAGTCTCTCGCACAGCCGGACCACGGACCCCACTATCCGACCATGCGCCCAAACATCTTTGGAAATAGCCTGCAACAGAAAATGGAGTATGTGTTATTGCAACTGAAATTACTAAAGAACATTGCTTTAAAGATTTATTTCATATCACAACAGGTAAATTTGAACATATATAGGCTTACGTGTTATTGGCGTTGCAGCTGAGACGTTATGAACAAGTTTGTTTGGGTGGGTTGGTACCCGGGAATCAATTGAGGTATATCTATTTCGGGCTAAATATGCAACAAATGGGATATTAAGGTCTTCATGGGTGATTCGATTGGAGACAAAGCATAGGATTCCATGTGGGAGGAATCTGTTGGTTTTGTGGATCATTCCATAAAAATAACTAATGATTGGATCAATGTGAAAGAATATAATTTAATTTTAGTGAAGAACTTTTCTGAGGGCACAGTTTAAGGTTGATCATACGTTGCAAGATTCGGACAACCCAAAAAATAAAACTATATGATTATTTTTGCTAAATAAATAGTATACTTTTTAGCCACTTTACTCAATAAAGTATAAAAGATTCAAGAAGCGTTACCAAGAAGGAATCGTTCTCATTCCATTTATTGAAAAAATAAACAAGCAATAAAAACCAGAAGTCAATCGTAATAAACGCCACGTGTCTACTGTAACATTCAACTGAACGCAAACCAACTATTACCTGGAAATAATTACAAGAGACTACTATGAAACTATAATCGATACAACTACTGCACAAGATTAAAATGATGCTATCGATTGCTATCCCTTCTGAGGTAGTGTTCAAAATAATAAAATGAAATAATGATTTAAAGACTCAGTTTCAATGAAGTCACAACACAGACTAGTAATTTTATTAAAGAACTAAAACCTAATTATTAATAATAACTAATCTTTTTTTTCGTTTAAAAGAAAAAAAAAAAATGAGAACGAATAGTGGTATACCCATATTTAATCTTCTCATATAGCAAAAAAATCCCAAATTTCAAGAGACCAGACATCTATAGTCTAAAATCGGATAAGTCTCTAAGTCTTTGTATTCTGATTTGATACTTAGTATGTGCTAAATAACATTCATTATTTCTTAATGCTGTTAATAAAAGTATGTCCTTTCCAAACCCGAAAGTAACTCAAAGTCTTAGACAAAACATAATTTTATTATATTTTCAAACGTGAATAAGCGATTTACACACACATTCATTGAGCAATGTTGGTTCGCTTTTTAAGGGGCATCGGGTGTACTATACCGCAGCACCTATCACTCAAGTTACACCGAAAAGACTATAAGAGTTTTAACATTAATGCTTTTTACCTCTGTCGTTTTAGTCAAATGAGGGAACCAAGAAATTTTTGAAATTAAACTTACAGATTACTAGCTACAATGATAAAGGTAGTTGTTACAAGTGATATAAACATAATAATTGGCCAATAAGGAAAGACCTGGATGGATGATAGCGTGCGAGCATAACGTTTGAGATCTATTAAGATAAGCCTACACGTGCCACGCTGGCAGCCCCTATTTGCCCATCCTAGCTAACTGACAGCACTAACTGGGGAGTCAATAACCATCTCGCAGGAGGCTTCTAACTCAACCTTCTTCACGGTTATATACCCAGTAAAACATGCTATTCAGATCTGTTCATGTCACAGTTAAGGGTAAAAGGATTCTCTAAAATCAATAATAAGAAGAAACAACTTCATCACTTAACAAAAAACCTTTAATGAACCTAACACTGTTTTAAGAGACACAAAAGAGAAGAAATACACGAGTATCAAGAAGTAAATCAACCTCAGGAATGTGAACTATTTCAGCTATTACAACGCTTTACAATAAAACTGGGTTTTAAAAAGGTCCTAAAGAAACATCAGCAGCGAAGCCATTTTAATCCGATTTGTATAATGTCCTTATCCAAGAGGAAAAATGGGAACGAAAACCATACAACTAATTGAGGAAAACCATAGAAAACAGAAAACGTGTTCGCCGTTCTTGTGGGCAACATTCCAAACAGTCTCATAAAAAAAAACCTATGAAGAATATGTAAAAAGCACACGCTTATTGAGTATCTAAGTGTAAGTTTTGCGCATTTACTTTGTGTTGTCCAATTTTTAAGGCAAAAATGCTTTTAATATTAAAATGTTAATCACTAATTTTAAAGCAAAGGGTAGGAATAATATCAGAAATATGAATAGCTAAATAAACAAAAATAAAAATAGTAGTATAAAAATAATATCAACAAAATTAAGAAAAAATGATCCCATAAATGTTACAATGAATATAAATAGGACATACGCAGAAAAAAAAAAATAATAAAAAATATCTATGACAAAAAAAACAAGATAAAAGATTGTGGGTAGAACATAGTTTGGTAGGTAACGTTCAATGAGGAGAAAGCTTTCTCCCTCTAAATAACATTGGACGGCTACCTTGTCAAATATATCACATTCAATTTTATTTTTAATATTACATTTGTTTTAAATTATTTATGATGGGTAGGCACATTATAATTTCAATAAACGTCTTCTTGAGTTATTCGGTATAAAATTATTTAAATGAAAAACTAAATGATATATTACAGAGTAAGTAAGGATCTTATTGAAACTCTTCGAAAAAGAAACCATAAGCTGAGTCGTTACCCCACGTCACGAACAAACAGTTTAAGGGGTATTTATCCCATGGAAGATACTTACACGTAACGACCAGTCCTTCACAGTCTAATGGTTCCAAGTTGGTTACATCAACATTAAAGAATGGCTGCTAAAATAAGATCGATTTATAAAGCACACATGCAATAGCCCATTTCACGGAAGAATAAATACAATCAATCGTAACGTAAGAGCTTTACGTCATAAAAGCGTGCTAAAAGCTCTAACTAACACGAGAAGACAAAAAATCAGATAAAAAACGACCAAAAAAAAATATTTTTAAAATCCTTTTGTCCGCCGTGCACGGCATTTCTCCGAGACTACTGGACCAATTTTTTTGAAATTCACCCACAAGAATACTCGGGCAGGCGAAAATGATTTTAACACCTAGACTTTGATATTAGCTGATTATTTTTAAAATGTCGGCCGATTAAAAGTGATTTAATTCAATCAATAACTTAGTTTGAAGATAGAGAAAATATTTATTAATGTTTTATAACCAAAAAAACCTGAATAATTATAAAAAAGAAAAAAAAATTGAAATTTTACATATAAATACCGCTATAACCCAGTAATTTTTGAAGATGGAGAAAAAATCGAATTAGTGTTTTTCAAACCAAAAAATCGTGAATGATTTAAAAAAATAGAAATAAATTGCAATTTTACTCATGAATACGCTAATAACCCAGTTAATAATTTTTTAAAGATAAGTAAAAACATTTATAGAGTTTTAGAATCATTAAACCTCGGTAAAAAAAAAAAAAAAATTGAAATCTCGCCTATATATACGATTGTAACTCCGTAATTTTTGAAGATAGAGACAAAATTTATTAGTATTTTTTAACCAATAAAATAAAAAATTGAAATTTTACTCATGAATAACCCAGTTATTTTTGAAGATAGGTAAAAATATGTAGAGAGTTTCAGATTCAGAAAAGCACATTAAACAGAAGAATAAGAAAAAAAAGAGTTGATTGTCTGGCTAATTACAATATTCTTCAAATAATTTTACACCGAAAAGTCTTTTACTGCTATCATGTTACTCGAAAGGCATCAATTTTTAATTAATTAAATAGTGTAATTATTTTTGACGAAATTTAAGTCCAAAAACTGGAAAACAAACAGCATAATATACACAGAGCGACAAAGAACACAAAGAGGAGACACTATGAGGGGACCAGACGGCAATTAAGAGCTATAAATAATTCATTACTACGTCCCCTCATGGCTATATCATGAATATTGTATACTTAAAGATGTCTCACATTCAGTGTATATACAATTAAATATAAATCACCATATCCATTAGAAATAATAATAATAAACGATCAGTAATAAATTTAAAAAAAAAAAGTTTATTTATTATTTTTTTCAATTTATCTGTTAACTTAAACCAAGTAACTCACCCAGGGAATAGATCATAATTCACTAATCATGAAATAATAAAATCACTAAACAAGGTAATAAAAATAGAAACAAATAATTCAGAATAATTTTTATGATGAATGAAGAACACTTCAGAAATTTTTCATACTACTTTATAATTGTATTTTTAACAATTTGATATTTTTATTTTTTTTATATATATTTCTCATTTTGAGTTCCAGTAATAATAATTTATATTTTGTATATCCTTATTAAATAATGGTCAAATTCAATGGTACTAAAATATTAATAAAAAATAAACTGAGTCACAAACCGCAATCCGTAATATATAAAAACATGTTAAAGATAACTAGAATTTAAATTGGCTTCAGAATCGAACTAACAGAATAAGGCATTTATAATTTATTCAGCAAAGCATTAAAACAGGGAAAAAATAAAACAAGTAAAAAACAGAATGAATAAAATCACTTCATAACCAAAGCATTGACTCCCTCAATGTTTCATTAAACTTACAATTGTATTTAATTATATTATGTTTAAATTATTTTACGAATTTACTATTTTCGTCAAGCTTTTTCGTTCTGATATATTTAATACCTTCAATACTTTCTCTTCTCGCTTTTAAATGATGTTTATTTTTTTTTTTTCAGATATTTTTGCTAATTTAGAAAATAATTACCTAATATTACATTTTATTCCTGTTTATTATACAATAAAGGTGATAAGGAAAACAAAAAATACTCTTATAAAATTCTCCTAAAATAAACAAAACAAACCCTCTAATGATACATCAGATTATAAAATATGGAATGAATCCAAAATTATTTTAATTTCCAGATGCTTAGGAATATGAAAAAAAAGTAAAAATCATAATTTGTAATAATTTTTTTTTTTTTTTTTTTTAATTATGCCTTCTCATTTCGACTTCCGACATAAGGGATCTGGCAGCCCAGTACCACTCCGATCTGGATGGGGTTTCACCTCTTATTTTTTGTAATCGGAGACATACTTCTAGATGTGCTGCATCCATTTCAATATTTGCATGACAAAGGCAGCAAAGTGGAGACCCTACCACTCCGATCCGATGCAAGTGTTTTGCGAGGTAGTCATGGCCAGTAATCATTCGGAACTGTGCAACAGCATCTTTTCTCTTCAAATCTAATGGTATTCTTTCTTCTTCTATAAGGAGTTTGGCCCAATGCTTGTTGATCGAACTGAGCCTTTGGGAGTCCGTTAGTAGAGCATGATATGCCCTCTTAACTTCATCCCTAGCTCTACGATAGGAAATTCGATTGTCCAACTGTTCCGAAGCTGCACCTTCTTTTGCTTATGGTTATATGGAATAATTGAATTATATAACCATATTCGATAATAATTACAACCTAGAATAAAATTTCACGAAAAGGTACTTAAAAGCAATAGTTAATTAATTTATTAAGTGGTGCTAATGAATTCAAATGCGAAAAAAATTATATTGTGAATAACATAGTGTCTCCTCTGTAAAACGTAATTTATAAACTACTTAACAAATAAAACAAGTTCAATATCAATAATTTTTAATGAATAGCATACATTATATAGTTATTACCAATACAACTATAATTGCTTCTTATATTGCATTTATTACTAGTAGTGAATGGAGTCCTTTACCTTGACTGTAAAGCGATACTTTCATGAAAGTATTCGGGAAAAAAATTACGGAGAAAATCGTGTCTATTGACGATTCCTACGCACAAGCTACGTGACTGATGCTTGAGGAAGCGGGGAGGATACCTCATGAAACGAGTTTAGAAAATCTTTTCATTTTCATTTTTTTCTCTTTAGTAGAAACGTTCCGATTCAAAAAAGAAATAGTGAGAAAAGAGAGGCAAAACAGTCGTCGGAATGAAGAAAATTTGTAACGGTTCACACTCGGAACGTACAATAGTAAACCATCGTTTTCAATGTAAACTTTCAACAGATTATGAGATAATTTATATGTTATTTCAGACTGGAAGCCGACAGAACAAATGGAAGAGAAAGTCCAAAACAAGATACCAACTTAAGGGATTAAGTCACTTAGTCGTGCAAAAATTAATAAAACCTGTTGGTATATAAATAGACTGAGTTTTGAATTTTCCGTTTTCGTATTTTGACCAGCAGTTTTTTTTTTTCAGCAACTCATCAAAATCACATTAAAATTGTATATTCGTTTTTATGAAGTTAAAACAGTTATAATAAAGTGGAATATTTTTCCCATGAATCATTATGTTCAGTGAGAATTTTGAGAATTGATAGTGAGTGAGAATCTGTATGAATCATGTCTATTTTTTTTATTAAGGGTAATATGCTGCCATAATTTATATAGAACTAACCAAACAAATGTTTATTATGTTTGTTTTTATTTATCTGTAACGCATTCACAATATACTCTGATCACGTGGAGTATTTAACTTCAAAATGTAAGACCTAAATAATTATTTCTATAACAAAAGTCAATCTGATTTACAGTACAGGTGAATAATGTCGTTAAACTGATATTAATGTAACATTAAAACACTTAAGCGAAATACTTAAAATTATTAATTAATTAAATTTATATTTAATTGTGCAGTCTAAATAGAAAAGTTTCTATCAACATATTTATACAATGAACCCAATTAAATAATTTTTATATGCAATATAAAATCAAACAATGGATTCATAAAAAAAAAAAAATATTATTCTAGTTAAATTGCATTAAATTCCATAATAGTTGTATTACTTAAAATAATGTTTGAACCTTAACCTTTGTTTTTTTATATATATTATTATTTTATTTTTTTAAGCAGGGCTTTTGCTGGAGGAGAATTAAAGAGGTTTAACGTTCATACTAACTCTAATTAAACAATACAGTATTGATCGTCCAATACCAATTTATTCTAGCTGGGAGAATATACGCGATATAATGCTTGTGAACAACACTGCAGTTTGTTATTACCAATATTTGTTATAAAAAACCTGATAACCCAAGTTTAGAAGATAAATTAATTACTAGTTCGCGTCTCGACATCGGATGGCTATGAACTGTATGTATTAATCCTCTGCCCACACCTTATCACCTCCCCCAAAAAGTTTTTAGTTAAAATCCTAGTTCCGGGAGGACCTTTTCAAGCATATCATTAAATGAGGATCCACGTACAACCTCCTCCCGGGTATGAGAGAACCGTCAGCCAACCGGTGGCCACTCACCGAAATAGGCGTACGAAGTGACGAACCTACCTTATAACACATAATCGAGAATCATGGGGTGGAATTTTAAGAAACCAAGGGTCTTCACGGCCTGTCGCGCCCAACGAAGAAGAAGATGCTAATATATTATAGTACCCCGAGACTGCTAAAACTTTTAGTCACTTATAGTATACGCAGGATTATTCCCAAAAAACTTATTTTTTTATTTCTTCGTGATTACTAAGGGAAGAATAGTTCCAGCGCGCCTGGTCGACACGATTTATTATTCCAGGCCTACTTTCTAAGAAAACGAGGGATCCTCAAGTTGATATTTGAAAACGTGCAAGATGTGGCATCACGGAGGCAGAAAAACGATAATGCACGAGTGTCCTTGAGATGTGACACAATCGGTGAAGGGTACCGCCACTGCTCACTAAATCCAATGCTTCCACCTCCCGCTCAATGTTCATTAGATCGACTATACTAATGGCTGTGGATCCTCCATTAGGCAGGAAACCGGAAATCATCCCTAAGTGCCTTATTGATCAGGACATCACAGGCTTCTTCCACCAAACCCTTGATAAGATTCATGGATTTAAAAAAAAAAAAATATTATAATGATTTTTACAACAGTATATAAATTAAATACAACTTGTAAAAGAGCTATATTATAATTAGGGTCTTGCAAAATTCATGAGAAAATTCTATCCAGCTGTAGCACTCCTGTTTTTATTTTAGTTAGTAGGTTCCGAGGTCATCTTCTATCCATAGATTTAAGAAATAATAATAATGTATATTAGATTGTTATATTGATTTTGATATGTGAAATATGGGTTAACAATATTAAAATGTAATAATTATATTGGATGTACAGATCATAAGATACTGATTTTAAATTATTATTAAATATATCAATAACATATGAAAATGCTCTTATTTTATTTTTTTTTAATTATGATTCTTTTAGGGTATATAACGCACATTTTATTCATGTAAAAACCTAATAGAGACTGTATAGAAATAATAGCTAGTTATTTTTATATACAAATAGTGAGATTATAGAATATGACTTTTTTTTTGTTATTAATACATTTTTATATTACTATTATCAAAAATAATACTGATACTTGAAGTTGAAAACATAAAAAAAGAGATAGTAGCAGATAGTGATGATAATGCTATCAAAAATATAATATAGGCTAGTTATTACGAATTACTGTAGTTTTCAGGATTAAGATTCTTAATTAAATTAAATCAAAAAAGAAAAAAATTCATAAAACTCTAGAGATAATTTAATTATATTGTTTTAGACATATTTATTGTTTTTATTTATTTATTGACAATATGCTCTGAACAAACTTTAAATGGACGAAGAACAAATAACAAATAGCTCATAACAAACGACAGGCAGAAACAACAAAATAGTATGTAGCTTGTTTTCTTTACTTTTCTTCGTTTTTTTTACATTGAATTTTTCCACAAATTATCTTATAGGGGGACATATCTTTGATTTTTATTTATGGAACATAAAGATTTACCATTTTATTACTAAATGTATTTTGTAATTGAATATTATGGTAGCTATAATTTATTAAATAAAGAAAATACACCTGAATTTTTCCACAAATTATTAAAACAAACAATAATATTAGGACATTTCTTTGCTATTGTTTAAGATATACTATTTTATTACTAAATGTATTTTATAATTTAATATTATAGTAGCTATAATTTATTAAAGAAAGAAAACACACCCTCTTCCAAAAATCATTAGTCTTTCATAGCACGAATATGAATTTTCTATATTAAAAAAAAAAAAGTAACAAGGCAACACATTGCCAGAGGTTACTTAACGAATCCTGGTGAACAAAAAACCTACTTACCAGAAAAACCACATTAACTAAGACACGGAGATCAACTAAAAACTGACAATTACTAAATATGTTAAACACAGTTTAACCTTGAGTGACGAACGTTAAGCTGAGTTGACGCAATTTTAAACTACATGCATTCATCTTAGTTATGCAAGAAAGTTCTTTTTTAAGCTCATTACAGTGTTGTAAAAAAATACCAGCTTCTTGTTACTATGTACTGTGAAATCGGCATAAAAACTAAAAATGTATAATTTGAAAAATATTCAAAATCAAACCTAAACTAATTTTTCACTCATGACCTAAGGCTTGTCTAAAAGGGAAACAAAATCAGGTTTATTTTGTTCGTATAATCTGCAGAATTACTTCAACAATTTTTATTTTTTTACGGATGGATACAGTTTTTGAGAGACTTAAAAATATAATATTTCATACACAATAATTAAAAATCTTAAATAATTAGGAAGTAGTGAATATAGTGTTTATTTGCGATGAGAATGAGAGGTGTTTTAGAAACTTCTACTAAGGATATAACAAAGAATAAGAAGCGAATGCAAAATCAGCAAATTTCAAGAATAAAAATGAACCAACAAAAGATAGAAGGAATTAAATCGAGCAAATCATTATCCGGAGACCAAAATGATTCATCAACTTACATTTATATTACATATCATTTAAATATTAGACGATGTTATGTTGAAAATATTCACATAGTAACTATAAGCATGTGTTTTGAAAAAATTAAACGATTATATTAAAAACTTTGCTAGCACGATAAATAACTAGTATTTAGTTTGAACTAAAGAAGAAAATCGAGAATTACAATAAAAAAAAATATATTAGCGTGTTTTTCATCTGTGTTCCTCTTAAAAGCCCCCTAGCTGCTTACTATACCAAAAGGAGTGGCTGAGTGGAATATCGTGCAATGAACGTGGGTTGCTAAATAACCTGATAAACAGAAACTTGAAATAAAATAATTGAGTTCGCGTCTCGGTTCAGGGAGAGTGAAGAGGTCTTTTAATTCAGGCATAAATCTTCGTACTCACACTCTGGCCCTTATAGCCTATAAAGCCAAGGTAGGAGTGAAAAGAAAAGAAGAAAAATAAAAATCGACAACGTTCCACCTCCAAACTATACAGCATCACCCATTATACTTCTGAAATGTATATGTTATAACGATCACTCTTTCAACATTTAAATCTCGTCAATTCAGCCATTTCCTGTCACTTTAATTGCCAAATAATTCAAATTGGATTATAAAAACAGGGAAAATCAACAAATAGAGCAGACGGATACGTTTATTTATTTATTCAACTTTCATTTTAATGGAAATATTTAGCAGCAAACATTATTCAAAAACATTATCTTTTCAAAGATGCAAGAAATATAAATCATATATAATTTTAGAAAAATGTAAAAGCATTGTAATTAATTTTTTTTTTTTCAAAACTGTATATATTTAATTTATCTTTATAATGTTATTATATTTTTTATTACATATTATTTTCTGTTCTCATTTTAACATATTCTTTTTTTTTTTTTTTCTTGTTTGCACATTTTTATTAGCTGTTATCTTTTGAGTTATTTTCTTTTTTCATTTCATTAATTTAATTCTGTTGTCAATTATTTCATTGTTAATTTCCTGTAATATTATTCTTAAGGGACGTCCCAGAATAAATAAAAAAATATTATTATTATTATTAACGATTTTCGCATAGTATAAGTTTTATAATTATGTAAAAAATTATGGGATAAAAGTGGTCGAATGAAATCAGTTGCATTGGTACCGGGAAGAAAAAAATACACTTTCATAAAGAAACAAAAAAAACAAAAAAAAACAGCTACGATGATAGTTGTATTATACATTTTCGAGAAATCTTCATGACTTTCTGACGTCTAAGAATAAGCGGATTTGCATAATAATGGTGAGGGGGCACTGGCAGAGCATTGATGCCAAAATAACATGGTGCAAGATTCTACTTTCGCGAAGCCCCAAACAATGAAGACACGGAAATCCCAACTTGGAAAGGGTGCTTGTCGAAATAACAGGGACCCAGGACGTGAGGTGGGTGTTCAAAAGCCGCGACTCCAGCTCCAGGGCCTGGACCTGACATCTCGCTGGAGCTGTCCCCGGCTGTTCTCCAGCAGAGACTACTTTCCCATCCAGCACAGGACATTGCTCACAATTAGCAAAGCCAATTATTTACCTACACAATATACCACTTTCTATTCCGACTCGGTGGTATGCCTTTTACCAAGGGAGGAAGGGAGAAGTTGTGTTCTTACGAAATATCTAATTGCTGGGAAAAGGGAAAATAATTTCTCTTGAGGTTTCTAACAATGAGTATTCAAAGGATATTTGAATCCGTCGATAGATTTACAGTCTTGGTAAGTTGTCGTCAGAAATATTATGACAAAATCCTAAAAATAAGGAGGGACGACGCAAAGATTACTTTCCAATAGCGTTCCTATCCTTACGTTCCAATAAGGAGGGAAAATAGAGAAATTGAGGAGACCAATACGGCTCAATTACTGTTCGCGGTAATCCTGATAAAGTACCATGAAGAAGAAAGCAGGAATTCGAAAGATTCCAAAAGAGATAAACAAACAGTAATTCTTCTTAGTCAAACCAATAAAAAGTTAAACGATGCTATAATATATATTCATTTATTACAATTATTTTTACATAAAATAATGAATTGATTAACTATAATTACCTTACCTAATATATAGAATGGTTCCACTGCCCTTTACATCATTTAGCTGAGAGTAACCTCCCTTAGAAATACTCTCATATAGGAAAATGATAACATATGCAGGAATAATAAAATTCTTAAAATTAACCTTACTTAAGGAATTTTTTGTCATCAAAAATGTTACAGGTATTATAATGTCTATTACGAGAACGAGGGGTTATAGCCAAATTGCAGTTCCATTTAGTACAGCATTGCAACAGAAGTATTGGGACAAAGGTAGACAATTATTGTATAAATGATAATTACCTTGAAGAATATAAAGACAAAAATATAACATGTAACGAGTTTAAAAATTTGCGATTCTTCTTAATCAAATTAATAAGGAGTTAAACGATTACAGATTTATTAATTGTAATTATTTTTACATAAAATAATGAATTTTTCGTTTGTTTATTCGTTTAGTGTCACTTTATGCTAATATGACTAAACGGACGATGCAATAGTGGGAATTGTAAATTTTGCCTCTTCAGGTTTAATCAGGATATTGATCTTTAACGAGTATTTGACACCGCACTCTGAACAACCTTCTTACGTAGCTCCCGGAGGACGGCATATCTAAGGGTTTTTCCTCCTATTAAAATCTCCAAGACCCATCTGCCAGATTGAAATAATAATGGATTGATTTACTAATATAATCTATAATTACCTTACTTATTTTTCTAAATAATTTATTTATTGGTATTTACAACTGTGTAAAAAAATAAAAATACAACTAGTAAATGTAAAACCTTTCTTATTCATCCTTATTTCCTCAGTCGGCTGGGGTACCTCAAGGAAGTATACTAGGTCCAATGCTTTTTATATTATATACAACTGATATCCCAATCCATCCTAGTACTGTCTTTACTACTTATGCTGATAATATGCTTGTTAAAAAAAAGGCCCCACTGTTGCATCACAAAACCTTCAGTCACACTTCGAATCCTTTGAACACTGGTGTAAAAAATGGAGAATTATTATCAATTCTAATAAATCCCATCAAATCACGTTTACTCTTCGTCGCAAATATAACCTCCTGTCTTAATGTATTCTTTCGCAACATTCCACAAACCCTTGTTAAAAGGAACCTAAAATATAGAATTGTTTAACTGCCCTTTGCTTACGTTTAACTGAATATAACCCCCCCCCCTTGTTTAATAAAAAATAATGAAATTCTTAATTTTACAAGTATTCAATTTATAATATTTTTTCTTAAACTAAAGGGTAACAAGTCAACACTGCGGCTACATTATTCAAAGAAAGGAATACATTATCTGATACTCGATGGAACCGCATCAAGACACCAAAGCTGCGGTAAGGCCGAAAGAGCTGTCAGATCATAACAACCATATTTCACTATTAAGGAATCGTTTTGAAAGGAAGATAAAAGTAGAAAACAATAGATGCAGCGAGTGGGAGGACAAAAGAGTCCTCCGTCACAAATCCTTAATAATGACCAAGAGACGTGTAGGCTGTCTTCGTCAACCTGCTCCGAGTCCAAGACTACAAAAAGACATCCTTCATCATCCTCTGGTGAGGGGATGTTTAAATTAGAGGCGAGGAACTCAAGAACAGTCACGCTTTATTCCTTTGTCAGGAGTAAAAAAAAAAAAAACAACAAAGAAAACATTTATTCAAAAACTATCCAACAAAATGTTTCTGGAAACAATATAATGATCGGCAAGTCACTTTGTTCTGTATATGGGCTATATGAACCCAAAATACGTACGTCAACTTCATCTGAACTATTTATTCATTTTTGTAATGTACGATTCAATTAAAAAGCTTTAGACTAAATGTTAGAGAAGTTTGCGATGCTGTCATCAAGAAATAACACACAAATAAAGAAAACTTATTATTTAGTGTGCCGACGTTAAGTGGGTCTTCATCAGAGCTGACTTAAAGAGGGATTCCCAAGAGTGGATGGGAATCTTCTTATTTTCTTTATATACAACTTTTACGCAAGTATTTACTTTAGTCTATTGTATACTAAATACATTTGTCTAAAGTACACTAAATTTCGAGTATGTAGAATAAGATGAGTATAAGTTGATTTTATTAAGGCTAATGATTATAAAACAAATTTATATATTTAAAAAAAAAAAAAGTAATGTTTCTTTCGAAAATCATAGACATGGACTACTTTTTTACGTTCACCATCATTTTTGAAATAATTATTAAGATTTATATATGTGTATATATATATATATATATATATATATATATATATATATATATAATATATAAAAGTTTACAATCATGATATTCAATTCTAAAATAATAGAATATGATTGACGCTATGGGAAGTAGCAACCTTTTTGTTTTTTATTGCTAAAAAAATAAACCATTTTTCTTTCTCTCTTTCGGATTTACAAGACGCATACATTTCAATACAGTAGTAAATTTAAAAAAAAAAATTAATATTATTAAATATTATTTTTTTTTAATTTTATTTCTCTGCCCCTTGTGGTATGGGTTGAAAATTCCAAGATCTTTAGGTTTGTAGGCTATCTCTTCTACTGTACTAGGTACATTTTAAGAGAGGGGTGAGGAGGAAAGAAAGAAAGTCTTCTTCATAGGTATAGCACAAATTTTCTTCCTGTGACGGTGCTCACCGGATTTTTCATTCATCGACTGATCCCTTAGTCAAGGCTGAGGCTCAAATGAGAATTAAAATCTTCAAGTTTTAAATAATACTTAAAAGTATTGCCGAAAAGCAAAGTCGAAAGGAAAAAAATGTAATCGCCTAAAAAAAAAAAAAAAAAAAAAAAAAATATATATATATATTTAAATTTATATCCGTGTTACCTGGGATTTTTCTTCTAAATTAAAAAATAAATAATTATAGTTATAAAATTAATTATCTGTGCAGTCAGAACGATAAATGGGTAAAACGGTTAACTCGAAAATATATTAAAGATTTAATCCCGACCCGTTGAAAACTGCAATGCAAACCGACTGAAATGAACTATAATAAAAACAAATTGAATAAAACTAACAACACCGAATCTATTTTTTTAAATAAAAAAGTTCACTAAAGTATATAGGATGGCCAAGACGAGAAAAATTTCTGACTCAATCATCTTGCTTGAAAGGTCATATATATCTGAGCCCGTGTCGAAATATACCTGAAGGCTTGTGCCCTGAATCAGTGAAAACTGGGTTAGGTAAACAAAATTATTCATTTTTTCCTCAACATATATATTTCCTTTATCCATAAGTCTATATAATCGAAACGGATTTTAAATTATGAAACGGATTGGAAGTGAGGGAGCGAAAAAATACGTGACTTACATCAGAGGACTCCTTCCATTGTAGCAGTCCGCGGTGAAGAAAAACCCTATTGTCAGGGCTTCGGGGTTAAAAAGTATAATAATCCATTCAAGTCATTGTACCTGCCCCCTTTTGTAAAGTTTTCCGTCCGAGGGGGGTTGGGAAATAGATTGGGAAAACTTTACGTAACATCTCTTCCAATGCTACCTGTCCAATCCAAATCATCTTCAGACAGGATGTTTAATAAATGGAGTAGAGGAGATAGGGTTTTTATTTCATATTTTTATTTTCGTTTATTGTTTTTAATAATGAACCTTTGTAATCGAACAAAAAAAAGTACCCCCTCCCTCTCAAAATTTGAGGGCTTACTTTTATCATTATAACAGATTTTTTTTTTTTCAGATTATCTACCTACCCGAACTGAATCAAGGGTTAGGCAAAAATTTTAAAATTTATTTAAAATATTTCTAACAATGCTGACTGTATCGAGAAGAACTGCTTTCTGTCCTTCCAGACCTTTTTAGGACAGCTTTAGGTTCTTAATTGTGCGAATAGTATCTTCTGGAATGAAACCATTGGATTATTTTATAATTGGAGAGACTCCTCCAGTCTGCAGAGTTGCCGAAGTTCCTGGCATAGTTCTTGATACCGTATTTTTCCGCAACCGTTATATCAAAATCGTCATCATTCGGAACAGCAATATCGATGGTGTAGCCATATTTAATGTTTCGATCAACAATTAGATGGTCAGTAATGATAGAACGGTCCCAATATATTGTTCTGTTATCATCCGAGAGTACCTGTTTTAGCTCATAACGAAAATAAGGAACCTGGTCTGCTATCATGTTGTATAATAATGCCAGCGATTGGTTGATTATTAGTATTATTATAATTTTTTTTTTAATGTTTGAGATAATTAGTTCTAGAAGTTTATTTTATTATTTTTATTTTTTTTTTTTATCATTTTGTTTTGCTATGTTCTGTGTCTTTTTTATTTATGTTTTACTTGATTACTGTATCTTTTTAAATTATTACTCTAAGGCATCAAATACCTTATTTACGTTTCTATGTTATTATTATTAAGGGATTTGATCCAGAGCAAATAAAGAAATTATGATAATTAGTAAAGAACATTTACAATAATATCAGTCAAAGAAAACATTTATAAACCGTATTAATATACAGAGTAGGCGAAACTATTCTTGCATTAGGAGAATAAAATGATATACAAATAGTAATATAAAACACGATTTTTTATTTAATTATGAATTTAATACTCCAACATTAGTTACTTACATCACTTTGAATATTTAACCCAAAGGAAGACCGGTGTTACGTGTCGAAACTTCGGCTTTCAATTAATAGTTTCAACTGCTGGATATCTGTTTCTTGACCACAGTTCGGATCTCATTATATTTAGCAATCTATAGGTCAACTATTAACTATTTAATATAAATAACTTTTATTTTATTTATTCATTAACATGACTGACATTCTGCATTAATAATGAACAATGATAAAAGTACTTGGAAAAAAGGTTTTTAATAATATTATTGAAATATTACACCCACAAACAAATAGAACATTGCATACAGAAAATATTTATTCGGTTACATAAAAGCAAAACCACATAAAACTACTAACATTATTTCCGTAATGCATGCAGTTCCGTAATACGCTTAGGTATATTAGATAACCAAACTTATAAGAATCTAAATGAAAATTAAGCCTTTCCATTGGAACATTTAAGTAAAAGTAAAATAATGCATAATAGCATAGACAGTGCTTTAAAGAGATTTTTGAATTTTATTTACATGATATTGCCTGAAAAGTACGTATCCTAATTATTATTTCAACTGTCATTGTTGCTCGATTATTTATTAATTTAACGTCACTTTATGCTGGTGAGGCTACATAGGGAGTAATAAATTTTGCCTATCCAGTTTCAATTATGATAAGAATCTTTAACGAGTATCTGGCATCGCACCATTTTTTACGCCCCCTTCAAAGGACAGCATAAATAAGGATTATTTATTCCCATTAAAAATCTTAAGGCCACCGGCCTGGTTTGAGCCCGCGATCTTGGGCATATAAGGCTGTGCTAGCCACGACACCACAGGTGACCCCTGCTATCATTGTAGCAGTTACATAACTACATAATATATATGTTTGCACTTGAATTCGTTACATAAAAAGTACTTGGATAGAATTTTACTATTTAAAAAAAAAGACCAATAAAAAAAAAACCATCCACTGCCCAATCATTCAGCAAGGTTGAATCAAACGTCAAACTACTTGGTAGCTGTTATTTTTTGTTTTACTAATGGCTTAATGATACGATTGTGGCATTAAATAAAAAAGAGAATCCTGATGTTTGCGTGTCGGAAAATCATTCCGGTATTATATTTTTGAATATGCAAAAACTGCGATTCATGTTAAAAAAAAAGAGGAAAACAAGTATGTGAATTGTATTTCCTTTCAAATTATTTATTAATTTTCCTTGCTTTATTGATTGCAATTTAAAACTAATCATAATTAGATGTTAAATGATATTTTTATTTTAAAATTAGATAATAACGCATTAATAAAACAATTATGTAATGTATTTTCTATGTATCAGTTATATTATTATTACGATATTATTATTATTATGTTTGAGAGATCCCTTTCTCGGGCAGTGTATTGAACTTATCAATACGAGGAATGCACCCTTTCTAAAACTGTTATTGGTACTATAATATTAGATAGATACAATAAGATAGATAGACACTATAATAAGATACTAACAAAAATCTGTTTTGAAAATTAAAAAAACAAACATTAAATGGATCAAACGGGGATGCACGCACATAACGTTAATTGAAAACCATTAAACAGTCAGAGAATTATTTAATATTAACATAATTTACATAAAATAAAAGCTTATGTAAAAAAAAAAAAAAAGAAAAAAGAAAAGAAAATTATAAGATAAAAATTATTTAGACGCTCAAAATATCTTCCAAAAAATGGGTACTACTTGAACATTCAATATAAACATATAATTTAAATTCACATATTATTTTAATGGGTTTTTTAATTTTTTTTTATTAATTCAAATAATATTCAAACGGTTAATGACCCCAATATGAATATAAAATAAAGGTTATTACTTATTCCTATTCACATTTTATATAATTAAGTGTTTGCAGCTATTGTTTGATGCAACCTCTGTCCCACGGTTCGCCATTTAAAACAAATGGAGAATATGGAGAATGAAAGTTTTGTTATATATTTTTTCTCAGCGATTAAAATATCTTTAGGATCTAAGTTCACACACAAGATATCGAGAAATTCAAACACACTGTTATACGAAAGTATCTAAAAATTAAACTAGATGAAAAATGGATAAAAAAAAAAAAAAAAAAAAAAAAAAAAAAAAAAAGAAAAAAAAAAAAAAAAAAAAAAAAAGAAAAGGCAAATGCTGCTGGTGAATTGAAAATTATATTGAATGTAGGTATGAGAGTGTTAAAAGTGAATCACTTATTAATCAAATTTGTATTTATTTTATTATATTTTTCTATAAATATTGTACCGATGTTGTCTAAAAGCATTATTAATGTTGTCCATATTGAGACAAATTGTAATATTTCCGATAAAAAATTGAGAATATCAAGCCAATATGTAAAAATAATTAAAAATAAAGAATTTTAGAATTCAAAGAATATTGCATTAAATGAAGTGCTGTAAAATATAAATTTCTTTATAGTATTTTTATTTCAAACCACAATATTTCAGATTTTATTTTTACCGTAAGACGTTATTTTTTATTTATTTTTTCTGAACTGACACACACAATCTAAATTTAAATTTTACTTAAAATTGGTCATTTCACTTTTATAAAATAGCATATTATTATTATTATCTGTGTACCCAACCCAGGAGGGAGGGAATACATTAAAATAATAATAGTGCGAAATTCTGAAATAATAATAAAACTGTATAAACGATAAGTACATATCTAACAACAAAATAAAATTGTAGTTGGTTATTCACTGATTATATAATTTAATTGTATACATTAAAATAAGAAATGCAGGATTAAAGCATTCTTCAATTCGAAAGCATACATAAAGTTAACATGTGTCAGTAATTAAACTTATAATTATCTGCTGGCATGACATTGAAACAGCCACAAACATCAGCGCCTGAGGAATCCGGTAGATACACTAGAGATAGATCACGCTAGCAATTAGTCTAATTAGTAGTTAATTATTAGGTAATTAAATTTACACATGCTAATTAATTAAAAGTGATACGATAGCATCGGCTCATCAAAAGGGTCTATATATTTTAACACAAGAGCGTTTAGCACATGACATGCTAAGTGAGCTATCAAGGCGGATTCTTCAAGGTGAAAGTTTATTAATTAAATTAGAAGAAACCTGAAACGCTGACGTGAACTTTGACTTTCCATTCACTTCACGGTTTCGTTTTTATTTTATTTTTTATTGTCGGTCTAATAAAATCGTGAGTAATCTATTAAATTAGGCTTTTTTTATTTATTTTTTTATCACTGGCTTTAATTAAAAACAATAAATTTATTTTTATACTGAATATATGACCATATACGCATGTATTAAAGCATAACATGGTTCATGAGTTTGTCATGAATGCTTACATAACAGTGAAAACTAACGTTTCAATCCACATTTTTCCTCTTAAGAACTTTTATATCCGAAAGGTCGGATGTAAAAAAACTGGGTTCATCTTTTCTTTAAATTTCCTGATTAGAAAACAACAATGATTGGAAATTTATACCTGAAAGTTTATAAATTAGTTTTGAGACCATTTATCAACTTATTATTATTTTTTTTTTTCAAATCAAATTAAATAAAACGTTGTTGTTTATTCATTTAACCCCACTTTATGCTACAGTGGCTAATCAGACGATGCTACAGTGGGAGTCCTAAAACTTGCTAACGTTTCGGCTGAACCTGGTGAGCCATCATTAGGGCTACATACAATCAAAAAACGAAAGAGATACATATCAATACAGTATGACAATAAAACTAATAAATGCAAAAAAAGTAAAGTTATATAAGTCTATTTAATTCTCTAATACTCTGAATACTAATTTCATACACATCTTAGGGTTTATCATATTTTTTTTTGTTTTTTTAATTTGTAATATTATCTTTGTATATACTTATTTATTCATTATTTTGTTGTGCTATAACAAATACTTAATAAATTCATTAGTTTTATTATCATACCGTATTGATATGTATCTCTTCTGTTTTCTGATTATTTGTATTTGAGATGATGGCTCAAATGTTGGAGCCGAAACGTCGGGAAAATTAAAATATTGTTTACCAGACTGACTGACAGACCATACATCCTCAATATTTCTTTTTTTTTTCTAAGCAGAGTCATTTATAACTTAAATGACATTAAGGTTGAAAAGGGAATTAACGCACTTGCTAACTTCAATTTAAGCCAAAAAGCTTTGATATGCAGTAACTCACGAGTGTCAGTAAATATTTACGTATTTTATAATAGCCATATTACTTTTTTTCGTAGATTTCTTGTATAATAAAATAAAATCAATGATACACTCACCAGATTTGCTTTTAAGAGGATGTTTAAAAAACTGATTTTTCACAATGACTAACTGTTCAAGTTTAGCTAACACACTTGTCCACCTAAGCATTAAAAGCTCATAAATAAAAGAGCAGGACACAGAAGGTTCTTCAGAGGATGATGGCAATGATGGGTTGTGCCGAATCACGAAGTATTATAGAAAATAGGACCCCTTAACCCAGTTGACTTTAAGTATTCACGTGTTCCAGGCCGCTGGTCAAACCACCGTATAAAATCCTCGTTCTTCCATGAGGCCATTTTCTCATCTTTTTATTCCTTTCTGCCAATTCACGAACCATATTAGTGAAATCGTAAATTACTCTATTCGTGATTCCGTAATGAAAACGGCATCGGAGTATAGTTACGAGGTAAGAACTAGACGATCCTTACTCAGGAGTCAGATTATATAAAAATACTACAAGGGTGGGAGCGCAGACGACCGCCGTACACTAGGTCCGGATGCACCCCACGTGTTGAGCCACGTGTTGTATAGAAGAGGGCAAACAGTAGGGGTCTCTAAGGAAAATCTAACCCCTTCCTGGAGGGTCCCCATGGCACCAGGAGCGTGGCTAAATGGTCATAATTCATCCTAATCCATTGGTATTACCACTAGCGAAAAGAGATAAGTAATGAAAAAAGAAATAAATCTTCAGCTGCAACAATAAAAGCTGATGAATAGCAGATGAAACGGCGAAACTTCGGGGTTATTTACATCATACATTAACTAAAACTTCAATAATAATGCATTATAGTATTTTTGTTTGTTCTATTTACAAAATATTATATCCATTTAACAAAATTTTACAGGAAGCGCTAAAATCTCTAATTAAATTGAGACGTTGATTTCCAAAAGTTACTATATCCATTCTAGGAAATTTTACAGGAAGCGCGAAAATCTCCCATTACTAATATTATTAAACTAGCTAATTTGGATCTTTTTGCCTTAAAATTTAGAATTATTTTTTTACTATAATAATAACACCATATTAAAGTTATGAAATGATTTTTTTTAGAATGATTTGGAACGAAAATAAATGCGTAATTAGTACTTTTAGAAAATGACCGCATTTCTAAATCGCGGTTTTTAAGGACTTGAGAATTCATTAGATAACATCAAATAGAATAATTAGATAAAACTAAATGATGAGAATACAAATATGACAAAAAATCAATTTCGTAAAAAATGTCCCTTAGTACCTTTTGGAAATCAACGTCTCAATTATTATTAAATCAATCCTTTTAATTCTTTTTGCTTTAAAATAAAAAATCTTCCCCTACATTAATAAACTTACGCTTACACTATGGAAATCAATGTTTTTGTATCATGTGGAACGAGACTGAATGTGTAATATTGTTGTTTATTTACCGCCACCTTATGCTACTGTGGCTAATCGAACAATGATACAGTAGGAGTCCTAAATTTTGCCTATCCAGATTAATTAGGATAGAGAACTTCAGCAAGTACTTGAAATCGCTCAGACGTTTTTACGCCATCTCCGAAGGACGGCATAACTAAGGATTTCTTACTTTCCTATATATACCTAGCATTCCAGGTGCTCATTTTAAAACCAATCAATTTCATAAAAAGATAAATTTATCTTGAATCAAAGTAAATTGCAATTAGAGTAGGGTTTCGTTTGCGTTCGTACTTGAGTGTACTGAAATCAAATGGTGGATAAAAAATAAAAGATTACAATACAAATAAGTCAAAATATCAATCTGGTTAAACAAAAATGTCTTTTAGTATCTTTTGGATATAAATGTCTCATTTATTTTATTTTTATTCTTTTAATTTTTTTTTTTCCTTTTAGAATATTGCGTATTTTCTTACCCACGTGTAGAGGTCGGGTAAACAACCTTTTCTAGCCAGAGAGAGTATGTCAATATTTATTACGTAGGACTACGACCACGAATAAAATTCAACAAACCCAGGCAGGATTCGAACCAGAGCCATGTGACTTAGAGGTTGCTAAAGTTACGCCTTAGCCCACGAGGCCACAACGGCCTCTGAATTGGTAGTTTTAAGAAAATTATTAAACTTGGAAATTAATTAATTCTTGTTGCACTTTTCCAAGATCTTTATATGAACCTTACTTCTTTCTGATGCTCGGTACTGATTGATCAATCCCCGTGCACTTAAAATGATACGATTCAGATGGCAAAGTGTAGCGAAAAACTTAGCATGATGTAAAACTTGGTTCTTTTAAAGTGGATTTCTCGCATTTTATTGTGTTCGAAGAGGACTGGGATGTACACGCTAGAGCGGTTGGTGCAGGGCAGGGAGTGAGAACAGCCAGAGCAGATAAGATAAACACCACTCAGTCTTCTTTACTGCTCCTACGCTATTGCTATCCCGTCTGGTGTCCCTCGTTTATTTATAAGCGTATACTACGAATAGTATTATCAGCCAAGACGTTATTACTTCTTTTCAGCATGTAATCATCATTGAAGAAAGCATAGCAAAGTTGAGTTCAAAAGCAAAGGAATTACAAATATTAGGACTGTTACATGTTACAAGATAGACGTTCTAATGTTTCATTGAACTACAAAAACCACATCTACATGACCATCATTAAGCCTGTCTGGACTTATGTGAGTTGAGTTTTGGGGCCCTCCTGAACCATCTAATTCTTCTCTTATCTAATCCTTACAATTCAAAATCCTCATCAATAAAGACCTCAATGTTAGATATGTTGCTAATCCAGGCATTACTCATTTCATAAGAAACTCCATTCAGACTGTAACCCACTAATCAATGCTAGTCCTCTTCCATTAGCTTCCTCTGATAATCCTCTGAAACATCTTTAAAAAAAAGACCTTCTTCCTCGTCCTCGGGACCTTCAGGTTTATAATAGTTACTGGAGTTCTGCCAATTGTTAGTTTCTAGACAAGTTTCTTTCTCTTTCATGTCTTCTGTCTATTAGCATATTTAATAGTTGTATTATTTAATACTTATTTATTATTATTATTTTTTTATTCGCAACTGCATTGCTGCACATCCAGCGAATGTGAAGTATTATTTTCTTCTTGAACAGCGTCCTGAATTTTTAGTTTAGAAGATCCCTCGGCCATGGTCTTTCAAATCTTTGGATCTGCCAAGGTAACAGGGAGGAAGAAACGTGTTGATTTGGATAGTGATGTGTCGAAAAATGATACGTGTTATACTTGTCGTGAATGTAAGAATTTACTGTTTGAATGTTAATGTCATTGTGTATAGTGTGATTCGAAACATACCATTTTTTAGTATAGTTGTAATTTTTAATGATTAACAAATTTAAAAAAAAATTAAGATGATCTTTTACTGATGGATTTTTGGAAAATTTGGACTTCACTGGATTAGTCCATCTCTCAATTTTTGTTCTTTTAAGATGAAGTATTTTTCTAGATCAATGCTAACTGAGCGGGCTCTTGTCGGTCCTTCGTCGATTTTCAAGGAGAATTTACTTACTGGGAAATTATTAAAAATTACTTTAATAAAATGAAATTAATAATCCTTGGATTGTATAACAGATCACAAATATATTACACATTCGACATTACAAGCTGCCATAGCTCGCCAATATAGCAACTGGTAGTTGATTTCATTATAAGTGTTTGAATAGATCTTGTATTTATAATCTTCAATAAAGGATTGGGATGTTTTGCAGATAGTTTCTTGGAGTCTATAACATTTGTATTATCATTTTAAGTACGTAATAGACGATATATCTGTATGCATTTATTTATGTGATGTTCAAGATGGCTCTTATACTTATCATACTATTATACGCATTGAATGAGGGGGTCCGCGAAATTTTGTGGTTGGGATTGATCTAGACTGATGCACTATGCTGTGTGTTCATGGCGACTCACAAAGTTAGGCAGCCACTCTAGTTCGGGAATTTTCTATCTCGTTTAAAGTATGAAGTATAGTAAATTCATCAACTTATTTAAAAACCAAGTAAATGCCAATGGATCGTATCTCCAGATATATAAAGACGTGGCGGACAGGCATCAACCGCAGCCTGGACAGGTACTGGAAGAGGCCATATCCATCACTGCCGCCTGCTGACCAATTAAACGATACCCGAGGGTACTAACCTCAGGGCATCCCACATTCCTCGGGTATTTATAGGCTTCGAGGGGAGAGAGATCGGAAGACATGGGAAAGCATAAGTTTGGAAGACAGGGAACCCGGTCGGGATAGATTGCTCAATCCAAGTGTGACGTTGATCCCGGTGATTTGTGATCATGGAAAAGGGCCTGTACCGATAATTATTGTGGGGGGTTAGAACGGCGTGTCACGATCCTAGGTTACGCTATGCGGTTTGGTACCGTTAGGGCTTTATTACTTAAGGGATTACATCACTTTCACTTACTTCAAGTATTTAAGCATACCTCCAACTTGTTGGTCTTAGATATATATAGTAAGATCAATTTTGTGCAAGAATTTCTGTTCTGCAGGGATACTACCAAACACAACTTTTGAAAGTCATTGTGCTGGTAGAGTAGTGCATCATATAAATGGACTGTATGAGATATACAGGAAATTGCACTATTATAATGAATTAATGGTTACAAATTTTGTTTTGTTGGCTTAATCCTGTGTCAAGGACTCACCTCCATGTTTCTTCCGCTCTGACACAGTTCTGGTTTACTCCATCATCTTTATATTCATTTTTTTTTTTAAGCCTCATGTTTATTCATGAAATATTACGAAGATATTTTTATATACTACGAATGCTCTTCTTTTTCTGTAGCGTGTTACATTATAAGAAACTTGTTGCTATCATCTTTCCTTTTGTTGTCTGCTAGGAGATTATTTCTAGATGCTGGGAAACAAGAAACGGAGCATAAAATTATATGAAGATACATGATGTGTCTGAGTTCACTGCTTAACTTGACCTGCTGTTCAGACTTTTTTCTCATATCAATACTACTGGCTTTCCAGGTAGGGGCAGCATCCAATAAGGTCATACTTCCATTAACAATCAACAAATTCTGTACCGATACTTCTTCTTGATTGGAAAGCACATTTCAAGCACAGTTCAACCCTTTTAAGCATCAGGTACTGAATTTTTTGGGATAAGTTTACTTCAAGAGTATTTGCAGGCACGCGAGTCGATCTAATACTGATAAAAAAAAATTAATTCAATAGCAAAGACTGATTCTTTTATTTATAGGAGCTCATACCGTTTAAATACCTGATGAAGAAAACACGAACAGTATCTGAACAATAACAACGACAATGTTTATGATCACAAAACGTATTCATTGCATCGACAGCAAACCATGATAAAATTTGTTCTGCGTGAAAGCGACAAGCACACTAATGTAGGACGGACATGAACAAACGATGCAATAAGGGCTTATCTACCATCGAAGCTAACATCTTTAGTTATTCAGTGGGGACTCGGGGACCTGAGTATCGCATCGCGTGCTAGTAGGCAATACCACAAGCACTGTACGGGGCCGGTTCGATAGGCCGTCCGACCGGGCTGTGAGAGAGGAGGCGTTGGTTGGGTAACCTTATGGGCTTCTGGCGTCGGGATTTATTGTCGTGGGAGGGGGGTCCCACAATAAAATGTTGAATGTGGCAGGAGACACTTCACAGCGTCTGAGGGTTTTTTCTCTGTTTTTATGAGCGGTTCTTTCTCTCAAACAAAGGAGACATCTGCATGTAATATAGCTAAAGAAATTCACAACTTAAAATACTTATTTACCTATCGATAATCATTTGTATCAGTAATACATTGTTAAGTTCGAAATAATTTTGAAGAATTTAGAGGAAACATACAAATTATACAATACTATTCTAGAGATGGGTGTAGAAAAACTTATACAGCATAAAACACATAAACAAAAAAAAATTAAGAGGAGTAGAACATTTAAAATAAATATTGAACTCTCTCCCTTGAACAGATATATAATAATAATATAATGTTTATTCATTTATTACATATTTAGAGCCGCGCGACAAGGCAAAGGTAAAGTTTTTTTTGTTTTTTTTTAAACATTCTATTGGTATTTGCAACTGTATTAACAAAAAAAATTCATCTAGCAAATTTAATAGTTATATAATACAATTACATGATATACATGTAGAGAAGCTTCCCATTGGAAGCACTCAAAAAATATTCTAAACTAGAAGGTCCCGGGGCTTTTCTTTTCAGCCGCCTCGGAGGATTATCCGGAATCGAGGAGAAAGAAAGGATTGAAACTAGTGGTTTAGAGTGAGAATGGAGTTTGTCATGAAAGGATTGATACCTGGTCCGGGCCAAATCAGCAACATAGGGAACATTAAGGTCTTTATGGATAAGTATATTTGTGACAAAGTAAGGAGCGTTGAGAATTTTACGAAGGATTTTGGATTGTAAGGATTGGTTGCGGGGAGAATTTGGTGGTTAGGTAGAGCCCAAAAGCTCTACTCCGTAAGTCCAGATTGGTCTTATAATAGTCATGTAGATGAGTCTTTTGTAGTTCAGAGGAAGGATTGACCGTTTGTCTAGTAAGTGTTGAAGTAGCCTAAAACGGCGAGCAGTTTCTTATCGATTTAGTCGTGTATGAGGATACCAAGTTAGGCGTTTGTCAAGAAGTAGTTCTAGGTATCGGATCTGTTCAACACGAACTAGTTGAGTGTTATTAAAGGATTCTGTAGGGCAGGAAGTCAAAGGTTTACGACGAAGGGTAAAGGTTATTTGATGGGATTTATTGGAATTTATTTTTATTCTCCAGTTCTGACACCATACTTGTTGGTCTTTGATGTGAGCTTGCAGGTTATGTGAGGCAAAAAATGGATCTTTATGAACTGATAACACGCAGGTATCATCAGCATAGGTAGAAAGGAAAGTGTTAGGATGGGTTGGGATATCAGTTTTATAGACTGTGTATAGAATGGGTCCCAGGTTGCTGCCTTGGGGAGCACCAGCAGTCTGTGTAAAAAGGGATGAATAGGAACTATTGTGATTTTTTTTTTAAGGATATATCAGAGAGGTAGGATTGAAGAATCAGGAAGTATGTGGGAGGAAGGAATTTACGAAGTTTGTACAACAGTCCTGGGTGCCAGACTTTATCAAGTAGAGTAAAGTATAATATAAAAATGTTTTATGGTTTGATGGGATGTCCGTGATAGTGAATTAACCAACCGATCACACACATTCAACCAATCACAATAAATATACAATAACCCTATTTACTATAAAATGTATAATTTTTTCCTTATTATTTGTTCCTACGGAAACAAACATCCCAAGGACCTTTAAAGGTGCTTTATTAACTGGTATATCACAAATGTAGTTCAAAGCGTCGTTTATGTTATTTATAACGAGAAAAAAAAAAGATTAAATAACATCCGGAGTAGGCAAAACAAAAGAACTAACCTTATTTTAAATACTGGTCCGCCTCTTCATATTGCCCAGGCTGCTATCTCCCTCCTAGATCTGGTGGAGCAACAAGAAAACCGGAGATTTATTAAATATTTCGTAGTGACAGGAAGAAACAAATCACGGACGACATGGATTGCTACAGCAGGAGTTTGCTCTGGTAACATTCACCCAGGCCTCACAACATTCACCCAACGGCGACCATCACATTGCAAATCCAGGTCAGTGTCCTAACCTCTTATCAGCAACCTCGACGTTAAAATGGACTTTTATATATACCCTATATGGCTTTGACTAATTACCATTATTAATAAAAACAGATTTTTCCTTAACATTTGCAATTATTAAGGTAGAGTTCAAACAAATATAAAAAAATTGAAAACTACTATGTTGAAAACTATTAAGTATGATATTTCCTTAAAAAGTATCATACAATATATAAGTATTCCTATATCTTCAAAAAGAAAAATTCTTTGTTATAAACATTAAACACCTCTAAATGTTCTAAACAAGATTACTAACTTTAATAAGATTATATGCTTTAAACATCACTCAATCGCTGTTAAGGGAACAGGGTCCTTAACACTTTTACCAGTGCCATCTAGCAGACACTGGCATAATTACAGTCATAACAACGCCATCTAGGGGCACCCAGAGGAAGGGACCTCTGCCAAAAAGTGAAGTGAGCACATGTGCCTAACAGTGTAAGACATTTTTCATTACATCATTACATTAAGAATTACCTCATCATGGAGGAGTAACCCATAGGAGCAGGCCTACCCATGGGCCGAGAAGGGAGAGGACGAAGGGGAAGAAGAAACAAAGAAAATACAGATATGTACAATAGGTTAAGATACTAACCCCTCCATACCATATGTAGCAATAGTAACCAAAATATACCATTCATTGATATATTTCCACTAATCATTGAAAACCCAGCCTATCAATTATTTATTTTATTATTATCAAAAGTCCCCTGGAACGCCCCAGGCCTAAGATAATAAACAATCGCCCTGAAGATGGCCTAAAATTTGGGCCGAAACGTTGAAACACTAAATTAAGGTTACTTGATTAAAGTATTTCCATGACTGTACTACCTAAGAACTTTTACATATATTTTATCTGCAGTCAACTATCCTTCCATCATAAACAATTAACAGTATTCTTCCTGTAAGAAATGGACAGCTAATAACAAGGTATTAAAATTAACAGGCACGTTTTAAAAAAAAAAAAAAAGGCACGAATTTCCGAAAATTCTAGAAACTCAACAGTTTTATTATGAAAGGTGAAAAAATGTTTTATTGTCAATTAAGGCCAATAATATTACAATTCAATCGTTCATTTTTTAAAAATGTTAAGTCCGACTGTTTTATTTTTATTTCAGCAAAAATTGCTGGAGCATTAACTTTCTAAAACAAACGTTTAAAAATAAAAAATGAAAAAAACTTTAAATAGAAACAATTTTAGAATATTCACCTGAAAAAATAAAGATTTTTTTTTAGTTAAGTAGGTGCAGATGTGTGTGTACAAAAGACTCGAAAAACCACTAGAGTAGATAGGGGAGTAAAAAAAAAAAAAAAAAAAAAAAAAATGATACCCCAAAAAAGACTCATTCAACAAGAACTCAATTGACATTCTAAAAAATTGACTTCAAACACTTGACTTCAAGATAGAAGAGCTGTGCGAAATAATAAAAGTATTACGAAACGAAAAAAAACATGGCGAAATTAAATAGGAACGAAAATCTGCGAGGAAAATACATACCTTTTTATTAATTGAATTTACTCATAATAATACTTAATAATTCGTAAGGAGTAAATCACAAACTTTATATTTTGCTTTATTAAACCTGGAGAAGAAAACTGTCCTTCCTTAAATAAATTCCAGGTCAAATGTAGAAATAGTTGGCAGACACTAAGGAATCTCGTGGCTAGTCCTGGGGTCTGTTAATTTAGTTAAATATAGTTCTACAATTAACAGAATATTTTTTAAAACAAAAATTAACATAATAACATGATAGTTCATTAGGTAATAATAATCATTACGAACACCATTTTCGAGACTTGCACGTGAGTTATAATTAGCTATTTAAAGTCAAACAATCCAGTAAGGAATTTATTTTAATTGTTAATATTTCTATTATGGTTTTTGAGAAATAATTTCATATTTATGAGTCTAATAAACTATAAGTTAACTAGGAAGAAATCACATCAATAGATAATAATAAAATTAACAACTTGATATAAATAAGGAGAATATTATATGAAGAGCATAAAATAAATCAAATGATTTACTTATCTAAAACGAAAAAAAAATTTCAAATCCATTAACCTAGGTCTGTTTTAGTTTTCATGAGAAAACAGGAACTTCAGCAGAAGGATGCTTTAAGTGAACATAAAAAATATTTTAAAAATTTCATTTGCAATTAAATTATTTTTTCTATATTCTAAATTTACAACCTTCGTAATCAGCAAATAGTATCAATTAGAGAGAAAAAAAACTTCCTTAATAGACTCTGCAAGTTTATAATAATTACAATTAAAATACCGGAGATATTTGTTTTAATGAATACAAACTAAATATGGACGCGATTTGGCTTCTGGGTCATCATTTATTTATTTCCGTCACGCCTATTAAGAATATTTTTTATACTTGGGAGTACTAATTTTACAAAAATTGGAATGAACAAATTCATTTAAATTCTCAATTTTAAATTTTAAAAAATATATAAAAGAAACATTTCTAAATATAAGGCGGTTTCTATATTAGGGCATATATAAAAACTTCTGAAAAGCATAATTTTATTTATTTTATTTTAATTAATTTTTTTTTAATCATCTCTACAATCCACACCTGTCACTCATACCGCGAAGATCAGATTATTTTTTCAGATTTCTTAATTTTGAATTTTAATAAATAAATAAAAATTTAAAAAAGTGAATTTTAATTAGGACTTTTTATATAACCATAAAACATTGCATTTTTTTTTTTTTATTGAGTCTACATTGAAATAACAAATGTATTTCAAGAAACGTCATGTTGTTGAACGTTCAACGTTGTTGAACAAGACAGTAAACATAAATATGACTGAATCAAAGACAGTAAAATATAGCCTTTGAACGAATATGAAATACAGTTCCCTCCCTCGTAACTAGTTCCTTCGCTCAAAGGCCATTGATGTATTTCTTTTGTCGTATCAGACAGAGAAAGTTATTTTGAAACTTCCGAACTAGAAGAGAACCGGTTAAAAATTCGGACTACCGCGACCGCTTTGAAATAGCCTACTAGTTACTTGAGGGGGAGAAAGCATTTCTACCCCGGTGTTATTCATAGATGATATCACTCAGGTGAACTTTCATCGGTAGCCGGATACTACAAACCACTTATTACGCTGGGTTAGGTAAGATAAACAATAAAATTTGTTAGGTATTGATACCTAATCGCTTAGGAGAAATTAAATGATCGGATCTGTCAATTTTCCAAATAAAAATTAATCTATAAAATAAACCCTTATAAGAAGTTGTTGAGAACCGTTTGCTGTACGCTAATCAAAAATCAAATCAAAATAATAATATTTAATAGTACAATAATAATGGAAACTTATAGTATATACATATACATAAACATGCTACAAGTTTGTTTCTTTGTTTATTTAACATCACTTCATGCTACTGAGGTTAATTAGACGATGCTACGTTATGATTCCTAAAATTTTCAATCCAGGTTAAATTAAGATAGGAATCTTTAACGAATACCTGACATCGTACACGTTCGGGACCACCTTTTTACGTTTCCTGCTAAGGACGGCATATCCAAGGATTTTTTACTCCCATTAAAAAATCCTAGGATGATCTGCGGGTTTAAACTCGAGAATTTTGGCATAGAAGGGTGTTATACTAGCCACCATACAACATGTGATCCCTTACGCAACAAGAAAATCATAATATAAACTATTTTCATATTTAGCTTTCACTTACAGTAATATCTTATAAGGATTAATTAGATTTTTTTTTGTAGCTATATAAAATTAAAATAAAACATCTACCTACATCTACCCCCTCTATACCACTTATTGGTGTTTTTTAGCTCATCGCTGGCACGTTTACAGTATTATCTTGGTATTTCATTATTTCATTCATTTTAATATCATTTTATTCTAATTATTAAATTAAAAAAAAAAATTATAGTAATCATTTTTGTATTATTATTATTTTTTTATCATTGACTTCATTTTCACATTCCACTGTTTCATTACCACATGTTGATATGATGATACCCCACATGTTTGAGCCGAAACGTCGGCAAAATTAAATATTGTTTACCACAAATCCTGATAACTTCCAATAAAATCTACATAAAAGCCGCGTTAGCGGCATTTTATTTGTTTTTAATTCAGTTTTTATTAATGTTTTACAAATCTTAATAAATTTACAAATATATTTTTTTAAATAAAATCTTAATCTATAAACAATTAATGTAAATTAAAAAACATTGTTACTGAATGAAGATGTCATGGTGATAGAAGTTAATGAACCGACTGGTAGATTTTCTATGTTTCTGGAAAATTTATGTATGAACTGAAAAGGCAATGATAATTAACAGTAAATTAATGAGAATTTTAAAGTCAATTTTAATTAGAAAGATGTTTAATTATTATTTTACTAATGTAGGTTTGTTTTTTATTAACACTTTACAAAAGTGTATGATAGCAAACGTTTCTATCTTGGCAAATATTTTCCATTTAAAAGAACTAAATATATCTGAGTGACATAAGACCTACACGTTCGAATTTTTAATACAGATTATTACATTATTTAATGAATAATTAAGTAAAAATTATATTTAATTCATTATCTTTATAACGTTTTTGAAGGCATTTGCATGTATAAAGAAGAAAGACAAAAATTAAGATGCTATCAAACGACACAGGGTTCTACAAACCGGTAGTCTGCGTGGGAGCGAGATAAGGTTTGAGAAGTCATCTAATGTCAGCACGCCATAGGCTATACCTCAATATAAATACATATAATTTATATATGATAAGGAAATTTATAGCTCCGTTCCGTTACAGATCTACTTCAGTGGGCGAAAGGCAGCAAGATTAATATTAATGCAATGATCACAGGATCGAATCCCGGCCGCAGAGAAAAAAATTGGCCGGCAATTCTAGATCTCGTATTTAAGAAATGGAGCATGTAAGACAGGAATCAAATCGCAACAATGTCGAATAGCTAAACCAAGTGACTATTCAAAACTCATAACTTAAAACTTTTAAGTGAACTGCTGAATTCAGATGTTTCCGACTAGTGTTCCGCAGACAACATCTAAAATGTCCGCGAGATGGCATTCGAGTTCTTTTAATACACCTTAATGTAAAAAAATCTGGTGCGGGCAACACAAGACATTCACTTACTTAGTTTTAAAAATCGATTAAAGAATTTTCAAATACAGTTAGGGATAAAAATTAGTCAAACTATTCAAGAATTAATTAAATTGAATTTCTACAGAAACATGTGTCTTATTAAAAAATCAATTATATTATTATCTAAAACAATCGCTTAGTTTTATCGGCTTTTTATCACTCTCTATTAACTTTTAAAAGTTTTTGTATGAGATAATATTTTTTCTAAAATCTTTAGCTTGCCAACGGTATATCATACATGTATATTACTGTACTTATCTTCAAAACCGAAAAATTGCATTAAAACAATATTTTCTCTGTTTTCTACTTTAGTTGGGTATCGAATTCATTCAATTTATATATTTACCTGTTTTTTATCAGTGGTAACAAGATAATATAGTAATTTTTATAAAATATAAAAAATTAAAGGTACACACACACACACAAACACCCACACACACCATCCACTTGTGGATCTCGAGGTTTGATTCGGTAATCCCAGAGGCAGTAGTAAATATTGTTGTAAAATATCCAGGTTTTATTAGGATGTTTAACATAGCACAAGCTCGGGACCACATTTTTACTTCCTTTCCGAAGGAAGGCATAACTAAGGAGTTTTTGCTCCCATTAAAAGATCATAGAACGACCTGTGGGTTTAAACTCGTAAATTTTGGTATATAATGGTGTTATACTAGCCACCATGCTACAAGTGATCCCTTACGCAACAAGAAAATCATAATATAAACTATTTTCATATTTGGCTTTCAATTACAGTAATATCTTATACGGATTAATTAGATTTTTTTTTTGTAGCTATATAGAATTAAAATTAAAATAAAACATCTATCAACAACTACCCCCTCTATACCACAATTTTATGAATGTGTTCAAGGTTGTTACTATTATTTTCTTTATAACTATTCATTTAATTTTATGTATATATGTATATATTTTTTTTTCTTTCTTTTTAGTTTAATCTTTATTAATTATTTATTTTTATTTTATTTCCAATGTACATATGGAATTAATGATTTCTTATATCAGTAATACTCATTGCCCCAGAAGGTGGTAGATTGTATTATCTCTTTATAAAATAAAATAAGAAAAATATATTTAGGTTTTAGGAGTCCTTGACATTAAAACGATTCTATGATTGTATAGGGGTTCGCGAATAATGTTCGTCGAGTTGGCTTAATTCAACGTTTAAGTGCTAGTTCGCCAAACCAAACCACTAGCTACACATAACCATGGACTTTCTTGCGTTTTCCAACAAACGACTTAATAATCAATAACGGCAAACAGGAATTTACTACAAGCTATTAATGAACTAATAGCACATGCTAACCCCTGATGATTAGAAAGGTACATTGGCTACGAATTAAAGCAGATACCTCTGATCGAGAAGGGAAAGGGCGGAAGTACAATCCCGCTAATAAGGATAGCCAATTACTCGTCTTCGAAATATGATTTGTGGTCTCTGAGCAGGGCTTTCTCCTCATCCGTAGGTTAGAATCCAAATTACCAGATTTGGATCAAAACTGAAATAAAAACAGTAATAAAAAAATGTAAAAAAAAACCCAGCCGCTTATTCTAAAAATAACTTTAATGAAAAGCGTAATGCTCATCACTTTTTTCCTCCTTTTCGCCTCAGAGAATTGAGTAAGATTAGAAAGTGAAGAGCATTGAGAATATTGACGCAATTTCGCTGGCATGTTACATTACCACCGCCTGGAAAGAAAAGAGGAGGAATGAATAAAATCGAAAACTTCTCATGTCCTTCATTAAATGCACCGGGTATTTCCCCTCGCAATTACGAGATGCCTGGATTTTAATGCAGAATAACTACCGCGCCAGTTATACAACGACCATTTAGAGAATTAGAAATGAAACTTGCTCGAGATTGACTCTTTTACGAGCTGTATATAATCGGCGATTTTAATTGATCTAATAGGAAATTCTCTGTTCATGTTAAGTAATTATCGCATGGATTCCACTTTCATGGATTGATAAAATCAGTAATTCGAAGGCTCTGATTGATATAGCACGATAAATCGATTTCCTCTGAAATTACAGAGATACTTGTCCCATTATTATTTTACAACGGAATTCGAAGGGAATCAGAATCTCATCTAATTTATTCGATTTTTTTTATTATTATCACATCAAAACTCAGAATACACGGATACTTTCAATGCTTTAAATGTGGAATGGTTCTATGTCTAACACGTCGCGGGTTCAAACCCCGAAGATAGTCCTAGGATTTTTAAAGGTAGTAACAAATCCTTGTTATTCCATCCTTTGGATGGGAAGTACAAAAGTAGTCTCGGGCCTTTGCGAAATCAGGTACTTGGTAAAAAATAGGCTAATTCGGATTGTAGCATCGTCCGATTTGCCTCAGTAGCATAATGTAACGTTAAGTAAATAAACAAACGAAGTTCGAACATTAAATTCTAAAACTGATAATTTTGATCTATAAATATTACTAAAAAAATCAAGGCTGATTTGGAAAATAAACCCTGGCTTAATATATAGAGATCAGAGATCTATCGTCACTTTAACACTGTAGAACGTTCGTAAAACGATGGCCTTCAGCCTGTGTGATGTAAGATAATCGTTAGAAATCCCTATCCTAATTAGACATGGATAGGAGCAAAATCTTATTGTAGCCACAATAGCATAAGGTGATGTTTAACGAATAAAACATATGTCTTATCCATTTCTAAAAAAGTGTAGAAACGAAGATGAAATACAATAAGATTTGCCAACAGTTTAAAAAATAGACACCAGTAAATTGCATTCATCCTCCTGTAACCTTATTTTAAATATGCCTGATTATAAAAAAAAAAAGATTTTACTTGACAAAATAAAATGAAGAAGGCCTTTGACAGTATTAGACATAGATTGAACAATCAATTTCGATGTAAAAACTAAAAAAAACAACAAATACTTGAGAGATAGTCAACTAACATCTGTACCATATACAACTATTTAATGTAAAATGTTTTTCATATTGTCACTTTTTAAAACGCACAGGGTGAAGGCACGTACAGTGAATTCCCGGAAATCTAACCATTTAGCACGTTCGACAGCTGAATCAATTCACACGTGTCTAACTATATTCTTAATAACTTATTTTTCAAATTATTATGCTCAGATTTTTAAAAATGCTAAATTTGTAATGCCGCAGGTCTCAAGACCAACGAAAAATCAAACCAAGCGAAATCCTATTCTGTAGGTTGATTAGGTCACGAAATTTCTTATGAATGACTCACCAGACATCTATGGACCTCAGAACGTCCAGTTTTGACGACTGAACAATGTTACAACAGGTAAAAACTGACGATTCAACGTTGTTTTTTTCAACACACCCCATTATTTTTTTGTAGACATCATAAAGAAAGAAAACAATTTAGAAGACAGGGTTTAGTCTTATAGGAGCAATGTCTGTATAGTGGCTGATGTAACCATGCAGTTTAAATGTAAAAAAAAATAAAATAAAAATAAAAAAAAAGGAGTAAACATTCAGATCCTCATTCTTACAACGGACTGAATTCTTGGCGGTAGAAATTGTTATATGTGGGCATTATTGTCCATGCTTGGAGATCTTCCATCCGCGAATAAATAGGGGCACCCTCATCGCTTAAAGAATAACTCGGAACGAAAAGAGATGATAAGGAGAAGATAAGCAGTGACAATTTGTGTCAAAGTGGTGACTGAGAACAGTAGGCGGATGTCTGCTTAGAAAGCGAACGCAAATTACATCTAATATCGAAAGAGGAGCGCATTAGTAACGGACCGCAGTCTTCTAACAAGGAAGCCAACTTCTTCCTCCTTGTGATCCGATCGGGCACGGTCCTCATCTTGTTAAGTCCCAAGGTTTGTCGAGGAACCCAAGTTGCCTGTCGATGGAGTCGTAATGCCAACAAATGTGAACTGATGGACTTGCTCAGGGTCGAAAAGAGGTTTTAACAAAAGGATCGTAAGTCGAAATAGAAGGAGATACTCGCCATGTTTGTAAGTTTGAAGTGAAGGAAAGTTATTTATAATTTATAAGGCAAAGCTGTGTCTTAGGACTATCAGTACGATCCGTAGTAGAAGAAGACATTGAAAAAAATCTGTACCTAAATACTAAAATAATAGATTCGCTTACTTAATTAGAAAAATTTAAATTATGTAATCTGGTTAAAAAAAAAAAATATAATATTGAATGATTGGCCGTTTGCTTATAATGATGGGCGGTACAAATAGAGGAAACAAATTAAAGAGGTTTCATTCTATACCTTAATTTAAAATATACCTTTTTGGTGTTTATTGGCGTTGTGCCTATAGGAAAAATAAAATTTAAAAAACGCAGCTTCACTTTCATATGGTTTAAATAGTTTTGTAAGAGCTACATGGATAAGGACGCATAAATGTTAATATAGATATATGAATTTCTCTTATAATGATGTAAGCTAATGCGAAATAATAATCAATGCATGCTAATAGAAAGAATAATCAGAACACATAAAATGAAGATTTTTTTTAGGTGATTCCTATTTTTGTAAGTAGGAAGTAAAGCTAAGCCATTATATCTGGACTGTCCTAAGAAGGAGAGGCAGTATTTAGAAGAAGTTGAAAAGAATTTGAACAAATATTAAAATTATAGATTTGTTTACTTAAGTACAAAATTAAAATATTGTAATCTGCTCATTGAAAAATATATTATTGCAGCCGACGTTTTATCCCTCATTGTGAGTCTTCATTGGGGTATAAAAGTTATATTTTGGAAGTGAACGACTAGCTCAACCAGGATTAGTCCTGATGAAGACTGCAATGTGGGTAGAAACGTCAATTGAACAATAAACATTTTTTTCACTATTTAGGTGATCCTTTTTAAACGCATCTAAACTATCTCACCCTTCATAATAATAATTATGTATTCAAAATTATTAGTATAACATAAATAGAAGAAGAGGAAGAGAAATTTCGTCTATTACTTCAAGAGGAGTTGTTTTGTTTTTTCGGTTGGCGCGACAGGACTTGGAAGACGGCATAGCTTCCGAAGATTCCACATCGGTATTCGCGATAATAAATAATAGGACAGGGTCATCCCTCACTCCGCCTATTTTTATCAGTAGCAACCAGATTGACGATGGGTCTCACATACCCATAAGGTGGTTTTGATTGAATCCCCATTTAATTACATGCTTTAAAAAGTCCTCCGGGGAATAGGAATCGAACTCACAACCTTTGGCGTCGTAGACTAGCGCGCTAGCCGCACAGCCACGGCCTCCTTCATAATCCTAAAGGATTAGGAAGATCTTACAAATATATAATTTTCACTTCGTCTTTCGATTATCATTTACCTTACTAAGTCATCGGATTCTCAACGCAGTTATAATATATCAAGCTAAATCTGAGAACACAGCCTGACAAATCAATGATGAGGATTCTCCAACATAGTTGAAGTGAAAAATTGATTCGTTCGAGTCCCCACCGTTCCTGACCGCAGTAACAAACGATGCTCCCTAAATGGCCAGGATGATGGCCTGTTATTAATGATCCTTCAGAAAATCTGAAAGGCAACGATTTATCGATGACAAATTACATATTACATTACTAACAACGTTAAAACGCTTACAATTACAAAAGGTACGGGTAAATCTTGAAACATAAATCAAACATTAGTAACAAGAGTCGATAATTGAACTTAGAAAATTGAAGTGTGACCGACATTATTTAATAATAATAATAAATAAATAAATTCTTTATTATTCTGGGACATGTCCCTTTAAATAAATTATACAGAATGTACAAAAAGGGCTTTAGTCTTAGAGTAAATTAATTGAATACAAACAAGTTAACAATTGCTGGTATAAAATAGACATTTTTTATTTTATAGACTGATAACAAAAAAAAAAAAATAAAATAATATATAAAAAGCTTATTTACAATTCTATTGAGCGGACCTGGGTACTCATTAAAGAGAATTGGAGTGAAGGATGGTAGGAGGGATAGAATTCCATAGGATTGAGGACCGGATAAGAAAGGATCTGTCGAAATGTGCAGTTCGGTGGGCCGTACTGTATAAATCTGAAGGCCTGGAGCGTGTATAACGGGGATGGACAGAGGATTTGAACTGTAGGAGGTCCAAAAATGTATGATGGGCGGCGGGATTGGATAACTTGGTAAAGGAATGACACAAGGAAATACTTGCGACGATTGGAAGGGTAAAGCCACTTCAACTCGCTATAAAATTGGATAAGAGGTGTATCTACGGACCCCGAAGATGAATCGAAAACTAAACTAAAGCAACTTTAGTGATAGGAAATCTAAAAATAATTCGTAAAATTATGAATAATGACTCTTCCATCGCTTTACAAGTACCACTAAATATTAAACATAATCCAAGCAGTGAGGTCGACCCATTTGATTCCATTGGCGAGGACAAGTAGAAATAATGTCGGAGATCCAGCTCTGAATAAAGAGCTAAAACGTTTTAAAAACCACAAGACAGAGAAAGACGAATTTATTTCATGAATTCATAATATTTCAATCTTGATTTATCATTTGGAACAATAAAAATACGATTAATGTGACCCCAATTTATTTATGATGTTCTTAAACCTACATAATAAAATACCTTATAGCCATTCGTCAACTGTAGTTTAAAGAATAGTTTTAAAATGCTCATAGTCTATCCTGGGACTGTCCTAGATTCGAAATAATAAAATCAGAGAAAGCAGAATACCTAATCTTAAACACAACTGGGCCAACCATAGCGATTTGCTTAACAGACATTCCGAAATTGAACTTGGAGATAAGATTTCACCAGCTATACTTGTGGTGTCTTAAAGCTATCACGGATTATGGTTTCATCCATTCTATTTGTTTTTTTGTTTAAACAATTTTTAATAAGATATACTACAATTTGTTTCAACTATGGACACCAGTAATAATGCTATGAGAGAATATTATATTCATACAAAGAAAACCACAATAAAGTTTAAAAATTAAATAAATATATATTATAACAAAAAAAAAATCTAGAAATACTACAAAATAAGATACAAAGCTAATCAAACGAACAAAAATAAACACACTCATACCTATTTACAATAAGCTGGGGGAACCCAGGACAGGGCTTATTCCAAACTTGGGAAGAGAAAAGTAGAATCCAAGAGATCCCAGCCACCTCACTCTTTGTAAATTTTTGATATTATATTTTAGGGAAATATAACAGAAAATAATGGAAATCATTTTTCTACCATAAGGTTATTTTGGGTTATTCCTATATTTGAAAGTTTAAGCACGTTACTAAATTTAAAAAACAAATAAGTATTTTTACTTCATTAACTAGATTGCCCTAATTAGTAATCTATCTTACAACTTAATTACGAAAAAAAAAATCGATAAACTTAAACTGCAAAACAACAAAAAACGGCATGTTAAAAACCCCGGAAATTCTGAATGTTTCTTACCTAAAAACAAAATTGTTCCAGATACTTGATAAACCCTAAATTTTAAAAATTTAATTATAAAAACATTGTACAGCTACAATTACATCTTAGATTACAGAAATCAATACCCCTAAAAGCTGTTGGAGTAATGAAATTAAGAACTAATAAATAACTCTAAAAACAAAAGAAGATTTAATAACCTTTCACTCGTACACAATAGAATAATTGCTGAAGGCTGAAATAACAGAATAAATAATATTCTTTAACAGCCAGGATTCGAACTCAATTGTTGACTAGTTGTCATGACTAGTAGTCTACTAGACCACGTCACTACCAACTACATCTATTATATGTCACAAATAAAGCAGGATATCTTAAAGCAGCATTGGATTACATTTGGTATTTGGTTAAGACTTCTTCTGGACTGAGGGCACGATTAGGAAGAGATTAACGTTCAACCATGAGGTTTATGTCCTAAACCAACGGTTTGTGTACCATATATTAACCCAACACAACGGAAATGGAACTTAAATTTCTTAAATCTAAGAAGATGTAAGAAGACATAAGAAAGGATAGGATAGGGCTACCGGCGGGTGGTATTGACCCGGTGCCAAGGTCTCACCACCATGTCCTATAAATAACCAATCATATCTCAGCTTACCCTCCAGTTAATGGCCTTTAACCAATAGCAATCTCTGAACGGCTTTTATTTTAGTGCCGCTTCCATTCACCGCCTCCTTTGCTTCCTCTCCTCTTATTTTTTATTTACCGCGCATCTGTGATGATCCTTCCTTCCTCCTGTCAAAGCCCAAGTAAACCATCCCCTTCCGAAACGATATAAGAGAAGAAAGGAGAACATATGGAACTATTAGTAAGTTTTTTTCCTCTCGTAAGAAACGCTAGAGTAATTCGTCGATTAGTTGAACCGTCGTTAAGACAAAAGGGAGTAATTAACTACGCTAATGCGTTCTTCAGATGAGAAGCAGAAGAAAAGAAAAAAGAAAGAAAGAGACGCTTATTTCTTTCAAAATGAAATGTCAACGTCGGTCATAATGCAACGTGATAATAGTATTTCAATGTTGTCTTTAACATCCAGTGGATAACTCGAGTTATATAAAAAATGAGTTAACTCCACGTACCGCTCCCTCAGACCGTCTCCCACGTCGTGTTAAATTGGTTTAGGAAATTTCTTAGTGAAAGAAATTTCTGGTGAAAAGTAAGCTGTATGTTAATACTCTATTTTGGGTATTACGTAAAGTTTAAGTCGCTTACCTGTAAAATGAAAGATTTTGACTTAACCACTTATTCACGACCGCCACAGATATAAGATGGTTACAAAAAATGGGCGAACTGACGACTGAGCATAATCTTGGTATAATACACACTGCTGTCGACGGTATTTCATCAATTTACGCATGTTGAGATTTGACTAAATTCTCCACTTTGACTGATGATTTTACTGAGTTCTCCATCAGTTCAAGACTGTCGGATCAATTAACCCACGATAAATTACATATAATCGACTAGATCACAAAGAACAGAATCTAATCTTGTTAAAACGTAGTCGATAATACCAGCATAAGCCAATTGAGTTTTAACGGAAGATAAACGGCGTATTAGACGCAACTCAGTGATTCACTAAAGACAATAGGCACCAAATGGGACAATAAATTGATATTGAATAGCGTCGTAATTATATTAATGGCTCATTGAAAATTACTGGAGAAGGGTAGGGGATCAAATGGACAATAATTGACCAGGGAGAGGTGTCGCGTGCTAGTCTCCAAGACTTCTCTTTAATCTTATATTCATCTTAAGTATAGTATGTTATTATTCTACATCAGTATAGTATTAGTATCGAATTTTTACACATATTTGCTTTTTTATACCTTACTAGGTAATGCTTAATAGCAGTCTTGGCGAGGAAGAAATAATCGATTACTAATACCAGATAATAAACGTAAGCAAAGCTAATTAAGAGAAACATAATAAATTCTTGCAACATATAATTGAGAATGTTACTTTCAAGGGCGATAAAACACGAACAACCCATTTAACAATCCATAAATTTGCCTCCCCCTCTCCCGCGATGCTTTACGTTCTTTCTTACTCCAATAATAAAAAAACAGTACAATAAAATAATTATAATTTATTAGGCTATAAAGACATGTTACAACTATTCCTGGTATTCACTGATCCAAAGTTTCTTAGTTTACTTTTAATATATTTTCTCTTTATTTTCTTGAAATCCTAATAAATTCCGTTAGTTCCGTTTTACTTTAACGAATTGCGATTCTTCAAGCAATGATAACTAATAGATATATCTTTTACAGTATGATGCAAAAATAAATGAATAATGACAAAAAAATAAAATATTAAATATCTAATTTTCTAAAGCATCAAGTCGGGCGAATACAATTGATTTAGTTAAACCAACCTTGACTGCTATATAATGCTATTCTACGTCAGAGCTTAAAATCGCTCTCCTTAATACTTGTTTCTAACGAAATATGCACTTCATATTTTCTTTTGTACGCAACTTTGAGCCTAGCTTTTCGTAAGTACACAATAAAAAATAATAATAGTAAAATTTCCAAGATGGTTTAAATGATATAAATATATATATATATATATATATATATATTATATATATATATATATATATATATATATATATATATATATATTAGTGTTTGTAAAACTTAATATGATAAAAATCAGAAAGAGATTTCGCTGTTTTGATTTTAAGGAACGATACTCCCTTATCTAGAAATCTTCAAAATGACTTATAAGAAAAAATAATAAACATTTTGATACTTAGTAACCATATTTTTTAAGCTATATTAAAAAAATGAATTTTTTTTTTACTGTCAATAGCGTTATTTAAAAACAAAGAATTATGACAAAAAGTATGGATTATTCCAAAGAATACCGACCAATTATGACCACAGTGGAAAGATAAAGGTCTGTTCAGCGAGATATTAGGCATTATTATAGAAGAAAATTAATTGTTCTATTTTTAAATACTTATTTAAAAATTTAATAAAAAAAAAATAAGACGAACACATTACGCCACTTAGCACTCGGTCAGTTATGATTATTTTTTTTAATTACCGCTATAAGAATAACACATATGTACAATTAAAATATATAATGTGCCTGGCCAAAAAACCAAAGGATAATAATTAATTCTTATTTAAGCAAAAATAAAAAGTAAACACAAAAGTAGAAGAGTTAAGTAAATAAACAACTTATGTTAGACGTGTTGAGCAAGACAAGTCAAATTTGAGCAACATATATATATATATATATATATATATTATATATATATATATATATATTTACACAGAAAAAGTCTGATATTTGATTTAAAATATCAAAATATTATTAGACTATTTAATAAGGCATAAGTTAAAGGAATAGTTTGGATTTGAATGATAATAAATAAGAATCATGGCGGATATGAGTAGGTAGGAAAATCTTGTGAGTAGTAGAGCAGGCAATAAAGGAACGCTCAAGTTTTAGTTCTATAGGTAGGAATGTAAAGTTATGAATGACGAGATATTGATTCAAAAGAGTGAACTAAGGAGTTTAAATTGCAGGAGATAGTCGTTTTAAGGAGTGAGTAGGGAGAGGAAGGGGTATATGTTCATATTATTATACATGAACCATACATAGGAAGGTTTATATTTTTTCCTAAAATTTATTAACTATATATTACAGTTATTTTATAGAACGAATGGGTTTTTGAAACACACACACATGAGAGGAATAGATCGATAAAACGGTATACATAAATAAAAATATATGTTTTCAACATCTCCTGCAAAAACCTAATTGTAGGAGTCGCAATTGTTGGCTTCAAATGTTGTTACTGTTATAGGAAAGCATTGACTGTTTTTTCGATTGAGCGGCTACTCAACACTGTTGTTCATTAACACAGTGGCTCCAAGAGGATCCGAAGCAATCAGTAATTAGAAGATCGTAGCCCTAGGTCATTGAAGAACAATAACATTATACACAGCGTGAAGAAAGGGAAGGAACACAGCGGTGTAGGATCCAGGGGCCGAATTAGCCTTGTTAGTAGAAGAGGTCGTTCAACTCCATTGTAGTTAAACACCACTCCCCTTTATCCAATCGTCAAAATATCGGCATATTTCGAGTGGTATTTGCGAATTAAACTAATGATAAGCCTTAGACGATTAACAAAACGTTAAATCGGGGGTCTAGGGGATTCGTGAATTTGTAATAAACGTGTTCGCACAAGATATTATTAATTGTGATTATTAACACTCACCCTCTTTGACTAGTGAGTGGAGGACTCCCAAAGGAAAATGAGATGAGACTAAAAAGATTAATGAATCGTACATCTCACACTAATTTCCATTCCCATCATGGATGGTTTTGTAATACCCAAACACCATGTCTACTTGGCACCTTTATATTCCAATCCTTAAGCGTTAGAAACTTCACTGTAAAACTTTATTTTGGAATTCCTTACCTGCCTCCATTCGCCAAGATATCTCCCTCATATCATTTAAAGAACATTTATTTATTCTGTATCTGTTTAATGGAATATCTTTCAAGCACTAATCATTACTTTTTTTTTTTGAGGCACAACAAACCATGCAAGCTCTTGGCTGCGCCATATAACTTCCTAGGAATCAACACTGCGACTCTTGCTAAAACGTTATGAATAGTGTCTTCAATTTCCACGCACAATTTTGTAGTGGCTACCAGTTGGCTAAAGGGTCGGCCATACCCAAGGGTGAGGCACTAAGTGAATCCCCTTATAATAACGGGTTTGAAACAGTTCAGCCTTATTTTTTTTTTTTTCAGATCTAATAATATTTGCCACTCTCTGGGGCAATAACATTAAGGCTATAAGAAATTATTCTTCCCATATGTAGAATGACAAGAAATAAAATAAATAAATACAAAGAGGAATAAATAAAAAAAAACTAACCAGGATTTGAGCTGACAACACTTCGCTTGAGAGGCTTGACTTATCATTACTAATAAAATTGAGGAAATATGTAAATAAATCAATCTGTGAAATATGTATGTATAAAGATATCAACATATAAATATTTTATTATATTGATACAATTAATTATTTCTTTTGATAAGTTAATCATGCATTTAAATTAAGCTAGACAAATGATACGTTGATAATAATAATAGGAAAACTTCATCTTAAGAATATTATTTTTGATTTATCATCAAACATAAACAAAATAAGATCGAAACGTTGAATTTTCATTATTATTAGAAGGAAATGTTTGACATTCTAAAATCAATCCAAACAGGTAAACGAATTACAGACCTTATATATTTTATTTTATTATTATAATTCATATTCGCAACTGCGTTCAAAATCGTCACCCCTGACACTAACCAATGGCAACATAAACTGGGACAACTTTTAAAATTATTTGAATACATAGGTACAGTCTACGACATGACGATGCAGTCAACTACTGAAAAATCAGAAGTGCAGTTAATTGTATAAATAAACCAATTTGACTACACCAGGGAAGACTACTAAATCTGACATTTTCTGCTGCAGCCCATACGGAAGCTCATTAAAAAAAAAAAAACGAAGAATCCATAAGTTAACATAGTATAAGGGAATTAGAATTTCTTGACCGTCTAACAGTTAGAATTAAGTACTGTTTAAGAGCAAAGAATTAGAAAGGACCACGTGCCTAAACTATCTTTGAAGCTGACCGTCGAACATCTGTGGTCTGTTGATGCAAGCGGTTTTATAGATATGGGGGCAGTTAATATGAAAGCATATATCCTGTGTGGCCTGGTTCTTTCGGTGGTAAATACTTAAGACCTCCCACTTACCCTGGTAATGGGCTGTGAATGTACATATTTGAGTGTGTCTATAAAATTAAGAACGAAAATATCAAAAGAGACAAAACATGAAAGGTATGCCATAAATAGATGATTTAACTTAACAAAATATCGGCTAAAAATGAAACCAGTCAACATTTCTCCAAATAGGCATGACAGTTTCGGGACAGACAATAGTAGAAAAAATCTGAACATCTGACATCAAACGTTTTACAATACACAAAGAAAAGAAAAAAGAAAGAACCTCACCCTTAGCTAGACATCTAAAAACATACAGTAAGAAAAAGAAAAAATAGATACTATACCAACAGATGAAAAAGCTACATTAAAAACCTCTGATAAAAAAAAAATTAAAAATTAAAAAAATTTTCCAAACAACCAAAAATGTACCAAATTGCTATTGGAAAAAAAAAATGCTAGGTTTAAAATAATATTCATTAAGTTTTCTGTATGATTATATGATGAATTTAATTTTATTCTATAACTTATTTAAAACATTTATAACTCACCGTCACTTACGAGAAAGATGAAAAAGAAATTACTCACCTGTAAAAAAAAAAAAAATTAATTAACATATTCCATTATTATTATTATACAATAAATCTAAGTTCAAGTGGAAAACATGTTTAAATCAATTTCTTATTACACTTTAAATAAATTGTAAGTTTCATTTTTACGTAAACTTTTCTGAATTATTTCTAAAAATATTTTATGTCATTATTATGAGTATAAGAAATCAAAATAATTAAATTGTTTAACGGTAACTTGTGTCATTCTACAAAATTATAAATAGAAATTTCTTTTATTTGAAGAAAATTACGATATTTTAAAAAGGTTGCCATGTAATTTTAGATGTAGAAAATAAATAAATATTTAATATAAAAGGTCAATAAAATATTAATTAAAATGGTTTGAAAAGTTGGTTCACAAAGTAATTGCGAATTTCACACTTATTCATCAGCATAACTAGAATGAAAATATTTAAGTAGACTTAAACTCCTAGAGAAGAAAACTTAATAACAGTAACATTAAACACAAGCAGGACTTAAAAATGAGCTTATTTTTCTTAAGTATACAAAACAACTATTATTCTGTCAGGTAAGTACCTATTGTTATCAGACCTTGAAGATAGAAGTAAATTCTTTTAACCTTGGAGTTTTGCTCTGCCCAACTAAAATGTAAAGCTGACACACTAATAGCCAATTTTTGCATTAAAAAAAAATATATAGTAATAGCCAGAGATAATGTAATCGCAGATATAAGTCCAGAAATGTGTTGAATCAAACTAAATATTAATGAAGTTTAATTTAACAAATCGACAAAAGGGCCCAACTTAAGCAAGATTTAACAAAACGTGAAGAGTAAATTGTTCATCAAGTTAATACCAAACACGTAATTAACATGCTATAAAAATGCTAACACTTACAACTGAGATCAAGATAGCAGCGTGGGCTAGCACATAACATAACAGCCTAGCGTGCTAACCTGGCTGGCCCCATAACCAGAAACGAGATTCCTCCCCTGGATGGATTGTACTATTCACCGTAGCATGTGAAAGGTGCCAATGATGTAACATTAATCTCGATCCAGCGATGATTGAATGATTGCCACTCGCGTGATGAACCTCACGAGCGAGGTAAGGTCCGAATATTCTTTATCTGAAGGAAAAAGAAATTCAGGATTGTTCGAGAAACATCCACATACAATATGTGGAGGTTGCATAACCTATATAGCGGAAAACGCAAAACGAAACTGAATAAGCAAAAGGCTAATATTTAAAGATGAGAAAGACGCACCTTGACAATACGTCAATAGATACGAGATAACGAAAGTACTTAACTTCAATTGTACTTCATTTGTTTACTAAAAGATGCAAATATGCAACTTTAAACCATTATAACGTATTAAGGAGAATACATAATTTTTATTTTGTAAATTTAAAGAGTGGTGTAACCCAGTGCATAGAACACTCGGTTATTAAACTCAATCTGGAGGATAATTATTTATTCTGATATGTCAGTCCTGCCGAACCTGGTATAGGGAGAACCTTCTGTGGTTCACCCAGCTTTTAAAAAATGGAAAGAAACTTAAAAGACTGAGCTTGATCTCGTTCAAATTCCTTTAGTCAACAACGAATCTTATGTTCTGAGCTCAAGACCCTTTAGCTATTTGTTATAATTTTTTAAATCATCCTCGGTTATGATAATTTTTTTTTAATACTTTACGCTTAAGTAAACCATTAAAACTGCTCATTAGCAATACGTTCAGAATTTTTATTACCTATTAGCTTATTACGACAGAACATAGAATATATATAAACGACCGAAAACTTTTTCATTTTTTATTTCTTTTGTTTTTATGTGCTCTTATACACAAACTTGAGACAAATACAGAAAGAATTTAAATTAAAATTCAAAATGGGGTTCTACCAAACGATCAAATTCCTTATGCATCTAATCCCAGCAATCCAAAATCCTTGCTTTGTCGCCAATAAAACCTTTCATCATGACCTAAATATCACATTAGTTGATGACTTAGCCCGAAATAGATATTAATAATAATTGTAATTTCTCCTTCCTCCTTTAATTGCGAACAAATAGTTCACTCAAACCAACTAGTTTGTTCTCTCGCATCTCCATTTCTTCCTGATAATACTCGGAGGCCCCTGAAAATATGATGATCTCGGGATCTCCTGAATTAAATTAACATTGAAGTACAACTACTAGGTAGTTTTTTCACTTTTTAAACCAATAATTCTTGAATTTCTCATTCACTTGTTGTATTATATTATATACAGTTGTAAATATCAATAATATCTACATAAAAACTTTTTGTCAAATAGTTTTAATTAATCCTTAACATAATTTCTTCAAAAACAAGTTTTCTCGAATGTAAAAATGTAATGAGTTATTCCTTCAACCAGGAAGGCCTAAATACCATTCAATCAGTCTAATGTACATCTATGAATCAATATTCCCAATACAATATTCCATTCATACATTAGTAATATACCTATCGCAAAACCATTACGACAGTTTAGATTGGTAATGACTGAAACGGTATTGAAGGTTATTGCTGAAACTAGAGTACAACCGGATTTCGACAGAGAGTAACTACAGACAGACCGCAGGTTCGGGCAATAGCCAGACCACTTTCATTACCTTCGGTTCTAAGAACAGCTGAAATAGTTTCTGTAATCTAACCGTAAGTGGAGCCTTATATAGCTGCGTATTGATTGGTCACCGGCACGAGACTATCTAAACCAGATAAGATAAGACGTGTGAAGGAAACAGGCTCCAAAACACATCCGATATAGGAATATTCCCTATCCACAAAACTAACAAATATAAAATTCAGAATAGTGAATTCTGGAGAACCCTAGGTTAAGTTTAACACGATCAATATTCAATGATCCACTTGTCATTCGTCTTTTGTTATCAGCTTATAATTTGAACACATACAGGAAGGGATTCTAATAATATAATTTTTGGGTGGCTAAGAAGTTCCCGTCTCCTTCTATAACAAATGGAAGTGGCTTATTTCTCCCGCATATCGAACCTTATGGTAGTGTTGATAAATTTCTGAAAATTCTGAAGGTATACCATTCTGTTCCGTTACAAAACATGCAGCTGTGCAAGAGTAGATGTAAAATGCCGGTTCTGGCGCAGGGCTTCGGTGCCGAGCTGGCCCACTTTTTTGTGGAGCCAATCAGATTCCAGCATTTGGTCACGTGATCTATGGCGGTAGATTTGAACTTCAACCACGACCTAGCCTTAACAGGGCTTCGGTCCAAGATGGCGGCGCCCATGGTTTCCCGCCAAAACTGGCCTTTATTGAACGATCGTTCGCGATCGATCTGTCGATCATGATCTATCTAATCCAACCTAACCTCATATTGTTAATTTTATTTATCGATTAAATATTCGATTTCTTTTAAAATATAAACAAAGGAACCCTGTTATCACTATAAAATACTAAATAAATAATATATATAAAACTCTGATAGTAGATAAGAATTGGGCGAGCTGGCACACCGATTCCTCCATCCCCTCCCCAACCACTCTTAACCACCTATGACGTCATCACGACCTAACCTTAACTACAATGGTTCGCGCCAACAACCCAACCTAAACCACTAGGCCACGCCCATTTTTGGCTATGTGGCTCCCAACGACATAACCTAAACCATTAAGCCACGCCCCTTTTCAGTCACCTGGCCCACAAAGATATAACCTTAACCATTCAGCTACCCACTTTTCAGTCACGTGACCCCCCTCTACATTAACCAACCAATCACAGCGCTCCATTTGAGGGTTCCTCTCGGCTAGGTCCGATGGTCTAATTGTAAAGTTTACTTTTATGAAACCTCCCTCACTGATTCATAACCTTCTCAATGTTTACATTGTCGGAAACCTCCCTTACTGTTACATAACCTTATCAATGTTTTCATTTTCTGAAACCTTTCTTATTCTCACATGGCCTTCCTATTGTTTACATTTTCTGAAACCTTCCCAATGTTTACTTTTTATGTAGCCTTCCTATTGTTAACATTTTTTAAATCTCTTTATTTACTTTTATTTTATTTCTTTTACCGATGGTAAAATTGTTGTTTACTTTCATGAAACATCCCTAACTGTTACATAACCTTCCCAATGTTTACATTTTCCACATCCTTCCTATTGCTTACATTTTCATCAACGTTCCTATTGTTTACATTTTATGAAACCTTCCTAACTGTTACATGACCTTCCTAATGTTTACATTTATTTTAAACTTTTTAATGTTTACATCTTCTAAATTTCTTTATTTACTTTTATTTTCTATTCACATAGTCGTAGTGCACACTCACCTTCTAAAGAATCCGCAAGAGCGCAGCACCCACTCTACTTCGTAATGTGTCCACCAGAGTGCATCTCTCCGGAATTTTTTATGTTATCTTTCTAATAATATTTTATACTTTTTTTAAGTAAGTTTTTCCAGCCGCCATTTTGTTTTGAGGAAGCAACCATTGCAATAATTTAAACAGGTATGAACATGTACAAACAGGGTTGAATCATGTTTAAGCATGTTGATAAGTGAAACGTAAACATGGACTTTGAACCCTCTTAACGGCTTTAATATAAACATCGTCATAGGGCTTCTTAATCCTATACAACTTTGAACTTTGATCCTTAATCCTACAATTTAAATAGCGATAAAATGTTCCCTAATCTTAAACGTAAACATGGACTTTGAACCTTCCTGATGGCTTTAATATAAACATCGTCATAGGGCTTCTTAATCCTATACATATTTGAGCTTTGATACCTTAATCCTTTAATTTAAATAGCGATATAGGGTTCCTTAAGCTTAAACGTAAACATGGGCTTTGAACCTTCTTGGTGGCTTAAATATAAACATCGTAATAGTGCTTCCTAATCCTATACAGTATTGAACTCTGATCCTTAATCCTACATTTTAAGTTGCGATAAAAAGATCCTTAAGCTTTTAAACTTTGAACGATTAACCTCTTAAGTATCAATATTGATAATGCGCTTCTTAGAATTATGGGCCGTCAATGGTTAATCCCTAATAACTTAATCGTAAACAAGCTCAATTTAAGACGTAAACATTAACTTTGTGATGAGAATTTCTTAGTGTATAAATAAACAATAATATAAAACTTTTACCTACTTCGGACGGAAATTTATTTTGTTTAAACATAATACTTTCAGCATTTTTAATTGTTTTCTCACCTTATCAGTCCATATTGTACCATTTGCAGGCATTATTTACTAATAATTAACTATTTTGCTATGGAAATGCAATTTTGCGATGTCTTCGGGACCGTTCGGCTATTCCCGGTCATCTTCGGTCTTCTACCTAACTTCGCTATAATCCGGAGTTCTATCTAAAGAAATAAACAATGATAACGTTAATTCCATCGAAACAACTTCCTTATCTTCTCTGCATCTCTTGATAAAGTATAAACAATATTATATTCTAGTAAAATAATATAGTACATCCTAAACATTTTATTCATTTTAGTTAACAGCATTATTAGTAAACAAAGTTTTGTACCTTTTTTAGTTCGGCGTTAAGCCTTAAGCCTCTTCACCACGTCAAGGTAAAGGTACATCGAAGAGGTTTTTATTATATTTATTTAATTTACAACGTGATTTTTACAATAAAAATGTGTACAAATTAAACGAAAAAATAAAGTTTATTGAAAATCAGAATTCATAAAATATAATTTCTAACACAATCAAGAATTAAATTAAATTTATGCTTATGGCGAATAAAATCATCTCTTTTTTTGGTTATGTATAATCACATTGAAATTTAATTTTTCACCTGATGGCATAAACGAAATATTTGCTGTTGAGATGGTCGGCAAGGTGCGGCAATGACTATTTAATCTTCAATAAATTAACAACACCATATACTTTATCATTTTTTTTCTTTATGTATTTGAAAGAGAAATATGAGCATCGAAATTATTCTGCAGGGTTATTCTATTCACCTCACATTCACTCACACATTCAGGTTTAGAGGCTGTTAGACCATGCCATTGACCTTCATTCAGGGTTTATAGGTGTTCAAACCGTGACAGTGACCCCTTTCATTCATGGTGAATAGATTTAAACAAATTTTTATTTACCCATACAGACAAAACCTTTGTTTGATACTCTGTACATTTCTCTTTCGAGACATTATGATAAATGCAAGGGCTGCCTTGCTGAGATGGCTTTATTAATTTAAAGACCACCAAAATATTCCAAATTCATTAGTGAACAAACATATTGCCACACCATGAACCATCATTTTTATTATTTGTTACCTTAGTTTTTTGTTCGTTTTTTCAGCCCAAAGACAAAAATGGTAAATTCGCTTTTTGTGTCTTATTATTTCAAAAAAACTCCTTATATTATTTCAATTCATTTAAGTTATAATGACCATAGGCCAAAGTATTGATTCCGTCTACTAGTATGTGTCTTTTATCATCAAAAGGAGACAGAGAAACCTTATTTATTTCGGAACTAAAAAATTATGCAGCTTAGATTGTATCATCCTCATTGGCGTATGCATAATTTCCTTTTTCATAATACATTTTCATAATCCTCAAAACTAATATATTGTTTTAATGAGGCTGTTTTTACGCCTTTAGCTCGCTTTTTTACATCGTTTTCTGTCATAACAGCGTACATTTTCGCTCTTAATCCCACATATTTTAAAATTATTTTTGAATTGAGCTCATCTTTAAACTTTCCTAACTTCTTTTTATTTTTATTGGAATAACATAAATGTGTTTCAGGATAGTCTGAGAAATCAAAATATTGATTCATTTTTTTCATATCTTCATAGACATCATCTGTTAAGACTCTATAGATAAAGGAATCTGTATCGGTATACATCATCTTCAAGTTTTTTCCAGTATATGTTTTCATCATTATGTCATAATGAAATTGATACATTACAGTTTTTGATAAGTCTAAAATGCACATTCCTATGTATATAGGTTTATTAAACAAGACTTTCGATTTTCCCATGTGAACAGCCACTATATTCTCATTGTAGATTGTACGGTCAATGAAATTTGGTTTAGCAGCAAGTTTCATCAACTTTTTACTGTCAGTTACTAGTTGAATATTCTGGCGGTTCCGGATATTTTCCATCGTTTTGCCGAAGACTGCATTGTTAAGCAACTTATAAAAATCTTTTTCAAAATCATTGGATGCTCCTTTCCTTAGCTCTGTATTGTATTCTATATACGATCGTAACCATGGTGCTTGTTTAAACTTTAGAACACGGTGAATTTTTTCCAAATTTAGCCCATGCTGTAGAGCTTGAATCAAATTCTTATAATGTAAGACGTAGCGATATCTTTTTCCAAAATGTGTTATTAATTTTTTCGAATTAGATTTTTCTCCTGGTGGTATCATCGCTTCAGGTAAGAACGGTAAATCATCATGGAAATGGTGAAGTTCTTGAGGATAACTGATGTCAATTTCAAATATGTAACCAATTTCGTCATCATCCTTAAGCTCGGATATGTTTATACGTTCCGGATTTTTAACCCATTCAAATCCTCCTTATGGTAAATTCATGCTCATCGCTTGTCCATAAAGATTATTAGCATCTAAATAAACTATATAAACTGGATTCTTCGTATGGATTAAAATTACTCATGTACTTATTATTCGCTTCTGCATACCTGTGGGATACCTGGCACAAACCTCCTCGAATACCATGTTCTATCATTAGAATCATATCATAATCCTGTAAGAGCTCTATATTCATTTTTGTATATTTTAACATAGAGTCGAAGGTCAAACCAGGAACGGTAAAATAATGAGCTGGATCAAGTTTATGGGTCTTCATCATGACGTTTCGGAAAGATTCGAAGACGTCACAAAGTAGTAGAACATCACTTTTAACGTAAAAATCAGCATATTCACCCAAAGATTTACATTTAAAGTGTTCCCATATGTTTTGAGCATGTCTATAATCTTCTGCGCTGATATCGCTCTCATTCAATTTATTGTAAAAAGCTTCAATTGGTGGTAACTCTGTTTCATTTAACTTTTCTTCATTATCTAAATAATCGTATGGAAACACACCTTTTCTGGTAACCGATGCTAATTGCTCATCTCTATAATATTTCGATGTTTCCTTGAATTTATCCAAAGAAAGAGATTTTACAAGATAGTCCAGGCTTCTCGGCATGAATCTGTAAGAATCTATAAACCTCAGTTTCAGTTTTCCAACATGCTTTGTGAAAGATATGTATTTTTCTTCACTATTCGGTATTACCTCAACTTCTCCAGGGGTATTTCCCAACTCTCTAACTATAAAATGTGCGTCATAATTGCTCAAATTGTGCATTATGACGGGTAAAAACGAGGGATTAACGCGTTTTAAATTACAATTATTACAAGAAGCTCCTAAGTAGGTTCCAGTTAGATGGCAGTGGTCTCTAACTTTTATGTTGTTTTCTTTAAATTCGTCTTGACACATGTAGCATGTTTTAGCTTCAATCCAATCTCCCTCTTCCTGAGATGAAATCCGCATCGGTTCATTTACTTTGTAAATTTCTTGAATTTTTTTAGCAATATTTGTAATACACTCTATGAAGTGAGAAGCGGCATTGGCTCCCCTATAAACGTAGGGTTGGTTTATTGGAACATCAACTCCTTCGATTCCTTTAACATATACACAAAATGATATCGGATCGTGCCTCTGATATTTAGTCGTGTTCTTTGAAAATTCGCTTATAGGAACTAATATCGATTCAAAGTCGGCATAGATCACAAACGGTACTTTGCTTTGTCGCTCCACATTTGAGAATCTGATAAAGTGATCTTTTATCGGTAGTTCTATTCTTACTGGTTTATTTTCTGAGCAATATATCTTATGTTCTTCAAGTTTCCTACAAACTTCTTTTCCAGAAACGAGGTTGAAATGTGTAAAACAGCGTTTACATATTGTTAATTTATGTTCATGCTGACTGATTTGATTCACGACCAACCTTTCAAAATTCTTTATGTAAACATAATGGGAAGTTTCATCATTAGACACGAGTAAAAGATAGCGGTGGTCTTTCAATTCTGTTTTACAGACTTTTAGAGGGTATATCTTATCTTTTTCATCCAGCCCATAGACATTGATGGAGATGTTATTTACCTTTTCAAAATTTCTTATCTCACTCAGCGAAGTTGGAAATGAAACGCAAGTAAAGTCATACACATGTTCTAAATTGTTATACTTAGTAACGCGTTGTGCATCCTTTTTCACAAATTTTGATAAAATTGAATACTTAAAACTGTACATATCATTATTCCGCACATTAATGCAAGCTTTCTTTGATTCTATAAATGGGGGGAGTGGAAGATACGTACAACCCCTTAGTGGCAAATACTTGTTAATTCTTAATCTGATCCCATCAACTCCACTCAGCTTCCATCCGCTTTTTTTAAATTGAGATTCCTCAGCTTCAGTTATGATTTTGTTAAAACTTTTATCGATAAATTTACTAAGATCGATACTTTTAAAGACACAATTGTTTCGTGTTTTAAATGCTTTATCCATCTGTTCGCCAACAGAATTTGAAAAAGTGCATTTCAATAGACAATTCACTTTTAAGGCACCATGTTCATTTAGTGAATCTCGAATTTTATACACTAAGAGGTTCTTAACGCTATCCAGAAACGAGTTAATATCCATAGAATCGGACGATCTGATGAAGAATGATGCCAATCGGTTCTGAAATGCTGTCTCATACTCAACAAGTCCCTGCTTGTCTGGTACGAGTGCTAAAATGGCATTCTTTTGTGGCTCAGATAATTTTAATTTTTTTATCAACGGTTCCTGGGTACATACACTTTCATGTCTTTTACCGTTATAAATATTTGGAAAAACACCTCCACACCTGATGCAAGTATAAGTCGAAATACCGTTACAAGATTTTTCATGTCTACGAAGGCTCTTCAAATACTCATATGTATTACCGCAAAGGTAACATTTAAACTGACTCATTTTTAAGTGTTAAATTTCAAAATTTCTGAACGGAGATAAAATTTAATAATTTATTTTATGCACACAACTTACCTTCCGTGAACAAATGGAGAAATATCTACCAGTTTAAAATTAACGGAAAAATGTCAATGGCATCAAGAAATTAGGAAATATTTTTAAACTCAGATAGCAGCAACAGCAACAAATCAATGTGTTCTCTTTGAAGTCTGAAGCTAAAATGACAGTAAATACAAATGACAAGTAACTCCTTAACTATCAGCTGTTGCTTACCCCCACCACCTCGTGTTTACCCCAACTACCTTCCATTTTACCCCCACTACCTTCAATTTTACCCCCACCACCTTCCATTTTACCCCCTCTCTCCCCCTCCCTGCCCTTGTAGTGTATCCGAGGATACCCAACTCAAGTTATGGGTATCACTCTAATTTCGGATTGAATGAGATGGTCAGAAGTGGTTAAGAATAATCAGGGAGAGTCGGAGAGGTTCACATGTGAGGAAAAGTCCAGGTGTCCAATAATTTTTCTTAGAACCTCGGCTCTAATTGGACATAACCTCGACTTTTCCTCACATGTGAACCTCTCCGACTCTCCCTGATTACTCTTAACCACTTCTGACCATCTCATTCAATCCGAAATTAGAGTGATACCCATAACTTGAGTTGGGTATCCTCGGATACACTACAAGGGCAGGGAGGGGGAGAGAGGGGGTAAAATGGAAGGTGGTGGGGGTAAAATTGAAGGTAGTGGGGGTAAAATGGAAGGTAGTTGGGGTAAACACGAGGTGGTGGGGGTAAGCAACAGCTGATAGTTAAGGAGTTACTTGTCATTTGTATTTACTGTCATTTTAGCTTCAGACTTCAAAGAGAACACATTGATTTGTTGCTGTTGCTGCTATCTGAGTTTAAAAATATTTCCTAATTTCTTGATGCCATTGACATTTTTCCGTTAATTTTAAACTGGTAGATATTTCTCCATTTGTTCACGGAAGGTAAGTTGTGTGCATAAAATAAATTATTAAATTTTATCTCCGTTCAGAAATTTTGAAATTTAACACTTAAAAATGAGTCAGTTTAAATGTTACCTTTGCGGTAATACATATGAGTATTTGAAGAGCCTTCGTAGACATGAAAAATCTTGTAACGGTATTTCGACTTATACTTGCATCAGGTGTGGAGGTGTTTTTCCAAATATTTATAACGGTAAAAGACATGAAAGTGTATGTACCCAGGAACCGTTGATAAAAAAATTAAAATTATCTGAGCCACAAAAGAATGCCATTTTAGCACTCGTACCAGACAAGCAGGGACTTGTTGAGTATGAGACAGCATTTCAGAACCGATTGGCATCATTCTTCATCAGATCGTCCGATTCTATGGATATTAACTCGTTTCTGGATAGCGTTAAGAACCTCTTAGTGTATAAAATTCGAGATTCACTAAATGAACATGGTGCCTTAAAAGTGAATTGTCTATTGAAATGCACTTTTTCAAATTCTGTTGGCGAACAGATGGATAAAGCATTTAAAACACGAAACAATTGTGTCTTTAAAAGTATCGATCTTAGTAAATTTATCGATAAAAGTTTTAACAAAATCATAACTGAAGCTGAGGAATCTCAATTTAAAAAAAGCGGATGGAAGCTGAGTGGAGTTGATGGGATCAGATTAAGAATTAACAAGTATTTGCCACTAAGGGGTTGTACGTATCTTCCACTCCCCCCATTTATAGAATCAAAGAAAGCTTGCATTAATGTGCGGAATAATGATATGTACAGTTTTAAGTATTCAATTTTATCAAAATTTGTGAAAAAGGATGCACAACGCGTTACTAAGTATAACAATTTAGAACATGTGTATGACTTTACTTGCGTTTCATTTCCAACTTCGCTGAGTGAGATAAGAAATTTTGAAAAGGTAAATAACATCTCCATCAATGTCTATGGGCTGGATGAAAAAGATAAGATATACCCTCTAAAAGTCTGTAAAACAGAATTGAAAGACCACCGCTATCTTTTACTCGTGTCTAATGATGAAACTTCCCATTATGTTTACATAAAGAATTTTGAAAGGTTGGTCGTGAATCAAATCAGTCAGCATGAACATAAATTAACAATATGTAAACGCTGTTTTACACATTTCAACCTCGTTTCTGGAAAAGAAGTTTGTAGGAAACTTGAAGAACATAAGATATATTGCTCAGAAAATAAACCAGTAAGAATAGAACTACCGATAAAAGATCACTTTATCAGATTCTCAAATGTGGAGCGACAAAGCAAAGTACCGTTTGTGATCTATGCCGACTTTGAATCGATATTAGTTCCTATAAGCGAATTTTCAAAGAACACGACTAAATATCAGAGGCACGATCCGATATCATTTTGTGTATATGTTAAAGGAATCGAAGGAGTTGATGTTCCAATAAACCAACCCTACGTTTATAGGGGAGCCAATGCCGCTTCTCACTTCATAGAGTGTATTACAAATATTGCTAAAAAAATTCAAGAAATTTACAAAGTAAATGAACCGATGCGGATTTCATCTCAGGAAGAGGGAGATTGGATTGAAGCTAAAACATGCTACATGTGTCAAGACGAATTTAAAGAAAACAACATAAAAGTTAGAGACCACTGCCATCTAACTGGAACCTACTTAGGAGCTTCTTGTAATAATTGTAATTTAAAACGCGTTAATCCCTCGTTTTTACCCGTCATAATGCACAATTTGAGCAATTATGACGCACATTTTATAGTTAGAGAGTTGGGAAATACCCCTGGAGAAGTTGAGGTAATACCGAATAGTGAAGAAAAATACATATCTTTCACAAAGCATGTTGGAAAACTGAAACTGAGGTTTATAGATTCTTACAGATTCATGCCGAGAAGCCTGGACTATCTTGTAAAATCTCTTTCTTTGGATAAATTCAAGGAAACATCGAAATATTATAGAGATGAGCAATTAGCATCGGTTACCAGAAAAGGTGTGTTTCCATACGATTATTTAGATAATGAAGAAAAGTTAAATGAAACAGAGTTACCACCAATTGAAGCTTTTTACAATAAATTGAATGAGAGCGATATCAGCGCAGAAGATTATAGACATGCTCAAAACATATGGGAACACTTTAAATGTAAATCTTTGGGTGAATATGCTGATTTTTACGTTAAAAGTGATGTTCTACTACTTTGTGACGTCTTCGAATCTTTCCGAAACGTCATGATGAAGACCCATAAACTTGATCCAGCTCATTATTTTACCGTTCCTGGTTTGACCTTCGACTCTATGTTAAAATATACAAAAATGAATATAGAGCTCTTACAGGATTATGATATGATTCTAATGATAGAACATGGTATTCGAGGAGGTTTGTGCCAGGTATCCCACAGGTATGCAGAAGCGAATAATAAGTACATGAGTAATTTTAATCCATACGAAGAATCCAGTTATATAGTTTATTTAGATGCTAATAATCTTTATGGACAAGCGATGAGCATGAATTTACCATAAGGAGGATTTGAATGGGTTAAAAATCCGGAACGTATAAACATATCCGAGCTTAAGGATGATGACGAAATTGGTTACATATTTGAAATTGACATCAGTTATCCTCAAGAACTTCACCATTTCCATGATGATTTACCGTTCTTACCTGAAGCGATGATACCACCAGGAGAAAAATCTAATTCGAAAAAATTAATAACACATTTTGGAAAAAGATATCGCTACGTCTTACATTATAAGAATTTGATTCAAGCTCTACAGCATGGGCTAAATTTGGAAAAAATTCACCGTGTTCTAAAGTTTAAACAAGCACCATGGTTACGATCGTATATAGAATACAATACAGAGCTAAGGAAAGGAGCATCCAATGATTTTGAAAAAGATTTTTATAAGTTGCTTAACAATGCAGTCTTCGGCAAAACGATGGAAAATATCCGGAACCGCCAGAATATTCAACTAGTAACTGACAGTAAAAAGTTGATGAAACTTGCTGCTAAACCAAATTTCATTGACCGTACAATCTACAATGAGAATATAGTGGCTGTTCACATGGGAAAATCGAAAGTCTTGTTTAATAAACCTATATACATAGGAATGTGCATTTTAGACTTATCAAAAACTGTAATGTATCAATTTCATTATGACATAATGATGAAAACATATACTGGAAAAAACTTGAAGATGATGTATACCGATACAGATTCCTTTATCTATAGAGTCTTAACAGATGATGTCTATGAAGATATGAAAAAAATGAATCAATATTTTGATTTCTCAGACTATCCTGAAACACATTTATGTTATTCCAATAAAAATAAAAAGAAGTTAGGAAAGTTTAAAGATGAGCTCAATTCAAAAATAATTTTAAAATATGTGGGATTAAGAGCGAAAATGTACGCTGTTATGACAGAAAACGATGTAAAAAAGCGAGCTAAAGGCGTAAAAACAGCCTCATTAAAACAATATATTAGTTTTGAGGATTATGAAAATGTATTATGAAAAAGGAAATTATGCATACGCCAATGAGGATGATACAATCTAAGCTGCATAATATTTTTAGTTCCGAAATAAATAAGGTTTCTCTGTCTCCTTTTGATGATAAAAGACACATACTAGTAGACGGAATCAATACTTTGGCCTATGGTCATTATAACTTAAATGAATTGAAATAATATAAGGAGTTTTTTTGAAATAATAAGACACAAAAAGCGAATTTACCATTTTTGTCTTTGGGCTGAAAAAACGAACAAAAAACTAAGGTAACAAATAATAAAAATGATGGTTCATGGTGTGGCAATATGTTTGTTCACTAATGAATTTGGAATATTTTGGTGGTCTTTAAATTAATAAAGCCATCTCAGCAAGGCAGCCCTTGCATTTATCATAATGTCTCGAAAGAGAAATGTACAGAGTATCAAACAAAGGTTTTGTCTGTATGGGTAAATAAAAATTTGTTTAAATCTATTCACCATGAATGAAAGGGGTCACTGTCACGGTTTGAACACCTATAAACCCTGAATGAAGGTCAATGGCATGGTCTAACAGCCTCTAAACCTGAATGTGTGAGTGAATGTGAGGTGAATAGAATAACCCTGCAGAATAATTTCGATGCTCATATTTCTCTTTCAAATACATAAAGAAAAAAAATGATAAAGTATATGGTGTTGTTAATTTATTGAAGATTAAATAGTCATTGCCGCACCTTGCCGACCATCTCAACAGCAAATATTTCGTTTATGCCATCAGGTGAAAAATTAAATTTCAATGTGATTATACATAACCAAAAAAAGAGATGATTTTATTCGCCATAAGCATAAATTTAATTTAATTCTTGATTGTGTTAGAAATTATATTTTATGAATTCTGATTTTCAATAAACTTTATTTTTTCGTTTAATTTGTACACATTTTTATTGTAAAAATCACGTTGTAAATTAAATAAATATAATAAAAACCTCTTCGATGTACCTTTACCTTGACGTGGTGAAGAGGCTTAAGGCTTAACGCCGAACTAAAAAAGGTACAAAACTTTGTTTACTAATAATGCTGTTAACTAAAATGAATAAAATGTTTAGGATGTACTATATTATTTTACTAGAATATAATATTGTTTATACTTTATCAAGAGATGCAGAGAAGATAAGGAAGTTGTTTCGATGGAATTAACGTTATCATTGTTTATTTCTTTAGATAGAACTCCGGATTATAGCGAAGTTAGGTAGAAGACCGAAGATGACCGGGAATAGCCGAACGGTCCCGAAGACATCGCAAAATTGCATTTCCATAGCAAAATAGTTAATTATTAGTAAATAATGCCTGCAAATGGTACAATATGGACTGATAAGGTGAGAAAACAATTAAAAATGCTGAAAGTATTATGTTTAAACAAAATAAATTTCCGTCCGAAGTAGGTAAAAGTTTTATATTATTGTTTATTTATACACTAAGAAATTCTCATCACAAAGTTAATGTTTACGTCTTAAATTGAGCTTGTTTACGATTAAGTTATTAGGGATTAACCATTGACGGCCCATAATTCTAAGAAGCGCATTATCAATATTGATACTTAAGAGGTTAATCGTTCAAAGTTTAAAAGCTTAAGGATCTTTTTATCGCAACTTAAAATGTAGGATTAAGGATCAGAGTTCAATACTGTATAGGATTAGGAAGCACTATTACGATGTTTATATTTAAGCCACCAAAAGGTTCAAAGCCCATGTTTACGTTTAAGCTTAAGGAACCCTATATCGCTATTTAAATTAAAGGATTAAGGTATCAAAGCTCAAATATGTATAGGATTAAGAAGCCCTATGACGATGTTTATATTAAAGCCATCAGGAAGGTTCAAAGTCCATGTTTACGTTTAAGATTAGGGAACATTTTATCGCTATTTAAATTGTAGGATTAAGGATCAAAGTTCAAAGTTGTATAGGATTAAGAAGCCCTATGACGATGTTTATATTAAAGCCGTTAAGAGGGTTCAAAGTCCATGTTTACGTTTCACTTATCAACATGCTTAAACATGATTCAACCCTGTTTGTACATGTTCATACCTGTTTAAATTATTGCAATGGTTGCTTCCTCAAAACAAAATGGCGGCTGGAAAAACTTACTTAAAAAAAGTATAAAATATTATTAGAAAGATAACATAAAAAATTCCGGAGAGATGCACTCTGGTGGACACATTACGAAGTAGAGTGGGTGCTGCGCTCTTGCGGATTCTTTAGAAGGTGAGTGTGCACTACGACTATGTGAATAGAAAATAAAAGTAAATAAAGAAATTTAGAAGATGTAAACATTAAAAAGTTTAAAATAAATGTAAACATTAGGAAGGTCATGTAACAGTTAGGAAGGTTTCATAAAATGTAAACAATAGGAACGTTGATGAAAATGTAAGCAATAGGAAGGATGTGGAAAATGTAAACATTGGGAAGGTTATGTAACAGTTAGGGATGTTTCATGAAAGTAAACAACAATTTTACCATCGGTAAAAGAAATAAAATAAAAGTAAATAAAGAGATTTAAAAAATGTTAACAATAGGAAGGCTACATAAAAAGTAAACATTGGGAAGGTTTCAGAAAATGTAAACAATAGGAAGGCCATGTGAGAATAAGAAAGGTTTCAGAAAATGAAAACATTGATAAGGTTATGTAACAGTAAGGGAGGTTTCCGACAATGTAAACATTGAGAAGGTTATGAATCAGTGAGGGAGGTTTCATAAAAGTAAACTTTACAATTAGACCATCGGACCTAGCCGAGAGGAACCCTCAAATGGAGCGCTGTGATTGGTTGGTTAATGTAGAGGGGGGTCACGTGACTGAAAAGTGGGTAGCTGAATGGTTAAGGTTATATCTTTGTGGGCCAGGTGACTGAAAAGGGGCGTGGCTTAATGGTTTAGGTTATGTCGTTGGGAGCCACATAGCCAAAAATGGGCGTGGCCTAGTGGTTTAGGTTGGGTTGTTGGCGCGAACCATTGTAGTTAAGGTTAGGTCGTGATGACGTCATAGGTGGTTAAGAGTGGTTGGGGAGGGGATGGAGGAATCGGTGTGCCAGCTCGCCCAATTCTTATCTACTATCAGAGTTTTATATATATTATTTATTTAGTATTTTATAGTGATAACAGGGTTCCTTTGTTTATATTTTAAAAGAAATCGAATATTTAATCGATAAATAAAATTAACAATATGAGGTTAGGTTGGATTAGATAGATCATGATCGACAGATCGATCGCGAACGATCGTTCAATAAAGGCCAGTTTTGGCGGGAAACCATGGGCGCCGCCATCTTGGACCGAAGCCCTGTTAAGGCTAGGTCGTGGTTGAAGTTCAAATCTACCGCCATAGATCACGTGACCAAATGCTGGAATCTGATTGGCTCCACAAAAAAGTGGGCCAGCTCGGCACCGAAGCCCTGCGCCAGAACCGGCATTTTACATCTACTTGCAAGCAGTGCAAAATGTCATCAAGTAATAATTCACAAATCATAAGGTTTATTTTAATCCTGCTATCACAGAACGGATTTTCTACTATGCATTATAAAATGAAGCAAATAAAGCAGCATTATCACCTTCAGAAACCATTGCTATTCACTCTAAGTTGGATGTAAGCAGCTTTCTTAAACTACAACCAAAACAAACCATGGATCAGTTTTTGTAAATAACAAGGAATCAAATGTGGTTCTATAGAAAAGACAGCCAACATTTGAGGCATGTACTATGCAACTGTTCATTAGAGCCTGATTTCCAGATGTATTAACACAAATATTGATAGAAAATAATAAGAAGATAGAAATAGTGAATAATTTATTCCAGAAAATACAATATCGCAAGATTACAAAATTTCATAAAACGCCCAAACGGAAGAAATAGGAGGATAACCAAGACCTTAGAAGTTGCTCGTATACAACGTACTTTAGAAGTGAAGATTTTGTTTTTTAATAAATATCTTTTAGCAGATCAGAGAACCGTTTGAAATTATAGTTCCCTCCTACAAAACTTAAACGAAAAGAATCTGATCGTAGATACCGATTACTACAACACTTACTCAACAAACGATCAAAACTTCCGATCTATTACAAAAACTCACTAATGTTACCATCATCAGAACCATCAGGACATATGGAATAGAGCTTTGTTGCGCTACTAGACCATCTAATTCATCCCGCATTCAATCCAAAAACCTTTGCAAAATCCTAATCGCTTCTTATTTCGTCATACCATAATGACCTTGTGGATATAATTAGTTGACCGTTGAGAATTACTGAAGGAATTAGTCCGGGTGGCGGTCATTAAATGAAACAAATGAATAGTTTCAACTATTTTATTAATTTAATAAAATAGTTGAAACTATTCATTTGTTTCATTTAATGACCGCCACCCGGACTAATTCCTTCATAATGACCTTAATATCCTATTTGTCGCAGACCTATCCTAAAATAGAGGTACTTCTTTTAATTCGAAACTTTTGTCCGCAAAACATCATTTCCATATATTCATGACAACCCTCTAAGGCTATTGAAAAGACGATGACCTCGAGACTGACGTGAAGTGCTACCGCTAGGACATTTTTAGGACCATATATGTAAATTAACACTTTTACTTTTTGTATTTATTATAAGTACAGTTGTAAATAACAATAAAATATATTGAAAAACAACAATTATAATCGCATGAGTAAAGTATCTTAATTGCAATTTTTCAGAAATTAGAGCACACAGCATTTTGACATCATAGAGACGACAGTTTAACACCTAGGATCAACTTTATAGAATTGCTGCGGTTTCCAGCAGCGAGATACAATATGAATTCATTAAAAACATCCATCTTTTTCACGAGTAACTTCAACGGCAGGAAAATGAAAGGACCTCAGACGGAAGATACAAAGAAGCGTGTGCATGACCAACGGCAGAGCTCCCAACACCGGGCGGGTTATTAAACCAGTGAATGGATCCAACACATGAAGAGGGCACATAGAGGCTGATTCATGGGAGAAAGGCTACCACCATCCTCCATAATAAATCGATACGATACACCGATCCGTGTTAACATCAGACCTAAACGACTTTTTTTCAAGTAGGGAAAAGAGCAACCCGTATGCACTAGGCATGCAATCCCTTGTGCAATCGGACTAAAGCAGTTTATGGTCTTACCTAACATACAATATACTCTAACGGAAACGGCACTCAATAAATTTTGAACAACACTCATCCGCTTGCTGAGGGGAATAAAAGTATATAATAGCAATAAAATCAATAAAACAGGACTGGCTTCTTCCTCATTACTGGATGTTATAGCCAACCTAATTTCACTGTCATAAACCATCAATACTTGGTGAAAAAAAATAAAATAAATCATGGGTAGATATCAAACTGACATTTCCTTTGAGTTCAAATCGCTACTGAAAAAAAAGGGAATGACATACTCCCAATGTCAATATATATATATATATATATATATATATATATATTATATATATATATATACAACTGATACCATATAACAGTAAACTAATCACGATCAGTAAACTAATCTATTAACTAAATCTTCCGAAATTACAGCAGTTTAAATACACAGAAAACAACAAATATTTAGACAAAACCACAATGAAATTGGTAACCATAATAAAACTTCACTTAAGCGATGCACTCATAAAAGAATAAATTTTATAATAATTTTTTCTACAGTATGAAAAACATCGAATGATGATTTTTAACTCTGTTCACATTGAAAGAAGACATACAAAGACAATCATTGTGTAAAAATATTTCTATTCAGTATACATATAAATAATGTATATAAATAAGTACAATATTATAGTATACATATACATATACAATATTATAGTATTCAATACATATACATATACAATTATAGTATGTTTTATATAATACCTATTTCAACAAAATAAAATTTAAGGATTAATAAAAATAAAGAACCTTTTCAATATGTTTGGGATTATGAAAATTAAGATTGCACAACCTAAGGTAGCTATGAGCAATTGTAACAAACGTTATTAAAGAGATATAAAAGTGGATTAAATGATAATAAACTTGACTGTCTCTTAGCAGTCATTAAATAAGCAATGCAATAAAAATAAACACGGCAGTCAAAAGTAAGGAATAAACCAGAGCAAAAGAGATGATTTGTCCGAAAACTGATGCTTTTAAAAAAGGCCTTTTCTAATACTATATCATAGATATTTAAAAAAAAATATTAACGATAAAACCCGCTCCCATCTTTTACTAATGACCTTGAATATAGTTAAATGCTATCGGAAAAATCTAAAGTTAGTTGACCTTCCTCCAAAGATTATCTTATTTTTAGATTTCACTTATGTTGCACAAGTGCCGAAAATATTGGACAAAGCGCGAAAACGACATTAATTTTTCATTGAAAATGATATATCAAAATTATGAAAGTCATGGATTCCATTCCCTTGAGGAAAACTTTGGCGGAAGATGAAATTCCTAAAATTCGCGTATTTCTGAAGGAAGACGAAAAATAGGCATGCTTTATTTTTAAACATTGAAAACCCGAAACCTCAAACTGTCCTCGAATTACGTGTCACACGGTAGCAATCATTCTACCCAAGGTCAGTTTAAGGAAACGAAATATCATCGGGAATCGATCCCAAAGAAGGTCAATACAACAACAATGGAAACGAAATTGGTGCCCCAATTGACAGAGGGAGATCTCGACAGAAGAAATGACAGCCACCTGCAGAGGTCACACCATTGTGAGAGATAGCCATAGCCGACAATATCCATGCACCATGGGATTGGCTGCAATGAGGACCGGCCTTGTGGCACCTCGAGCAGCACAATCGTCGGCCTTGGCCGGCCTAATCGCTCGCGGTTCTTATTCCGATCGCCTTCCAACCTTATGGTTTTGTATCTATTGTATG